>CM030367.1:195753182-196203182 GCA_017893485.1 Hemerocallis citrina
GGGCAATCTTCATCGAAAGGAGCGAGATGGCCGCATGGTCAGATGATGAAGCTTCGACTAAGGTAGGGCATGAAGGGGTAAAGAGGCTACTGTGAGCGACCGATGAGGCTATTGGGATGGAATAGATAATGTCGACACAACGGGGAAAAGAAGATGCATCAAGACTCAGAGAAGACTTAAGGGCGAGGGAGTGCAGGATATGATTAACCTCCAGCATGAGCAGATTGATCCACGATTGAACCCCTAAATGTTGATACCAAGAGAATAAGCATCCTGGATAAAGAAACGAGAACATAGAACATTTGGGAGAAGAAAACTTCAAGCCATAAGGAGAGAAATAAAATAAAGAAGGGGCCTTAGAGTTAACAAAAGCCTTGTCAAGATGCACTTGGAGGTCAGCAATGCGGCAGTGCAGCGAGAGCCCCCTCGCACAATGAGATCTCGAACAAGAATAAAAATAAGGTTTAAACAAGTCAGAATGTTTAACCAGATTCCAACTCAACGAAGGAACCACTGAGGTAGAACGGGGGTGAGCCTTATAAGAACCCAAACGAGGGTAGGAGACTAGTTTCGTATAAACTTTACGATCTTTAAAAAGGTTAGCAATATTAGAAGGTAGAAGAGTAGCAAGAGAATCACGATAAGGATAGATAGAGGCAGAGAAGGTTGCCGCTGGCAGAGAACCCACAACAGAGGAGTGGAGGTCCTTTCCAGAATCAATACTAATCTTGCTAGCCAATCGACGAGCAGGAAACTTGCGCTTAAAAAGGGGGTCAGAATTTTTAACCAGAATCCAACTCAACGAAGGAACCATTGAGTTAGTGCGGAGGCGAGCTTTGTAAGAACCCAAACGAGGGAAGGAGACTAGTTCCGTATAAACTTTACAATCTTTAAAAAGGTTAGCAATATTAGGAATCAGAAGAGTAGCAAGAGAATCACGATAAGGAGAGATAGAAATAGAGAAGCTCGTCGCTGGCAGAGAACCAACAACAGTGGAGGGGAGGTCCTTTCCATAATCAATACTAAGCTTGCTAGCCAAGCGACGAGCAAGAAGCTTGCGCTTTAATAAGGGGTAGTTAAGAAAGGGAAGGAGTTGGCCGGTAAGGGATGACCTCTGGGAAAGCCAAGGAGATTTTGAAGGGAGAAGCATCGATTGCGAGAGTGACCAAATTTATCACAGAAAATGCACTTCATTTTATTCAAGCACTCCCGTTTGAAATGCTCAGGAAGGAGGCACCTGAAGCAGACCCAATGAGGGTCGGGCCTACGAGGCAAAGGGGAATTAGAGAAAAAGGGAGAGCACCGAGGGTGATAGGTGTTAACCACAATAGGAGAAGATAAGTCCCACTTCAAGACCTGAGTCGATGCTAAACAGTCATAGCTAGCTTCGGACTCGATGGGATTCATGGTTGAAGCCAACCCAAGAGCGGCTCAGAGCCAAGCACCAACAGAGGAAAGGTGCTGGACAAGGTAACCACTAACAGTACAGATCGAATCCCACTAAACACAACACTACCAGAGAGCGAAGCTAGCTCCGCTCAAAGAGGGACAACAACACCCTACAAATAGGGAGAAAAAGAAAGGAGAAAAAATTGAATCCGAGAGGATAATTAGAACGATCGAGCTTGAACGAGCTCTATGTCAGAACACCGTGAAGAGCATAGAAAAACACTAACTGTATCAATCCATAGGAAAAGGGGAGCGCAAAGCCAGTCGATCAACCCGAAAGAATCTCAGCTCCGGAAAACCAACACAGTGCTAATATGATGCCGCAAAGCTCTAGGTATGCCCCAGCGACACACCCAAAAACAAACTCAACCAACAACTACAACTAACTACTAAAGCAAACGAAAACTCACAGTGAGCGGATAACAAGGGAACCTGGGTAGCTGCGGAGGGGAGCAATATTGGCCGGAAATACCACCGAACAAGGGATCTCCGGCGAGCAGATAACAGTCAGCATCGGGGGGAGGCGCAAGAGGGAAAGCAACATGTACGCGGCGATAACCGTGGAGGCGACGGAGAGCTCGGCTCGAGGCACCGAGGGGGAGAAAGTCGGACGCCAAGTAAAGGGAGGAATAAGAAATAGTGGATATGGATCTGGAGAGAAGGAAATGCTGAATAATATTAAGGAAGGGAGTGAGGGGGAAGGGTGATAAGGGAGGTCGGATCTGACGGATGAAAGTCGGAGAAGAGAGATGGAAGGAGGCCTTTTGAATTCGCTTTTGAAATTTCAAAAATTATGTTTAAAATGAAATTTCAAAATAACCAACCAAACGTAGCCCAATATGAATTTTCTGCCGTACTAGGCCACTTTTTGATAGTATTTGCGTTTTTAGGCCAGGCCCCAAACTATTAGCGTTCGTGGGCTAGCCACTGCCACGTCAGCAGCGGCCGCTATTGGGAATAGCGGCCTCTTCATACCCACCAAATTCGTACTCCCACACTTGGTAGAGTACGAGGGGGATTGGGCTGAGTATGTGTAAAGAAGGTCGCTAATGCCACTAGCGACCTCCTCCAACTGAGGTCGCTATTCCCAATAGCGACCTCAGATGGGCCCTCTAATTGCTTTTAAGTCGTTACGACCCCATCTGAGGTCGCTATTCCCACTAGCGACCTTAGCTTTAATGAGTTGTATTCTAGCACTTAGCAAAATCTAGAGAGCTTTTGCTCTCTGAAAAATGTCAATCAATTTTTTTAAAAACTAAGGTCGCTATTCGGAATAGAGGCTTTTATTAACTAAGGTCGCTATTCCCAATAGAGGCCTTAGTTATTAAACTATTTTGCAAATTTTACAAAGAATAAGTAGATTGTGTTTCCTATTGAGGTCGCTATTGGGAATAGCGACCTTAGTATATAGCGACCTCAGTTTTAAATTTTTGGAAATTTTTTTTAGGAATCACTAAGTGTCTCAATACATTCATTCGAGCCGACTAATCTCATTATACTAAGGTCGCTAGTGAGAATAGCGACAGCAAACAAAAAATTCAAAAAAATTTAAAACATAGGTCGCTATTTTCATTAGCGACCTCGAAATGAAGAGGCCGCTATTTTCAATAGCGGCTACTGCTGACATGGCAGTGGCTAGCCTACGAACGCTAATAGTTTGAGACCTGTACAAAAAACGCAAATACTATCAAAAAGTGGCCTATGACGGCAAAAAAATCGCCCAATATTCCCCTCCCCCCCCTCCGTATATTTATGCCCCGTCCCGGCTTCCCCTCAAAATCTCTCAATCCCTTTAAAAATAAAATAAAATAAAATAACAAAAATTTCAACTCTCCTAATCTCTCCCCGACGAAAGGGGGCAGCTCGCTCACTTTCCCTCGCAATCCTAAACCCTAAAAATCCTAACTTTTTATAGCGTCCCCCCCGATCTATCAATTCACTCCCAATTAAAACCTTAATTTTAGCGATTTCCGAACCCTAATCTGAGGGGTTTTAGGTTTTCTGCTCAGTTTCTTTTCGAAATGGAGTCCTCCGCCGCTCGCGGCGGCCCCCTTTCCGTCTCGTCCCCTTCCCCGCAACCTCCGAGAAAGGAATGGCGAGCAATCTCAAACAACGAGGTAAAAAAACGAATATTTTCTTTATTGTTTTCGATTTATAGGGTTCGGTATTTATTGATTATGATGTGATCGCTGTGCTTTAGGGTTCGGAGCCGGTTGAAAGGAGGATTGCGGAGAGAAGAGGGCCGCTTGATGGGGATTTTTGTTCGATTATGATTGACGGTGGTGGGGGGTTGAGTGATGAGATATTGCAGCAAAGGATTCAGGAGATATCGAGGCAGAGGGAGGAGCTGCAGCATGTGGAGATTGAGCTGAGAGCACAGTCGATTGTGATGAATGAGATATTGGAGGTTCAAAATAGTTTTCAGACGCAGATTAGGGAGCATGCGGATGCAGCTTCGAAGCTGAAGGTTTTGTTGATTTTATTATATTTGTTTTGGTTTGCATGTCGTAGTTTGCTGGTTATTGATTTGTAGTGATGTGCATTGTGTGAGTATATGCAAAGAGTGGCAGCTTTGGCTGTTGTTTGGCGGCTGAAATGGTACTTGGATCTATGAGCATGTGCGGCGAGCATGGTTCAATCATACGTTAAAATTTGATAGCCATTATTATACATTAGAAGATTAATTTGATAATCTCATTTACCTCTCATTGCATGATTATCTTTTATTGATTTCTAATGCTTGCATTGTTTTCTTGAAAAATAAAGATGAACGCGGGGGGGGGGGGGGAATACTAGAAAAGAGTATTAAGGGTGTTGTTCACCTCTTTGCACATAGTAATGTTCACCAACTACTAATGCTTGCATGGAGCTCATAAAAAATGAGTAGGGAGGAAAATGCATGCGTAGCATGTGCGCAAATGAAGGAAGATGCCACGTGCTCGGACATGGAAAACCACACAAGCACAGTTATTTTCAAGTTATACTAGTCGAGATATGATTTGTGTATTGTATGAAATTAAATGATTTAATAAGCTGGATATTTGGATCATAAGTTTGGAGTGGTTATTTTTTGTAGCTACTTATCTAAAATGTATTGTAACACCTCGAATTTGTAAAATATCAAAAATATCCGTTTTTATATTTCTGGAGTGGCGGAAATTTTATTTGGTGTATTTTTATTTTAAATATTGATATTGGTGTCTAGATTTGTGGTAGATTGGTATTATTGATATATTAAATATTTTGAAGATTGGGGGCTCATATGCAATTATCCCATACTAATTATATTATTAATAATATTATATTTCCACCCCCCCCCCAATTCCCATTCCTTCCTCCTTTCTTTCTTTCTTTCTCTGTGTGTTTCCCGACCGAAAAAAAATCCCCAACGAAACCCACGTGCGGTCCATGCTTCTCTCCGACCAATCCACTTTGTTTCTTCGTGGTTTTTCAATTAATTCAAGGGGATGCCTAAGTGAAGGATGCTCTAGCTAGTGGTGGAGTCGATTCGGAGAAAGGACTTAGTAATGGTATCTCTTTTTAAATTATTTGTGTATTTTCATATGCTTTTAATTTCTTTTGCTTAGTAATGGAGTATAGGGTTGGTTAGTAGTTCATTTTGATGTTAGGGTTAAGAAATTTGCAACTTACTAGAGATTTTACAAGTTGCTAATAAATTAGGGTTTTGAGTTTGTAAAAGAGAATTAAATATGTAAGAATTAGTTAGTAGAAATTTTAGTTGAACTATTAGAATATTTTGGGGGTGATTCTAGTTATTGTTTGGGAGATAAAAATCCCACAGGAATTTGTCTATTACGTGCATCGCACGTGTGTCCCAGGCGTTCAATAAAATGCCTGTGCGATATTTGGAATAGTATTGTTAGCTCTTGTGATTGGTTTGGATGATTTGAGCCTTAATTGCTTTGCAATTTGATAATAGATAATGTTAGCGACTTTGGATGCGGGATTACGTGCTGGCGCTTCGAGTCTCCGCGGGATACTATGTGAGTATGATCTCTTTTATTTTATGTACATAGTGTGTATGATATGATAGTGTGATGCAATAACTTGATGGAGCGAATGATATGGTGTATGTGTGAGGCGTGTGATAAATTGAAAATTTCTGTGATATTGTGATGTAAAAAATTAGCATGATGTGTGTGTGTGCGCCGTGTGATTGATAAATAAGAATTTTATACGATAATCGATGAGATTGATGGTTTGTGTATGCTTATAAATTTAATGGAGTTATATGCATTCATGTTCTATTATAAAGGTGTATACCGAGATATATTATAAAGGAGATATATTTATATATGAGTTATATTATAAAGGATATATATATATATATATGTATAGTATATGGAGAAATATTATAAGGAGATATATTGTAAAGGAGATATATTGTAAAGGAGATATACGGAGATATATTCTATATAGAGAAATATTATGAAGGAGATATATTGTAAAGGAGATATACGGAGAAATATTATAAAGGAGTTATATTATAAAGGAGATATCTGGAGATATATATTTATATATGGAGATATAAATGAGATAATTTAATATTGCAGTGCCGCACAATCTCTCAGGGGTTTGGGCTAGACCCCACAGGCTCGGGATACACCCCGGAACAGGAGTTATATATTGCCCCAAATTTTATATTTGGGGATCAGGAGTTATATATTGCCCCAAATTTTATATTTGGGGATCAGGAGTTATATATTGCCCCAAATTATATTTGGGGATCAGGAGTTTCCCTCGCTGGTATAGGGCCAGGAGGAAGACGTAGCCTCGGACGTGTAAGACTCTGTGTGAGCATCGATCCACGTGTTGTATTTATTTTTGACTAGCCTTCTGGCTTTTGTCTTGGTTGAACAAGCGCGCAACCGTACTTTCAATCCAGCCTACAAATGATAGATGTTTAGGACACCTGGATATGATTTGTGTATTGTATGAAATTAAGTAGTGATATTGGTTGGGATATGTTTTGTGTATTGTATGAAATTAAATGATTTAATAAGCTGGATATTTGGATCATAAGTTTGGAGTGGTTATTTTTTGTAGCTACTTATCTAAAATGTATTGTAACACCTCGAATTTGTAAAATATCAAAAATATCCGTTTTTATATTTCTGGAGTGGTGGAAATTTTATTTGGTGTATTTTTATTTTAAATATTGATATTGCTGTTTAGATTTGTGGTAGATTGGTATTATTGATATATTGGAGCTATGAGTTGAGATTTTATGTGAAGAAATATTGTTTATTTTATTTTATAATTTTGGAGTAGTATGCGATAAATTTAGTGTATTTTGTACTGTTCGTATTATTAAAGTATATGGTTGGGGTTTATTTGAAATATTTTGAAGATTGGGGGCTCATATGCAATTATCCCATACTAATTATATTAATAATAATATAATATTTCCAAACCCCCTTCCCATTCCTTCCTCCTTTCTTTCTTTCTTTTTCTGTGTGTTTCCCGACCGAAAAAAAAATCCCCAACGAAACCCACGTTTGGTCCAAGCTTCTCTCCGCCCAATCCACTTTGTTTCTTCGTGGTTTTTCAATTAATTCAAGGGGATGCCTAAGTGAAGGATGCTCTAGCTAGTGGTGGAGTCGATTCGGAGAAAGGACTTAGTAATGGTATATCTCTTTTTAAATTATTTGTGTATTTTCGTATGCTTTTAATTTCTTTTGCTTAGTAATGGAGTACAGGGTTGGTTAGTAGTTCATTTTGATGTTAGGGTTAAGAAATTAGCAAGTTACTAGAGATTTTACAAGTTGCTAATAAATTAGGGTTTTGGGTTTGTAAAAGAGAATTAAATATGTAAGAATTAGTTAGTAGAAATTTTAGTTGAACTATTAGAATATTTTGAGGGTGATTCTAGTTATTGTTTGGGGGATAAAAATCCCGTAGGAATTTGTCTATTACGTGCATCGCACGTGTGTCTCAGGCGTTCAATAAAACACCTGTGCGATATTTGGAATAGTGTTATTAGCTCTTGTGATTGGTTTGGATGATTTGAGCCTTAATTGCTTTGAAATTTGATAATAGGATATGTTAGCGACTTTGGATGCAGGATGACGTGCTGGCGCTTCGAGTCTCTGCGGGATACTTATGTGAGTATGATTTCTTTTATTTTATGTACATAGTGTGTATGATATGATAGTGTGATGCGATAACTTGATGGAGTGAATGATATGGTGTATGTGTGAGGCGTGTGATAAATTGAAAATTTCTGTGATATTGTGATGTAAAAAAATTAGCATAATGTGTGTGCGCGCCGTGTGATTGATAAATGAGAATTTTATACGATAATCGATGAGATTGATGGTTTGTGTATGCTTATAAATTTAATGGAGTTATATGCATTCATGTTCTATTATAAAGGTGTATACCGAGATATATTATAAAGGAGTTATGTTATAAAGTTGATATATTTATATATGGAGTTATATTATATATATATATATATATATATATATATATATATATATATATATGGAGAAATATTATAAAGGAGATATATTGTAAAGGAGATATACGGAGATATATTATAAAGGAGTTATATTATAAAGGAGATATATATCTATATATGGAGATATAAAGGAGATAATTTAATATTGCAGTGCCGCACAATCTCCCAAGGGTTTGGGCTAGACCCCACAGGCCCGGGATACACCCCGGAACAGGAGTTATATATTGCCCCAAATTTTATATTTGGGGATCAGGAGTTTTATATTGCCCCAAATTTTATATTTGGGGATCAGGAGTTATATATTGCCTCAAATTATATTTGGGGACCAGGAGTTTCCCTCGCTGGTATAGAGGGCCAGGAGGAAGACGTAGCCTCGGACGTGTAAGACTCTGTGTGAGCATCGATCCGCGTGTTATATTTATTTTTGACTAGCCTACTGGCTTTAGTCTTGGTTGGTCAGGCGCGCAATCGTACTTTCAATCCAGTCCACAAATGATAGATGTTTAGGACACCTGGATCTAGGTGATACGGTGGGTTAGCGGGATTGAAATGTACGGGGGGAAGCACAGAGATCCCTGTGTTGTACGCGGAGGTCAGTTGTGTGGGCACTGAAAAGGAGAAAATGTAATGGTGTATATGTGTGTTGAAAGAATATATGTATGTGTAAAGATATTGATAATATGATATCTTACGGAGACTATTTATATTATGAGAGAGATGAACATACTACGTTATATATATATGTGTGTATATATTGGTATATGACTATACTTATAAAGCTTTATTGGCAAGATGAAAGAAACATGAATAGAGGAGAGATGCGTAAAGTAAAGGGAGTTGTATTATGAGGTGTAATTACCGAGTACAAGAGGTTATGTTATAAGCTGTGAATGAGTTAATAAAGTAAAGTATGACTGGAAACAAGTTGGTATGCCTTGGAATTGTGACCAGGAACTACCCGCCTGCTATTTCGGAGGAAATAGTGGGAACTACCTGCCTTGGCACAGTTTCCATGGTGAGTTGGTGAGTTTGATATTGGTACTATTTAATGGAAATGAAAAGGTGAATTAGTATGTGCGTGAATTATTATGAATTAAGTGGAGAAGATGTGTTATGCGAATGAAACGTACAATAAATTAAAATGTGTTATGAGATATGGATAAAGATGATATTATGAGATCGAATGAATGCGATAATATGTGTTGTGAGTGTTATATCATGAGAGTAAATACATGGGAGGAATTGCGATAAAAAAATGAAAGCTTGTAGTGAGATATTATGGAGATGTATGTGATATGATTGCTTGTATGGATGTGATGAGCATGATATGAGAATGAGAAAGAAAGTGTTTCCGAATGAAGATGAGTATGAAAGATTATGAGTCGTGAGTTGTAGATACAAAGGAATGGAAAAATAAAATTATTTGCGATATTAGTGTGATGCATATTGTAATGTGTGTAGAATTATGGATATATAAATGGGTGAGGATTTAAAGCGTATTTTGATATAAAGTCGGATTTGTGATGTTTTTATGTTCAGATTTCAGACTGGATCTTTTTATCTTGAAAATTGTAAGTTTAATTTATTTTCTTTATATAGTTTTGATTTATTTATTTGACTAGTGAATTATACTCACACTAGAAATGGCTGACCCCTTAGTGTTTGGGGGGTTAGGGGAGTCCCAGGACTACCCTAGATCCCCCACTGTTACAGGTCCTCAGCAGTGCAGAGGTGAGGCGTAGATTTGTAAGGCGGAGTTTTATTTTAAAAATTTTGTAGAAATTAGTTATGTGAATAGTGAAATTTGTGGTTTAAATTGTAATTTGAATGTATGAGTACCTAGATGTCGATGATGAATATAGTGTGGGGTATTATGGTATGTTCTTGACCCGTACCAATCTCGTTGTGGTGTACCGGGCCCTGTGGTATGTTTTAGGAAGATTTTTCTAAAAAAATTACCTGGTTTTCAAAGAAATTTATGGTTTTTATTTGATATTTGATATTGTATTGTGAGTTTGGCCCCCAGAGCATATATATTGATTGTTTGTATGTTTCTGCTCATTTTGGCCTGGGGAGCCCGTGAAATTATTGTATGTGTTGGGGCTACGGAATTTTGAGCAGAATTCCGTAAGCTAATTGTGTTTCGGGGCAGAAATTACAGGAAAAACTCTGCCAAAATTTTTATTGAAATATAACTATCTTAGTTTATGTTTAAAGTGATATAGAAATTGAAAGAATTGATTTTGGAGTCGAAAAAAAATGGGGTGTTACAGTTGGTATCAGAGCCTAGGTTGACTAGGAATTTCCTGGTGATCGTAGTGATCCTGTCATGTGTGTATGGATTCATCATGGCTAAGTCGTGGATATGAGTTTGTTATATGTTTTGTGGGTGTTTTGTTAAGCAGCAGTTCTAATATTGAATGGTGTGACCCTTTAGACTTTTGTTTGACTTTGAGTCTATACTATCTTTTTAGCCCATGCTTATGTTTTATCCTTTTTAGAATCCCAGTGAGAATTTGTGTGCTATTGGAGTGTTCTATTATATTGATTGCTGTGTGCCGTGAGGGGCTATTCCTCGGGGATCCTGTGTATGTCCTGTAGACCGTGGGGGTTGTGTAGTAATCGTTATTGATTGATATAGAGTGATGAGTTGGTTGTGGAGGCTTTATGCATAGTTGAGGTATGATGCAGGAATGATTCGGGTGAGAAGGCTCGATGAAACTCAGTTTCTAATTGTATGAAATGCCTTGGACGATGTAAGTATGACTATTGATTCCGGTGGAAATACCCAAAGTGAAGATTGAAATTATTGATGTGGTTTGTAAATTTTCTGATATATGAGAGGATGGTTCCCTGAGATTGAGTATTGATTATCGGGAGTCGAGTAAGGTGACTATTAAGAATGAGTATCCATTGTCGAGACTTAATGGGTTGCTTGATCGGTTGCGGGGAGCTAAAGTGTTTTCACAGCTATAGTTGCAGACCGGGTACCATCAGACAAGCATGAAAAAGGGAAGTATCCCAAGAACTGCATTTCGTACTCAGTAAGGATTGTATGAGTTCTCGGTGATGCCTTTGGGCTGACCAATGCCCCTGTAATTTTCATGGATTTGATGAACCAGACCTTTTACCCTTGTACTATCAGGTTTGTGATTGTGTTTGTAGATAATGATTTGGTGTATTTTTGCAGCACGGAGGAGCATAGTTGGCATCTCAGAATTGTGTTATAGACACTTTGGGATCTGAAGTGGTATGATAAGTGTGCAAGTTGTCATTTTTGGGAATGAGAAGGGTGAGTTTTGGGGCATTTTGTGTCTGTTGAAGGCATACCTGTGGATCCGGAGAAAGTTACAACGGTGAAAGGACTGGGAACAATCCGCGAATGTGGCAGAGATTCAGAGTTCCTTGGATTTGGCTGGCTATTATCGGAGGTTCATTCCTCGATTTTCTATTACTGCTACATCGATGACTCAGTTTACCTGGTAGAATGTGCCGTTTATATGGCCCGTGTAGTGTGAAAGGATGTTTTCAAGAGTTAAAGGAAGAATTAGCGATAGCTATCTGTTTTGATTACTCCCGAGAAGGGGGTGGCTCTCCAAGGATATACTGAGGACTGTGGTACATGTAGGTACAGTTTGATGCATGAGGGCAGGCTGGTGGTTTGTATATTTAGGTCATTGCGGTCTCATGAAGTGTGATATCACATAGATTTGGAATCGGCAGTAGTGGTGTATGCAATTACAGATCTGGAGACATTATTTGTTCGGAAAACAGTTTTAGCTTTTCACAGATTGTACGAGTTTGAGGAATTTATTCTCGCAGAAGATCTTAGCATGAGGCAAAAATGATGGCTCGAGTTCCTTATTAGCTTTGATGTGAAAGTAAAATATCACCCGGGGAAGAATAGAGTGACAGATGTCTGAAGTAGAAGAAGAATATTGGTCTTTATTATATCCCAAGAGTGGACGGTACTAGACGTATTTGGTCAATTTAAATTTTTCTTCAACCACAGAGGTTGACATGACCTTGTATGTTGGCAGACTATTAATACAGCCGTCTATCCTACAACTAATTCTTTGAGCTCAGATTCGTGACTCATATTTGTCACAGATAATGTATGGTCTAAATTTTGGATGAGATTAATGAATGTCCTGTAGACTGTTTAGTAAGCAGTAAGGAAGGTCTTTATTATCATTGTAGACTTTGTGTTCTTGATGTGAATGGTTTATGGTAGCAAGCTGTGGAATTGTTCATTATATTCCGTATATTGTCTATCCTGGTGGCATGAAGATGAATCAAGATTCTAAAAGAATATTTCGGTGGCCTAGACTGAAGATGGATATTAGTTATCAGGCGAGAATGGATAAGCTCCTTTTTAGGTGTGTAGTCGACAAGAGAATTATGTAGATCAGCGGCGATCGAGATGCCAGGTTGAACTGTTGCTGAAAGTTCAGTAGAGTGTTCATATTAATGATTGTATCTGGAACTTTTGGGAGTTGGTGAGGAGAAAGTATCCGGAATTGTTTGAACGGTTTTCTTAACCCTTGTAGCTCGAGGACGAGCTTTTTTTGAGGTGTGTAGAATGTAACACCTCGAATTTGTAAAATATCAAAAATATCCGTTTTTTATATTCCTGGAGTGGTGGAAATTTTATTTGGTGTATTTTTATTTTAAATATTGATATTGGCGTCTAGATTTGTGGTAGATTGGTATATTGATATATTGGAGCCATGAGTTGAAATTTTATGTAAAGAAATATTGTTTATTTTATTTTATAATTTTGGAGTAGTATGCGATAAATTTAGTGTATTTTGTACTGCTCGTATTATTAAAATATATGGTTGGGGTTTATTTGAAATATTTTGAAGATTGGGGGCTCATATGCAATTATCCCATACTAATTATATTATTACTAATATAATATTTCCAACCCCCCCTTCCCATTCCTTCCTCCTTTCTTTCTTTCTTTCTCTGTGTGTTTCCCGACTGACTAAAAAAAATCCCCAACGAAACCCACGTGCGGTCCAAGCTTCTCTCCGCCCAATCCACTTCGTTTCTTCGTGGTTTTTCAATTAATTCAAGGGGATGCCTAAGTGAAGGATGCTCTAGCTAGTGGTGGAGTCGATTCGGAGAAAGGACTTAATAACGGTATATCTCTTTTTTAATTATTTGTGTATTTTCGTATGCTTTTAATTTCTTTTGCTTAGTAATGGAGTATAGGGTTGGTTAGTAGTTCATTTTGATGTTAGGGTTAAGAAATTAGCAAGTTACTAGAGATTTTACAAGTTGCTAATAAATTAGGGTTTTGGGTTTGTAAAAGAGAATTAAATATGTAAGAATTAGTTAGTAGAAATTTTAGTTGAACTATTAGAATATTTTTGGGGTGATTCTAGTTATTGTTTGGGGGATAAAAATCCCGTAGGAATTTGTCTATTACGTGCATCGCACGTGTGTCCCAGGCATTCAATAAAACGCTTGTGCGATATTTGGAATAGTGTTATTAGCTCTTGTGATTGGTTTGGATGATTTGAGCCTTAATTGCTTTGAAATTTGATAATAGGATATGTTAGCGACTTTGGATGCGGGATGACGTGCTGGCGCTTCGAGTCTCTGCGGGATACTATGTGAGTATGATCTCTTTTATTTTATGTACATAGTATGTATGATATGATAATGTGATGCGATAACTTGATGGAGCGAATATATGGTGTATGTGTGAGGCGTGTGATAAATTGAAAATTTCTGTGATATTGTGATGTAAAAAATTAGCATGATGTGTGTGCGTGTGCGCCGTGTGATTGATAAATGAGAATTTTATACGATAATCGATGAGATTGATGGTTTGTGTATGCTTATAAATTTAATGTAGTTATATGCATTCATGTTCTATTATAAAGGTGTATACCGAGATATATTATAAAGGAGTTATGTTATAAAGGATATATATTTATATATGGAGTTATATTATAAAGGATATATATATATATATATATATATATATATATATATATATATATGGAGATATATTATGAAGGAGATATATTGTAAAGGAGATATACGGATATATCTATATAATAAAACACAAAGAAAGCTATCAAGTGGCTCACAATCAATCTCCCCCAAAATCAAAGGCTCATATCAAACCTCACAAAACACATTTTTCCTCCAAAGTTTCAAACACCAAAATCAAACTTTTCCCCCTAAAAAACTCATTACTTTGTTACTATCTTTCTCTTCTCTCTCTATCTCTATCTCTATCTCTCTCTCCCAATCTTTTTTTATTTACTTAGAAATTTAGATTTTAAGATTTCGGTTTTGTAAATTTCAGAATTTTTATATATTGAAAATAACAAATATCTTTTCAATAATTAAATTTCATTATTTTCCACATGTAAAGTTCTAAGAAGTTAGATTTTATACCCCATTTATAATTATTTTTCAACATATACTAATGGAAACATAGACTTTTATTTATAACTAATTATTGTCATACTATTCAAACTTGAGCTACATAATTATTGTTTTACTGTATATATGTATCGTTCCGAAGACGTGCCGTAGGCACGTGCCCACGGGCAAATCTAGTATATATATATATATATATAGAGAGAGAGAGAGAGAGAGAGAGAGAGAGAGAGAGAGAGAGAGAGAGAGAGAGAGAGAGAAATATTATAAAGGAGATTTACGAAGATATATTATGAAGGAGTTATATTATAAAGGAGATATCTGGAGATATATATTTATATATGGAGATATAAAGGAGATAATTTAATATTGCAGTGCCGCACAATCTCCCAGGAATTTGGGCTAGACCCCACAGGCCCGGGATACACCCTGGAAAAGGAGTTATATATTGCCCCAAATTTTATATTTAGGGATCGGGAGATATATTGCCCCAAATTTTATATTTGGGGATCAGGAGTTATATATTGCCCCAAATTTTATATTTGGGGATTAGGAGTTTCCGTTTCCCTCACTGGCATAGGGCCAGGAGGAAGACGTAGCCTCGGACATGTAAGACTCTGTATGAACCTTGATCCGCGTGTTATATTTATTTTTGACTAGCCTTCTGACTTTAGTCTTGGTTGGACAAGCGCGCGATCGTACTTTCAATCCAGCCCACAAATGATAGATGTTTAGGACACCTGGATCTAGGTGATACGATGGGTTAGTGGGATTGAAATGTACGGGGGGGAAGCACAGAGATCCCTGTGTTGTACGAGGAGGTCTGTTGTGTGGGCACTGAAAAGGAGAAAATATAAATGTGTATATGTGTGTTGAAAGAATATATGTATGTGTAAAGATATTGATGATATGATATCTTACGGAGACTATTTATATTATGAGAGATATGAACATACTACGGGAGATATATATGTGTATATATTGGTATATGACTATACTTATAAAGCTTTATTGGCAACATGAAAGAAACATGAATAGAGGAGAGATGCGTAAAGTAAAGGGAGGTGTATTATGAGGTGTAATTACCGAGTACAAGAAGTTATGTTTTAAGATGTGAATGAGTTAATAAAGTAAAGTATGACTGGAAACAAGTTGGTATGCCTTGGAATTGTGACCAGGAACTACCCGCCTGCTATTTCGGAGGAAATAGTGGGAACTACCTGCCTTGGCACAATTTCCATGGTGAGTTGGTGAGTTTGATATTGGTACTATGTAATGGAAATGAAAAGGTGAAGTAGTATGTGCGTGAATTATTATGAATTAAGTGGAGAGGATGTGTTATGCGAATGAAACGTACAATAAATTAAAATGTGTTATGAGATATGGATAAAGATGATATTATGAGATCGAATGAATGCGATAATATGTGTTGTGAATGTTATATCATGAGAGTAAATACATGGGAGGAATTGCGATAAAAAATGAAAGCCTGTAGTGAGATATTATGGAGATGTATGTGATGTGATTGCTTGTATGGATGTGATGAGCGTGATATGAGAATGAGAAAGAAAGTGTTTACGAATGAAGATGAGTATGAAAGATTGAGTCGTGAGTTGTAGATACAAAGGAATGGTAAAATAAAATTATTTGCGATATTAGTGTGATGCATATTGTAATGTGTGTAGAATTATGGATATATAAATGGGTGAGGATTTAAAGCGTATTTTGATATAAGGTAGGATTTGTGATGTTTTTATGTTCAGGTTTCAGACTGGATCTTTTTATCTTGAAAATTGTAAGTTTAATTTATTTTCTTTATATAGTTTTGATTTATTTATTTGACTAGTGAATTATACTTCACACCAGAAATGGCTGACCCCTTAGTGTTTGGGGGATTAGGGGAGTCACAGGACTACCCTAGATCCCCTAATGTTACAGGTCCTTAGCAGTGCAGAGGTGAGGCGTAGAGTTTTATTTTAAAATTTTTGTATAAATCAGTTATGTGAATAGTAAAATTTGTGGTTTAAATTGTAATTTGAATGTATGAGTACCTTGATGTCGATGATGAATATAGTGTGGGGTAGTATGGTATGTTCTTGACCCGTACCCATCTCGTTGTGGTGTACCGGACCTGTGGTATGTTTTACAAAGATTTTTCTAAAAAATTTACCTTGTTTTCAAAGAAATTTATGGTTTTTATTTGATATTTGATATTCTATTGTGAGTTTGGCCCCAGAGCATATATATTGATTGCCTGTATGTTTGTTTCTGCTCATTTTGGCCTGGGGAGCCCGTGAAATTATTGTATGTGTTGTGAGCTACGGAATTTTGAGCAGAATTCCGTAAGCTAATTGTGTTTCGGGGCAGAAATTACAAGGAAAATTTTGCCAAAATTTTTATTGAAATATAACCATCTTAGTTTATGTTTAAAGTGATAGAGAAATTGAAAAAATTGATTTTGGAGTCGGAAAAAATGGGGTGTTACATGTATATATTTGTCCAGAGTAAGAGCAAAACGTATAAATTATCAACTAACGGAAGCATGATATGAGACTGGCAAGCTTCTCATGGTGTCATCCTAATACTGTTGTAAATATATGTAAATTGTTTATTCAATTATTACATTTTGAAATGTTTGTGAGTGGTATTAAAAGAGCTTCTTCCTGCATATGTTCATCATTTCAATGCATCTCTCTTTTCTTTTTGGCAGTTGCCGCAGGCTTTTCATGTGTATCTTGCATTCGTCTTCATTCATTTGCATTCATATTGTTTAATGAGGTTATCCTAAATCTTACATTTATCTTTTTCCACTGTAATTGTTGTTCAGGAGAAGCTCGAGGAAAGAGAAAAACATATTCGTGAGTTAGAAATGAAATTGGAAGAGAAGGAAAGGGAACTCCGTGCCATCAAACTTGACTATGAAGCAGTATGTTTTCCCATATACTGAACATAACTTAATTTTTTAATGATATATTTAAATATTTAAAAGAGTTACTATACGTACTTAATTTTTTAGGCTTGGGCTAAAGATGACCTTCTCAGGGAACAAAACAAAGAGTTGGCTACCTTCAGGTAATTGGGTTTTTCTCGTAGTCTTCTTGGAAAATTGAAATGCAAAAGGTGCTTTTTCCTAAACCATTATCTTTATAAAACAATCTCTAACTCAAAATTCTGTTACTGTTCTTGGCCATAACCTGTAAGTAAAATGCAGTTTACATTTCAAGGAATTCTGTGTAAAATCAGACTTATTTTAATCAATGTAGCATATTGTTTGTTAGAGGTGTGCTAGTGACTAAGATGGAAGAGGCTAATGCTGTCTTGTTTGGAAATGAAAATTTCTTTTATAATAAAAATATTTTCGTGAGGGCAGAATATCAAATACCAACATGTCATGATAGGAACTATAATTTCCACCATTCAGAATATAGTGCCTTGGGAATCAAACATGAAATCCTAGAGTCTGCTTATGCCCAATGTAGCAGTCTAGTTGGGGTATCTTATATAACACAAGTTGTCATTGATTGTCAAATTCAAAATACAATGATTGGATAGTAATAGGCTCCCTTTAGTAAAAAGAACATTTTTATACCCTTTTCATGTAAACTAAGAAGGTTGATTGCCTTGGAGAAACAAATAGTCAATTCACCTTATGGAAGTAATGGTATATTTCTTCACCAAGTTATCAGTTCATGTCCCACCCCACCCTGCTTCTTTCTTATAGTTCCTTTGGCAAGTCTTTGTGCATGGTAGCACTCATGTATGGTGCTTGTCCCCTCAAACAACCAAGGGCCTTTTTGCGTAACTGTGTTAGTCTTGCCCTTACAAATCCATCTACTTTCCTTTAATAATTCTAGAATGATATAGTCCTGAAATAATGAAATCAGAGTCAGGCCTCCTGAATTTTCGATGAACATATTTTCTTTTCGATTTATATACACACATGCACACTAGTAAGTTCGAAGGAAAACATTGTACATGGGTGTCATTATCTGCCTGCCGTAATGTCGTCTATGATCAACAGTGTTTTTCACATTGTAAAAACTTGGTATGTTTATATGTCAAACGTTATAAACATTTTTTTGCTTCACTTACCAAAGTAGAAAACCAAAAGATTAACTCTTATAGAACATGAGTTGAATTAAGATATGAGTTATGATAAGTGGTAATATGCAGACCAATTTCTTGTTTGCTTTGTTACATATATAGATTGGATTCTCTGCCTGTTTATTAGGGCAACCTTTCTAATTTATTTTTTATTGATGACTTCATTCTTTTTGCAGAAGAGAGCGTGATAACTCAGAAGCAGAAAGAGCCCAACATCTGAAACAAATCCATGATCTCCAAGAACATATTCAAGACAAAGAAAGTCAAATTCGTGCTTTGGAGGAGCAGGTTATCCTCTCTTCTCACTCTGTTATACTTGTGTGTGTGTGTGTGTGTGTGTGTGTGTGTGTATAACAGTGAGAACTCCTTTGGTGAGAACCACATGAGAACTTTTGTTTGGGACATCAGTTGAAAGATCCGAACCGTTCATTTTGATCTACATGATTAAATTAGTCTATAGATAAAAAATCAAGCCGTTTGAGATTCGTTTGCCCATGCATTGAAGTGTTACGCATTGTATGATTGAAAATCATTATTTTTTTATAATGACATGATGCATGGACAAATGAATTTCAAATGACTTGATTTTATATTTCTAGACTAATCTAATCATGCTAAACAATGTGAACAGTTCGGATCATACAGAGGATGAATAAGCGTGGAGTTCTCACCCGATTGCTATATACATATACACACACACATTAATAATGTATCTAAGATGATTGTATAAGATTCACGGTGAACTATCAAAAAGAGAGAATCTCACTTTATCATGATCTTCACCTACAGTTGCTTAGTTTGCGATGAACAAAGAGTGCTTTGGCGTAGGATTTTCTTAGGAAGATGAAATCACCTTTTTAGTTTATTCTTCTGTCATAGTGTATGCAATATTGGTAGTATGAAACCACCACACACACACAATGTTTGATGAAGTATATGTCCTGTATTAGGTGTGAGTTTGTAGTAAGAGATTCTGAAGATTTTTCTCATCCATTTATGTTGAAGTGTTTTTGTTCCTTGTCAGATTAAGTCTTAATGGGTATTGTGCAAATACTAATGCTGAACATCCAAGTACCCACACCTCATATACCAATCTAAGCGTAATCCTACCACGTTTTGTTTGGAGAACCGTACACATACCACTAACTGAACACTTTGTGCAACATGTCTTCGATTAGTGCAACCTTTATAAAGATGCACCTTATATCCCAGACTAGGTTTTTGTGTGTTTTATGTGAAGAATTGTCAGTAGTAGTTACCATGTCAAACTACATGGATATTGACTTTCTTCTGGTTTGCTACTTTCCTTAATTTACTTAATTGTATAAAAGAAAAGGTGCAAACCAGATCAAGAAAAACATCAAAGGGGATCTCGTTTGTTACTTATGTGAATTCACTCCTTGTACTTATGGTGTGGATGCAATCAAATCATAACTTGATACTCCTTTGAGGGTGGTGTAAGGCATATATTAATGTATTGACACTAGCGCTGCCCAGTTGAATAGTTGATACAATGCAGAGTACTCAGATCTGTTTCTGTTTGTAATTCATTGGTGTTTAGTTACTTTTACCTTCTGCAGTAGCATATCTTATTCTCGGCTATATGTTATAGAAGGATATAGTGTGGTGTGGCGACTTTAGCATAATTATCTATTTGCATAAGCACTCTCATAGCTCCTTTTCCTCTACATGACATGAATTGGATGTGAGTCCACGTCGCATACATATTCTCGTCCAATCATGTGTATTTGTGAGGATGAGATAAGACAGAACCAAAGACACCACCATCTTTTTGTCGTCTAAAGACTTAACCCTAGATCTATTGATGAAGGAAAATGAATTTGATTACTCGTCAGAGAAATAATTCTAGAAAATTTCTGGATAAATAAAGTGTACTACCTGATTTCTTGATTCTGTTCTTTATTTGTTGATTTTAGGTGCAGCTACTGTCTCATTACCTAAGAAAAACTTGGTGCTTCTGTTCTTACTTAACCTCACTTATTCTTTATGTAAAATAAGTTTTTTTTCCTTTTCGTAGAGGAGTTTGGTGGCTTCTTATTCATTAAGGTAGTTCACTCTCTTTCTCTCCCTCACTCATTCTTGAAAACCAGCACGTTGAAAAACTTGGGCAATCTACTCAGAAAAGCTTATCCAATCCACTGGCTACAATTTTTTAAAATTAATGTTAAAACTCTTCTACAGCCTCTATGTTTGTGCGCATGCGAGCACGTTTGGTTGTAGCAGTTGGTCGATCTTATAAAAAATGCCTTCTTGTTAAATTTAAAATCTGGCCTGACTATGTATGTACAACAACCATAAAAAGTGAAGATGCAATAATTCTGATGGAGAAGTTGTGAATTTGATAATAAGGATTTTTATCATAAATCAAGACGATTATCATAAATCGAGGTCGTCTTGTGTAGAAAAACATATTACTGGAATATCTTAATTCATAATTGCTTCACATCTTCTATTTACTAATTATGACTAAATTTTTCATAGCATCATTGCCTTAATTTTGGGAAGTTTATTAATTAAAAGTTGTTAAAATATTTAATTGTGTGAACAGTGTTGGAGATGACTTACCTAACAATTTAATGTCTTTCAGCATAGGGTTGCGCAGCAAAATATCCTTTATAAGGAAGACCAAATGAGGGAAGCACAAGCTTACATTTCTCGTTGTCAAGTGGATGCTTTCCAGTCAACAACCTTGCAAGCTGAATTACGAGACCGCACAGAACAATTTAATCAATATTGGATGGGTTTACACCGACAGGTAGCTTGACTATATGCACCTAAGTCTTTCTTTTGCACGCCTCTTTCACTGTTTGCATGTATATAAATTTTTGAGTTACTATGTCTATTACAATCTGCAATCTATACAGACAAATACCTTGCTACTTATCTTCTCTCTCTCTCTCTCTCTCTCTCTCGAACCATTCTGAAGATCTACAATGTATATCATATTGATTCATCTCTATGCTACAATAAGCCTTTCAGTCTAATATCTAAGCTGAAATGATCATTTAACACATACACTATTTACACGTTTTTCTCCTTTTGTGCCCCTCTTGAAAAGTTTGCTAGAATTTCACAGCTGCAAAAAACTTTCCAATGTGAAGTTATCTGGACCTCTTTTTAACAATTGATTTGGTCGATTTCAGTTTGCGGAAGTGGAGCAGCATCATCTGCAAACCATACATCAGCTTCAGCTGGAGTTAGCTGAGGTGAGAGAACGAAGTAGCATACATAGTGAAGGTGCAAAAGTTTCTCATCAAAGCTCAGAAGATTCATCTTCTTATGCTGAGAACAACATGATCCAGACCAATGCAAATAATATTACTGGATCAAATGGTAACTTGGGTTTCATGACTAATGGAAATCTGGATGCTCACCCTTCTTATGTTGCATCTTCTAGTTCATCTGCAAAGGTAGGTATAGTTATTGAAATTGATTTTAATTATTTATTTGTTTTGAGTAAATTGTGAACGAATCCTGATTCTTTCATTATATTTTTCATTCTTACTGGCAGTTATATTTTATTCATTATTCTTTTTGGCTTGATAGAAGCATCTGGTACATGTTTCTTTGCTTTTATAGTATTTTAAGGATGCAAAGTTAAGACCAGACAAATTCTTATTTTGTAATTTAGTTCAACAATTAGTCATGATCCTTAAAGTACATTTTCTGGGGTTATCTGAGCTTAGTAGCCTATACTGTAGGTGGAAGGGATCCAACATTCCAGTTAATTCCTCTGTAGATGTGCAAAAGTCCTGGGCCTCTCACCTAGAAGTGGGCAGACATGCAACTACCCACTTGCACTTGTCGGATCCTTAAGTATTTGTTTGATGTTTAACTGTACAGTATAGGATGCGAAATACTTCATGCGGACTTTTATCAGCATGACCATGTCTTACGTGTAAAACATGTGCAGGAATGGTTGATAATTATAACAAAACATTACATGGTGTCATGACAAACCTTAAGGATTAGGAACACCAGAACAGGCACCATTGCCTAAAATGAATAGGCTATAGTTAGATTTCTGATCATGCAAAAATTGGAACATTATCAAGTATACTGTCAGGCCTAGCTCGTAAGGGGACAATGCAAATGACCTTATCCATTTAGTTTTTTTTTTGTTACTAATGCTGTTTTCCCATGTAACTAGTCAATGTGGAGATCTTGTCAATTTTAACCTATGTTTACGGATACTTCTAGCAAAGAACCATACCCATACTGGAATCAAGGGTTGGACACTTACACTTCATGGACACTTGCCGGACACTCCTCATGTGTGTTCCAAAATATATAATACATCTTATATGTTGGGAGTGTTACTGGGTTCTCCCACTTTGCGATCCAGTTTATGGTGGGATCGCTATCCGGATCTCTTAAACTAGCAATCCGGATACCCTTTTTTTTCTTTTCCGTGTTTAAAATGAACACCTTTATTTACTAATCCATCAACTTCCTTTCAAATTCCCCTTAATTTGCCATAGAGTTAAAGTTGATTATCACTCTTACATTTGGAATTGCAAGCAACTAATGTATATATATATATATACATTATATACACACACACACATTATCTCTGTACACACACACACACATTATAGTCTAATTATCTCTCTCTATCTATCTCTATACACACACACACATTATATATATATATATATATATATATATATATATATATATATATATATATATATATATATATATATATATATAGGGAAAGCTTCGGTTGTGCACTCCTCTAGTGCACACGGCGTGTGCACTAGGCCTTCGGGCGTTCATATCGACGATCCGAACCGTTCACATTGATCTACACATCGAAATTAGTCTAAATATGTAAAATCAAATCATTTGAAATTCATTTGCCCATCCATCATGTGACTATAAAAAATAATGATTTTTAGCCATACAATTTTGTAACACTTCAATGGATGGGTAAATGAATTTCAAATGATTTGATTTTAGTATTTTACATATTTTGACTAATTTAGATGTGTAGATCAATGTGAACGGTTCGAATCTTCGATCTGAACGCCCAAAGGCCTAGTGCACACTCCGTGTGCACTAGAGGTAGTGCACAACCGAAGCTTTCCCTATATATATATATATATATATATATATATATATATATATAACTCAAACGAGTCCCCAGCTTATCTTAACCCCTCCGTACTGCTGAGGGTAGCGTACTGCAATCCCATACATGTACTACAAACCAATACGTAGTGAACCCGGTAGTATTGTGTTGGACACTTGTTTGACAAATTTTGAACATTTTTTAGAACATAATTAACAATTTTCAAACATATACTCATCTTTCGTATATTAATTAACTCTAGTTACTTGCATACACATCTCCATTTTTATAGTGTATATTGAAGTATTATCACTTATTGTGGACCATAATTTTTATTTTGATTATGGGCAGCAAATTGTATTGTTTAGCACCATTTTTATAACATTATACGTAATTGAGATAATATTGAGGTTCATTATATAACATCATAACCACATCCCCTTGTCCCACCTTTTATGAATTTGGCATTTGCCGTACCCATACCTGTATCCATGCTTCATAACAGCTCGGGCATGGTGGCAGCACACAATCCATGATGTTGACAATCCTCGCGTCATAGGAGACTCGTTACCACGTCGCGAACAGGGTCGAATTTTTAACCTTAAAGGAAAACTCCTCATACACTTGTTCAACAAGTGGCTTTATGTTTAGTATTTATGCTTCCATTAATCCATAGTATGTGATGGATTTCAAGTAAAAATCAATTTGTTTCTGTTTTCTTATCAATTCCTTTATTTTTTATTTCATGTTTTTTATGTTTTAAATACATTGATCTTTGGTACTGTTCTTCATTTGATGCTTGATGGGATAAGTTGCTAAATACTTTGAAGATTTCTACTTTTAAGCTTCAGTATTATGTTTACGACTAAGTTGGGATTCCCCAGCATTTTTCCCTTTGAATGGGCACACCACTTCTTTTCTCGATCCGATTTAGGATAATATTTGAAACTCGTGTATAGATGTCATGCTCTTCTGACCTTCAAATTTCATTGCTTGGTATAGTCCCTCATTTCCTTGTCTTTTTGTATATGAAGTCCTTTAATGTCTGTATCTGTATGCTGTCTTTTTGTTGTAGTTTTAATTTCCATTGTACTTTCTGTGCAGCCTCAGTGCTTTTGGTTTTCTGTAGCTCAAGTGTTTTAAGTGATTTCCACCTTTCACACAGACTTTAGTAGATCTTAAGTATTAAGTCTATCCTTTTTATTCTAGGATGAACAAGCTGCTGGCATCACAATTGCTCCATCTCCAATACTTGGAATCAACACATTTCTTCCTCCTAACCAGATGACTGCATTGACTCCGTATGTTGTGCACCCACAGGCCATTCCGCAATCTGTTACTTCTTCCAGTTCACATATTCCTGAATCCCAAATTGGCCATTTTCAACCAATTCCGTCTCATCAACATTGGCAGACCCAGCAGGTACCGTTAGTGTTTAAATTCGAAGTATCATGCTTTTAGATGGAATGCCATTCCCTCTTAGGTTCTACTTGTTCAATTATAGGCTGTAGCAGATGTCTCACAGAATCCAAGTCAGAATAATTATCAACCATCCCAAGTAGAGCAGACTTTGTTGAGATCAGATGCTCACTATAGCTATGAAATTCCCTCTGAAAGAAAGGTGATCCATCCAGATCAGTCAAACACTCATATTGAACAGCAGCAGAGATCTGGTACCGTAATCAGTGGAACAAGCAATGAAGATGAAGTTGTAAGCAAGTTAATTAATATTTATCCGTTGCATATGTTTTATAGGTCTTTCTTTACTAATCTTGTACTGAGTTTGAACTTTCAATTTTAGGTGCTAGAGTCAAATGGTGAGCAGTACCAAACATCCCCAGGGCTGAAAGAAATCTCAAATGCAAACACAGCATTACATGCGACAGTAGGTTATGCCCAACCAGAACAGAGTGAAGTCAAGGTATGCCTACTTCTTTGGACTGTTTTTATCTGCCCTTAACATTCAACCAATTGCCTAGCTGGTAGAATTTATCACATCCATTTCTTATGGAAAAAATCTCTCTCTCTCTCTCTCTCTCTCTTCTTTTTTCCCTTCACCTCCTCCTGAATTTTCATTTGGCTATCTAGAACCAGAGTACAGTGTGTGCTATCAGTCAATCGCAATCGCAGGAGCAAGTTTTAGCATCAGGACAGCAGTGGTCAGCTCCAATTTCAAAACTGCCTGCTGCTCCAAACCAGCCTATATTTCCGATTAGTGTGGTAGAATGCGATGAGAAAGTGGTGATGTTTCCTGAATCAACCTTGAAAGTGAACACAACCGCTACTGCAGTACCTGCAAAGGCAATGGAACCTACTCTTTTAGATGAACGATCACTCTTGGCCTGCATTGTTCGTGCAATTCCAGCTGGGGCTGATGGTCGTATCAGGATTAGTACCACGGTGAGTCTGTCTGTCTTCATTAACTTAAACAGCATGTGAGGGTTTAGCATTCTTTGTGAGGTTGCATTGTTGCTAGACTGACTGGTACCTGTATATTATTTTTTTCATTCAGCTCCCGAATAGGTTGGGGAAAATGCTTGCACCTCTCCACTGGCATGATTACAAGAAACAATATGGAAAGCTTGACGAATTTGTGGTTCATCATCCTGAAGTGGGTTTATACGTCATGCTTTCTTGATTTCCTGTTTTAACAATATATATTGCTCTAAATTCTGACTCTGCAATTGTCAGTTATTTGTAATTGAAGGAGACTTTATACGTCTGCGTGAAGGAGCTCAGGAAAGCATATCTGCAACTACAGCTTTTGCAAAAGTTGCTGCTGTTGCTGCATCACCCTCTCCTTATCCCTCATTGTTTCCCTCTGTTGCCCTAACTCCGGTTGCACAAAACCATCGCCAAAAAATGGTGCCTTCCGTGGATTCATCTGATAAGCGACTGCAACTGCAGATGTCTAAACCAGAGAGTCAACAACCAAATGGTGTCAACTTTAACATTGCTAGAGGGATATCTGATATGAGCATCTCTGCTAGATCCAAAATTCCCCAGGAAGTTAATGGTGTGCCATGTGAAATTAGACCTGCCCATTCATCCGTACAGAATTCTGTTGGAAATGGAGCAAACAAGGTTTATAGTAATGGGAGGCTCAGTTCCGTGGGGAAGCAAGCAAGGTATCAACATTTATTTTCTTTCTTCAGATCGTGATAGGTTTCATCTACGCATAAGCAAGCATGTGCACATTCATTCACCTTAATAATGTAGCTGACAAATCTTGTTTTTCTTCCTCTTTGTATCTATTTGTTCAGGTCTGCTGGTGCTGGTGTTATTTCAAGAAGATAGTAAGTGAACATATTCTGCTATATTCCTCACATTCAAGATAGTTTGCATAGCAACTTTTTTTTGTTCATACGGATTTAACCCTGAGGACAGTTATAGAACAATTATTTTAGCAGTGGTGCAAAACATACATAATCTGTAACATGAGTCTGTTCACATGTGTTCACATGTGCTCTGTTCTTTAGATTGTGTTCATCTAAATTATCTTATCAAGTTTAGGAGTAAGGATTAATGGTAACCTAAAGATATATTTTGGTGAATTCTTAATGTTATGCATGTGCCAAAGATCTATTCAAATCTTAAGGCCTAATGGGGATTGTACTGATCCAGTAATACATGCTTTGTTTGATACGTAATATTTGTTATAACTTTGCGAGCACTTTGAACCAATTTGGTTATTTAAATTTGACAAGTTTCTAACTGTATTATGAGGTTTAGTTGTGTACTCTGCTTGGACTCCGCTTGGACCCATTATACTATATAAATATATAATTTATTACTCAGGAGTATGTTCTAGTTCTCATGCACTGTCTGCAAGATCTAAAATTTATACGTTATAATTGAAATGATAATACCCTAGCTGGAATGGAATTTATGGATCATTGTGGGTGGATGGGGAACATCATTTTCGTCTTCTGTTTTGTAGTGCTGGGGAGAGCAATTCGTGTACTGTGCAAGATAATGATAAAAAAATCAACAAAGTATTGTTCAAATTTTAGTGATATATAGATGATTAACTTGCTGGATGGCGGCAGCTTCTGAAGTAATCAGTTTTGTGGATCTGAATGGTAATTATTGCAGCTACGTTGGCAAAGAGGTTCTTGTGCTGAAGGGTCAAGGAAGTATAGTAAGCAAACAAGTAGATAAAATAGGTAGAAGCTTTGAGGAGTAGTCTATATAACCCAAACCTCTTTCTCCATATTGACTATTATTATTTTTGTCCTTCTCTAGAACTAATAATACTTTCATAGCCCACCATAGAATTTGACTAGTGTAGCTAAAAAGAGGATGCAAGATAGCATAGGGAGGAAAGTGGAGGTTTCTCACCAATTGGAGTTAACTGATTGAGGCAAATAGAACTTAGGTTTTGGCTATTGATAGTGTTTTGAAAAGTGTTAATTTGGCGAAGGAGGTGGTCTTCATTAGTCTCATTAAAAAATGTTAATACAAGGAAGGATTCATGTAGTTGATCCCAAATTTCTGTATAGAGGCTGTGTTGTTGTTTTTGATAGTCCTTCATAGAATTTGGTCATGTATAGACTTTGTATAGCTGAATATTATTTGTCTGAGTAGCTCTGAAAGTAACTTATATTTACATCAGGCATCTAAGTCTAATTTGTCAAAGTAGTTCCCATGTTTCCGTACTTATTAATTGAGAAACTAATTTGTTTGCTTATTTGATGTAATGGCAGGATTTGATTTGGGGCATATTGACACCATTGCTGGGGATTGAAGATAGGCAGTGAAATCTTGAATTATTTTTTCTGTCCCTCAGGTGGAAGAAATTGTAGGGGACAATGATGGTTGATTGGAATTCTGTTACCATTTCTATTGAAACATTTTCTGATGTGCGCTTTTTTTATAAAAAAATTGTAAGACTTTTAACTTTAGCAAGACGAGAAAAGAAAAGTTGAAAAGAGTTAATTTACATGGGATATTTATATCATTATTGGAAGGTTAGGAACTTATTCAGATAAGTTTGACCCTTTACTAGTCAGAATTCTCTTGTAGAAATCATTCTATGTATTGGTGGTTTGAATATTCTGAAACCAGGTTTGCCACCAGTGTTGGTGAATTCTGGTGCATGATTTTTGTCTGGAATGAAAGGAGCAAGTTAGTGAAACTACTTTATATTTCCAGTTTCTTTTCCATCCCCAGTGGCTGTTGCACAGTTATCCCCCAACCAGTGTAGCATCGTTGAAGTGCGTCTTGAGGGGAGGGTCTGGTTATTCTCGTCCCGAATCCAACCCTAGTAGTATTAATGATTGTGAATTTTTTGCCCGTACTGACTAACTTTTTGAAAATATTGGGGGATCTGATCCACTTGTAAAAATATTTAGCGATCTGATCCAGTTTTGGACACGTCAGTATAAACCGTTATTGGGAAAAATGACATAGCTTATTTAGATGCCGTTGTTTCCAATAGCGATATCTGTTTAAAAATAATTTTGTGTGTCACTATTTGGAGTAACTGTATCAGTTATCTTATTCGTCATTGCGTGCTCTTTGATTGGGAAAAAATTTGCAAGTGTGGAAAAGGCCTATAATAGATGCCGCTATTACCAATAACGGTATTCGCATTACAGATGTCATTGTTAGAGCATCCACCGTCGTTTTTTAAAAAACCAAAAATTAACAACTGAGTTGGAAAATACTTTCACAGTCGTTTGCTAAAAACCCATTTATCAGAATAGGAGAGAACAGTGCTTTGTTAAACTTAGGAGCGGCTTTGGAGAAATGCTAAATGTAGAAGACGGATGAAGATCATCCGTTTGAGAAAATAATTTGGACTGGATGAAGAAGCTCCGTCCGTCGTTAAATTTGAAAAAAAAAAAAACAGACGAGACGGATGAAGGAGCTCCGTCTCTCATATTGTATAATTTTGGGGAAAAAAAATTAATTTAGGACGGATGAACATCCTTCGTCCGGTGTAATTCATATTAAAAAAAACAAGTATTTCACAAACGGAGGATGAAGCTCCGTCCATTCATTTTTTAATTAAAAAAAAATAGAATTAGTGTTAGACGGAGGAAGAAGATCCGTCCTATTAATTCGTTTGTGGAATTTTAACGAAATAACTGCAGCGCTCCTATTTCTATGCTAAATCCTAATTACTAAATATAGAAAACTTCGAAAAAAAGACAGTGGATGCTCTTAGTGATAACGACATCACTTATATAATTTTTTGCATATAAATTTCTAATATTATAAGGGGAGAGTTGGAGTTGTCATTTGTCAACATACAAACTCGTGCGTTGCACGTGCAACTCCAACTCTCCCATTAATTACAACAAAAATAAAAAAATAAAAAAAATTCACCTATTTAAAACGTGTAACGCATATGCAAAACAATTTTATAATATTTTTTAACACCTAACATGTACATATGTTGCATGTACAACTCAAATTCTACTTATAAACACGTGCATTGCACGTACAAATAGTAGCTTTTTCTTCAAAATATTTTCCCTAATTACTTGCAACGCATGTCCAACTCCAAAACTATTTCTTAAAACGTATATCGTACGTGAAAATCCTCAAACTCTTATTAAAACGTGCATCGCACGTGGAAAATACTAGTATAAATAGTGACTCCCTCATCTCCTTTCTCTTTCCCATTACATCTGTTTCCAATCTTCCTCTCACTACCGAAACCCAAATAGCCTAGAACCCTAAAACCCAAAATTCCAATTATTGGAAAAAACGGTATAGGTTATTTAGATGCCGTTATTTTCAAATTGACATCTGTTTAAAAATAACTTTGCATGCTGCTATTTGGAGTAACGGTATTAGTTATCTTATTCTCAATTGCATGCTCTTTTGACTAGGAAATTTTTTGCAAGTGTGGAAAAAGCCTATAACAGATGCCGCTATTACCAACAACAGCATTCGCATTACAGATGTCTTTGTTAGAGATGACGACATCAGTTATATAAATTGCATATAAATAGTGACTCTCTTCTCCTTCCCCTTTCACATTATATCTATTTCCAATCTCCCTCCCACTCCCGAAATCCAAATAGTCTAGAACTCTAAACCCCAAAATCCCAATTACTGGAGTGCTTTCTCCATCAACTTTATATCGATGATAACTTTAGAATTTTGGTTTACAAGGAGCACAAACAATTAATTGTTGCAGTTTCACGCATTGAACTAAACATGGTGATGGTGCAATTAATATCAAATGAACACGAAAGATTGGGCCCCGCTTGATTAGGATGCTTTAAGGAGGCGGCGCTGAAGCTTCAACAAGGCTCCGAAGGGTACCGGTGGATGGAGGAAGTGTCAGTGTCATCCTGCACTGCTCCCACCGTCATAATCCGACTAAAATTTCTTTGAAAATTCTTTAGGACCCACTGAAAATTGAGAGGAGGAGAATGCCTTGTGGGCCCCCCGGTCCATTAACAATATTTATTTACAATAAGTCTAAGTGTAGATCAAGGTGTGCTCTGCTTTCGACTTCACTCTTTCGTTAGTACACTGCTCTGCTCCCACTTTGAGATTGCGTGATGCCACCGTGATTGATTCTCCTGCGTCGAATACAACCTTTGTATTTTTCATACAAATTTTGCTTATCATCAATGTAAAGTTGATGTAGAGAGCACTCTAATAATTGAGATTTTGGGTTTTAGGATTTTAGAATTTTCGGATTTCGGGAGTGAGAGAGAGATTGGAAAAAGATGTAAAGTGAAAAGGGAAGAAAAAGACGTGTCACTATTTATATGCAAATCCTATAAGTGTCACTAGTTATATGCAAATCGTATAACTGATGCCGTTATCCCTAATAACGGTATCTGTAATGCGAATGTCGTTGTTGGTGATAGTGGCATCATATAGGCTTTTTCCACACCCGCAATTTTTTTTCCAAGTCAAAGAGCACGCGATTGTAAATAAGATAACTGATGTTGTTACTCGAAATAGCAGCACACAAAATTATTTTTAAACAGATGTCGTTGTTGGAAACAATGACATCTAAATAATCTGTCATTTTTTTCAATAACGGTTTATACTGACGTGTCCAAAATTGAATCAGATCACAAAATATTTTCGAATGTGGATTAGATCCCTCAATATTTTCAAAAAGTGGGTCAGTACAGCAAAAAATTCAATGATTGTCTGGTGTTTAACTCTGGCTTTTTAAGCTGTTGTTGAACAGGCTGCTCTGGTTGAATAGGATTGGGCTGACACTGACAGTTCTTGACTTCTTGGTTTTGTAGTATTGCGTTTTTTTTTCTCGCTTAATCTTTTGTAGTATTACATGGTATTAAAGGCTTGTATAGCATAATGTAAATCAGACTTGCAACAACCCCGTGGTGTTATAATTCAAATGTTAAGAGAACCTGGAGCAATGAAGTACCCACAGTGGCGAGATCATGTGTAAGGCTGCAACTTTTTCGCAGTTGGCTGCAGCAATATTCCCCTCCTGTGTGGCGGGAGTTGTGTTCGGTTTGTTCTGAGTTCTGTTTTATTTTGAAGGACTTTGCCCCTTTCCAGAAAACAAGAGAGAGGCCTATATAGCCACTAAAGATTTACCTGTTGTCAGTCTTAAGTTAAAGAAGCCATGGATACAACTTCTGTTGCCGAGGAGTTTTGTTGTCTTGCAAGATCCCGCCTACTGCCCTGGTTCCATCTTTCCAACTTCAACCTGAAGGAATGGTATCATTAATCCAATTTAGAGGCTTGCAATTTTCGGTTGCATATGTTGTATTTGCATAGCACGCAAGGAGCATGTACATAGCCTGTACCCATTATTGGCAACCAAGCCAAACCCACTCTTGGTAAGAGCATCTGTAGTCGTTTAAAGTCAATTTTTACATATTTGGCATATAGCAATAGTAAAAATAGTTTTCGTCTATAGTTGTTCTTAGTCAAATTTTGGCTTTTCGAAATCTTAATTGGACGGACGGTAAATTATTTCCACGTATGACTTTTTTTTTTTAAAAAAAATCCTTAAAAAAATTTCTCATTAGTGTTGATAGTGACATTTTCAACAAAAAAATCAAAAAAGTCTTCCACATCCATAGGACCGGAGATGATACAAGGTCTGTGAATTTTTTTAAAAATTTTTGATTATGGGACGGACAGACGGTAGATTATCTACCGTCCCAAAAAAAAAATTTCCCAAAATTTTCGGACGGTGTATTATCTCCCGTCTGATTTTTGAAATAAATTTTTTTTGGGACGGTATATTATCTCCTGTCTGGTTATTTTATTAATAAAAAAAAATTTAACAGACAAAAAAATAATGTTTCGTCGGGCTATTTTATCCATTTAGCCAAATCGTCTGCCAAATATAGCTCGCGACTGTTCCTCAAAAGCCAAATTTTGGCAAAATAGCCAACGACTGCAACACCTATCGAGCCAAGTTTTGCATATTTTGGCTAAGTCAACCACTACAGATGCTCTAACCAAGCCAAATAAGCACTGTTTTTTCAAAGCCGTGGCAAGTTGGGACAAAGATAAGACACCCGAGTCTCTCCGCAACTATGCTTATGACTTGGCACTGACGAGTGGATTGGCACGTACACGGTGTCCGTTAGGATCAGGCGGAGGAGCGATAACTGGGTCTATTTAGTGACATCGGTGTATGGTCCATACGACTCAAGAAATCGAGGGGCCTTTTGGGAGGAAATCAAAGCTATCAGAGAGGGATGGACGGGCCCATGGGTTATCGGAGGCGATTTCAATATTACTAGATTCCAGCATGAACACAAGGAAAGAGGGGCCGCAGACAGAAATAATTTCAACTGCACCATAGATGAATTGAACTCCTCGAGCTCAACCCAACCAACAGAAGATATACCTGGTCCAACATGCAGCCGATCCCGATTCTAGCTAGACTTGATAGGATATTTGTGTCCACGGACTAGGAGGAGATTTTCCCTTTCGCATCGGTTAAAGCCATAACGAGATTTACCTCGGATCACACTCCATTAGCTCTTCAATGCGGAGATAGGCAAAGAGTTCCAACACACCAATTTTGTTTTGAGAAGTCTTGGACTTTGCACGACTACCCCCGACAAATTATATCGGAATCTTGGGGCGAGGAGATAGAGGCAAACAACGCGATAGGGAAATGGATATTGAAGACGAGGAGATTAAGAAAAAGGTTGAAAGAGTGGGCTAGACACGAGTTCGGGGATATCAAAAGGAAGAGGGATGAGATAGGGGAAAGAATTAAGGAGCTTGAAAAGACGGAAGAAGGTAGAGATTTGCAAACGGACGAGATAGATGAATTAGCAACGTGCAGATTCAAAGCCCATCAGTTGGCTGAAATGGAGGAGCAGTATTGAAAACAGCGATCCAGAATTCAATGGCTTAAAGAGGGGGACGCAAATACAAAGTTCTTCCACAAGGTCGCTAACAGAAGAAGGAGACAGAATCACATCACGGGGATGGAGGTCGAATCTAATTGGACCGAAGACGAGGAGGAGATTAGAAGACACTTAGATGGAAAATTCAAAGAGTTGCTGGGTCGGAATTGTAGACATAGACTAACGCTAGGCCCAAATTTCTGGGAGGAAACAGGTCTAGACGGAAGCGAGGGGATTGAGGGCCTTTCTCTGAGGAAGAAGTGTTACAAGCGATCAAAAACTTGGGACAAGACAAAGCTCTTGGACCAGACGGCTTCCCGATCTTCTTCTACAACCTGTATTGGAACATTATCAAAGGCGATCTGATGAATATCTTTCAAGAATTCCATAACCTCTCCACAGATTTAGAAAGATTAAACTACGCAAATGTCGTGTTGATTCCTAAGAAGAAATATGGTAGGAAGTATGGAGACTACAGACCAATTAGCCTAATCAACGACTCCTTTAAGATTATCACCAAAATTTTTGCGTCAAGACTGGCACCTCATCTAAATAATGTAATAGCCCCTTCAGAGAGTGTTTCATAAAAGGGAGAGACATCATGGATAGCATCGCCTCTGCTCATGAGATTGTTTACAAGGGTAACCAATACAACACGGACGGATTTCTTCTGAAATTAGATTTTGAAAAGGCATACGATTCGGTGGAGTGGGATTGCATGGATGAGGTTCTAAAACTGAAAGGCTTCGGAGAAAGATGGAGAGCGTGGATCACAAAATGTATAAGAGGTGGGAAATCGTTCGTCCAATATAACGGGAGATCAGGAAAGGAAATTAGATGTCGGAGGGGCTTGTGACAGGGAGACCCTTTATCATCATTATTATTCGCTTTGGTCGCCGACGGAATAGCCGAAATGATCAGAAGGGGAACAGAGGAAGAATTATCACCGGTGTCCAAGTTAAAGGAATCAAAGAAGCCGTAGCAATAATTCAGTATGCGGACGATACTTTAATCCTAGGGGAGGCAAAGGGTGAAGAGATCATGGCTATTAGCGTTGTTTTGAAGTGTGTCGAAGCCTGGGCAAGTCTGAAGGTAAACTTCGAAAAGACCAGCGTTACTCCGTTGAGCGGTAATCTCACCATCGAAATTAACACAATCAAGTCTTTGCTAGGATGCAAGGTGAATAACTATCCAATCATGTATTTGGGCACGCCAATCAGGCCGGGACCACTTCGGAAAGAAGATTGGATGCCGCTGATAGAGAAGGTAGAAAAGAAGTTGGTTGGTTGGAAGGTATGCTTTCTGACTTTTGGAGGGAGGTTAACTTTGATCAACTCAGTTCTTAGTAGTATGCCTACGTATCTTATATCCATTTACGAACTGCCGAAGTAGGTGATAAACAGGATCGATAAAAGTAGGAGAAGATTCCTCTAGAAGGGAGCTGATGAAACAAGCAAGGGATTTAATCTAGTTAATTGGGGCAGGGTTTGCAAAAGAAAAGAGTTTGGAGGCTTGGGAATTCTTAATCTGAGGGATATGAATCGGGCACTAATGACCAAGTGGTGGTGGAAGATGAACATTCGTAGAAAATGTTGGTGGTACAAGTCGTTTCAAACATATCGGAAGAGGAAAATAGCAAGATTTGGGGGAAGATCCAAATTCGGTAGAACGTCTTTCCTCTAGAAAGGGATAGCAAAGGTGGGGGACATATTCCATTCTAACACCTCTTGCAGAATTGGGTACAAGCTTTTGGAAGGATAAATGGTGCGGTAATAATACCTTAATTAGCCTGTTCCCAGAGGCAGCAAGATGTATGGTTTCCACAGATTCGTTAGTCGCCGATGTCTGGAGGAACAGAAGGCTTCAGCTGCAGACAGGAGACGAGGTATCTCAAGAAGGCGCGCACAATTACACAGTCTAAACATGTTCATTCGAACAAACGGAAAGATGTCGGAAGGGGATGAAGACGTCAGAAATTGGAACCTGGAAACAAACGAAAACTTTACAGTTGCATCCATCTACAGTAGACTGAACGACGGAGGCGCAAGAAGTAGACACTACGAGACGATCTGGGGTACGCTCGCACCAATGAAGGTTAAGGCATTTCTTTGGCTAGTGACGAATGACGCGATCTTATCTAAAGTTAACCTCCTAAAAAGGGGTATGCAAATCGAGGCTAAGTGTCTCAGATGCAACAATGCCGATGAGGACACAGAGCACATTTCTTTCAAATGTTATAGGGCAATCTCAACATGGGAGGTGGTTAGTAGGGGGTTTGGATCACCTAACTCCCCAACCTCTATTTTAGAGGCTTGGGAAATGGGAAGGGGAGATACCATTAGAAAACAGGATAGAGAGGCTTGAGATTTATCTATAGCTGCTAGTATCTGGGGACTGTGGCTAGACCGAAACAACTTTTGTTTTCGAAATTGCAACAGTAGATTTTCTGTTTTTATGCATCAAATTTACGGTTTCTTTATGCATGGGCAGGTCAATCGGCCAACAGGAAGAGGCTCTGGATATAGAGAAAGCTGTTCTGCAGAGTAACAGTTTGATGTATCTTTAGTTCATGTATTTTGCTTTTGTACTGGTTGGCGACGCATTATACTGATGAGATGCTAGTTGACCTTTTTTCGCTTTTCTTTAGCTAGTTATTTTGCAATGCTTATTTCGTTAATTCATTATTAATGAAACGATGACAACGTGATCTTTATTCTGAAAAAAAAAAAAAAAAAGCTATGCGTATGACTTGACTTCTGAGTTCTTGTCATTAATTTCAATATCGTAACCAAGACTACGAATAATTCAGGCTTGGACTGGAATCATATAAATAGATTTATCTGTGTTTGGGACCCAGACCTACATGACCCATTCTCAGCCAAATATTTATATCAATCAACCGTAATAATACTACCCTATCAATAGTTGACTTAGCACCGTTCTATTATTATTCGATCCCAAATCACTAATATTGTTGCACCAACGAACAACAACAACAAGATTTTTTCCCCAACCAATTAGGGTCGGCGCTAGTATTGCAACCTCCACTTAAATTATACGAATGAGGAAAAAGCTACACGAAAACTATGCATCCAATATCTTAATCCTATAAATAAATATAAAATACATCTACTTTTTGTCAACAAAAAATTGTGAGTTAATTCACTAATTAGCATGAACTAATTAAATAAATCCTAAATTATATAGAAACCAATGCCACATTATTCCAATTTATTTATTTTTTTTCTTCTTTAAATGGTAGGATCACATTTAACTAAATAGCACAATAGCATGTGTAATTAAGCAAGAAAAAAAAATCACGGGCCCTTAAATACACATTACCCAAACTCAACATGAATTCATTGTTCAAGGAAACAAATTTATCGGTCTTCCATACATTTTTACTCAAAATATTCAAACAAAATGTACTACACTTGATCTCACTTCTAATATCAAATACAAACTGAATATATCAAGCTTGAACTCACTTCTAATATCAAATACAAACTGAATATATCGAACATATGTTTAGTTATCATATACATATAGATTTAAATGAATCCTTTTTTAATATCATATGTATATGTTTATTCATTGCATAAACATCTTCATAACTTGTACAATTTTTTAAAACACTCCACTTCTCTCGTATTATGCATAAATACACACATATACAAGTATACCAATAGCCATTTCATAGAGATTTTATGGTAAAGAATCACAAAGGAATACTGGGAGACAATCTTATTAGGGTTTAGACTTCTCTTTTTAATGAACGTGAGACAATTATTGATTAAATATGAGCCTGTTATGGACCATTTATTTCAATAGAATTAGAAGTAAAAATAAATCAGTGAAGGATGACGTGGCATGTAGTTATAAATTGGGATATAAGTTCACATCATGTATAGTTCAGAATTTATTTGATTAATTCTTGTTAATTGGGAAAAAAATTCAAAAGTTGTTAACCTCTTCCTTTCAATTTAAACTACATGTAGCTCGGTAGTCACTAATCAAACCCCCAAATCCAAATTTATAAACAAAACAAAATCCAAAAAAATCAAAAACAAAATCCCCTTCCTGAATTATACCCAAACTTTCTTTTCGTGTTTAATCTCTAGGAGAAGGCCTTAGTGTCATTTGTCATTTTGTCATTCTATCAACATGTACAATGCACGTACATAACTAATATAAAGGAGGTCACAAGTTCAAATCCTCCCTACGTCAGAGTTTTTATTTTTATTTTTTAAAATTATTAAAACGTGCATTGCACGTGTAAATTACTAGTTAATAATAACTAGAAATCTACACGTATGATGTACATTCTTATTTTTTTAAAGTAAAGACTACGTAGTCTGATTGTGAACCTGAGATCCCTCTGATTTTTTTCCCAAAATGACCCTATTTTTGAAAGTTTTTCCCAAACTGCCATGCTTTTTTTCCCCCTAAATGTCCCACTCGCTTTTTGAAAAAGCGAGTCTGGGATAAATCCCCTCGCTTTTTTAAAAAGCGAGTCTTAGGTTGCAGATTTTCAACCTCTCAAGACTCGCTTTTTGAAAAAGCTGGGGAATTTATCCCACACTCGCTTTTTCAAAAAGCGAGTGTCGTTTGGGTCTTAAACCCCCCTCGCAAACAGATCTCACTTTCTCTTTTTCCTTCTCCTCTTCGCTTACGAAACCCTAACCCATTATTTCACGCTCTGATTTAAGCCCATAACCCATCAAACTAGTTGTTGAATCACTCCGAAAATCTTCATTATCTCATCCCCGTTCAATTGGCCACTTCGTTTTTCTTGGTTTTTTCGATTTTGGTGGTGATTTCCGTGGAGTTCTTCAAATTGGGGGGTGAACGTTTTGGGGGTGATTATAGTGGTTCGCATCTTGCCTAAAGATTGTGGTATATTTCTCAAACTCTATATTTTTTAATGTTATATATATATTTAGAATTATTTAGTTAGAAATTGCTTGATATTATTGGAGGTACAATATGCATAGTGTTGATATTGCGGAAAAATCAGGATAAAATTTCGGGGTAATTTGGGTGTCAAATTTGGATAGTGTCGGTGGAGGTGTATTAGTTTTAAAAAGTGGATAATTGTAGAATTTGTGGGTAAAATTAGGATATAGTTATTAATAATTGTATGTTCGTATGTGTTCTATATTTGTTGGTTATATATTTTGATAATGTTAATAACGATTGTTTTTAGTTGTAGGATACTATTTTTAAAAAAATGGCACGGACGATGAGAAATATGGAGGTAGGATCTAGTAGTAGACCTAATCGTGGCGATGGACCACGTATATCTTTCGGCCCACCTCCTCGCGGTGGACGTGGTGGTCGTCGTGGTGGTACCACACGTACTAATGTAAGCTTATAATTTTCTATATTCGATTTGTTTTATTCTCATACAATTAAATGTTATATTTCTCTGCTGATGTAAATGTTGTTGTTGTTTTACAGGTCCCAAGTAACCCAAATGTGGCAGGTACTTCTTCTCCGGCCCCTTCTTCATCTTACATTCCCCTTGGAGGTCCAGGTCCCCTCGACCCCACTCTTCTTACTCTTCAGTCGCAGCATCGTTCGAAAGATGTGTGGGAAGGCGATTCGAAGGAATGTACATTCCGTGGGGGTCATCCACTACTTATGCACCCACGGATTTACCAGATCTTAAGAGATTGCGGACTGTACGGTATTGCACTGATGAGCTCCATCAAGTGCGATCGGCCTCTGCTTACAGCACTGCTTGAGAGATGGTGCCTTGAAACACACAGCTTCCACTTTACAGTTGGGGAGATGACAGTGTCGTTGCAGGACATTTCAGTACTCACCAGACTTCCAGTAGATGGGCGGGCTGTGACAGGATCAATGGACTTCGACCCGACATATTTAGTAGAACAATATCTCGGTGTCGAAGTGGAGACCGGAGCAGTGAATGGAAAACAAATTCGGTTGAAGTGGTTAAAGGATAAATTCAAGAACCGATTGAGAGATGATTCCACTGATGAGGAGGTCCATTGCTACTGCAGGACCTACATTCTGACACTGTTTGGAGGGGTGTTGTTCCCTAATTCCAGCAGACACTCTGTCCCCTTGATGTACCTCCCGCTGATTGCAGATTTAGGACGAGTCAGTCAGTACAGTTGGGGTAGTGCCGCCTTAGCATCCCTCTACAGGATTTTGTGCTTGTGTAGTCTCGGTTCCGTGCAGATGAATGGACTGATGATATTGCTTCAAGTGTGGAGTTGGGAGCGTATCCACATGGGTCATCCTGTAGTGCGGAAGCAATCACCCTACTGGATCCATCTACCCGAGGACCAGCACATGTTACCCCCTCTTGGTGTGTACTAGTCCGGTAATCTGACTTGGACTGCCAACCCCAACAGGTGCCTGACCTACTTTGGTGATAAGTTGGACAGGTTGGCAGATAATTGCGTAGTGTGGATGCCCTACACAGAGGCGCATCTAGCTTGACTGCTGCCTATTTCCTTGTATAGGCGTGATCTGTGGCTGACGAAAGCACCATTGATCAACTTTAGCACAGTTGAGTTCTATTATGTCAATAGGGTGCTTCGACAGTTTAGTTTATAGTAGATGATTCCTGTTGCCGAACCATTTAATGCGGACATGCATGCAATCACTGGAATGGGTCGTCAATCAGGACATAATTGGGCTGCCAGCTTCTCGACATATGTGGAGAGATGAAATCTACACAGGTTCGAGAAAATTATTGAGAACATTCCTCCATTTGATCGAACCGTGCATGAGAACTATATGGGCTGGTATGGGAGGATGACAAGGCGATATATATCTCCGACAGGACAGACTCCTACAGGTGTGGTGGTCCCGATACGTCGACCGGCAGCCGAACCAGTAGATCTACATTCAATGCACCTGCCTATGTTTCAACCGAAGGCATCGGCTATTCGTACGATTGTAAGTTTTTAAGTACTGTTATATTCATCAAAGTTATTATAGTATTTTGATTTACATATACATTTACTACAATTAATATTTCAACTTATTATGTTTTGTAGATGACCCAGACTTGGATTATGGGCAAAAAATATGCTGCTGTGTTGAGTAGCAATGTCGCCGATGCGATTAAGGATTTCGCACGCGAGATGCTGACGTCCCGTCGTGCACAAGCTGATGCTGTTGGAGAGGGGCGACCTTGGATGCTATTCTAAACACTCCCGCTCATCGAATCAGTGCACGTGCTCCACGAATGAAGAAAGTCGCCCGCAAACCACTACATCGTCCTAGAAACGAGCAAGAACAAGAGGAAGAAGTTCAAGAGGCTGAGATTCAAGTAGAGGGGACAGAACAACAAGAGGAAGAGGCTCCGATAATAATGTCCGGTGTGACACAGGCCGGTTTGAGAAAGCGAGTGTTGCTGGGCAAAAAAGTCCAGACTCGCTTTTTGAAAAAGCGAGTGTGGGATAAATCCCCTTGCTTTTTCAAAAAGCGAGTCTTGAGATGTTGAAAATTTGCAACCTAAGACTCGCTTTTTGAAAAAGCGAGGGGATTTATCCCAGACTCGCTTTTTCAAAAAGCGAGTGGGGCATTTAGGGAATAAAAAAAAAGCAGGGCAGTTTGGGAAAAACCTTCAAAAATCGGGTCATTTTGGAAAAAAATTTGATCCCTCTTTACCCATCATAAACTCTTACCATACTCTTTACAAATTGCCCTTGGTGACACTAATTTTTATTTTATATGAACGTCACTTATATAAATAATTATGTCGTAAATAAATTTAAACTTTGAGAGTAATTATGGTAATTGGTAATGTTGATGCTGATTTTGGCGTGGGAGCAAACAGATATATTCTTTTGGAAACAATAAAGGCAAACATGTTGACTTTCACCGGTGTTTGACTGGTTTCTTACCGCCGCCGTTGACCTGCAAAGAAGTTTGATACATCGGGATGGATCCCGGCGACGAACCCTCCGACGCTCTTGTCAGTAATCAGGAAGATTATGAAAGTGCTTTACGTGGAAAAATATTGATTACATTTTTTATGGTGTGGGGAAGAGGGGTATTTATAGTCGCCTTTAGAGACAGTTCAGAGATAATCATTTATCCTTATGTCCCGGTGTTTTTGGATAAGACGTAGAGTTTAAATCGTTTCATGATAAGAGATTTGGTTTAAACCGTCTCTTAGAGATAATCATGAATTTGAATTACCCTTTAAATGACCTGGGCTGATTTGTAATGGGTTGTCACCTTGACCCAGTAGGACAGATCTGTTTTTGGGTTATTGGGCTTTGAAGAAAGATCCAGTTCCCAATTTGGACCCGTTTGTAGGTGAAATTACCGTTTCACCCTTGAGAGCTTTAAGATTCATGCCGATTTGAACGGTTCCGATTTAATCCTATTTTTAGCCATATCAAGAGCCCCCACTCCCGAAGACTGAGTTTAATAGCCATTGAGGAGTAGTTTTATTGTTCTAATGACGTACGAGATTTTATCGGAGTTTTTAAGGGAATTTGGATCTTGCTCGGTGTAACGGTGTCAATCTGAGCTTGTAAAATGCCCAAAATTATTTTAAGAATTTTCTGAATTTTTTGTGATTTTTTTTTCCAGTTTTTTCTGATTTTTTTCCTTCCAATTTTTAATCATTTTTAATTCAATTTCTGAATTTAAATAATTAATTTTCAAAAATTTTAATTAATTATTTTAATTTAATAATTATTATTTTCAGAAATTAAAATCATTGTACGAATTAATAATTACTTTTAGAATTTTTTAATTATTTTTTTCAATTTTTAATTATTTTTTAGATTTTTTTAAATAATTAATTCAAATAAATAAAAAAATTAAATAATTAATATTTACATGTACACGTGGCGCCATCCTGTGCGTTGATCACGATCAAGCGAGCGCGCATCGCAAAGCGAGGTGTTTTCCCCAATTTCACGTTCGGATCCCTGTTTGCTCGGATCCCACCGTCGACCCACGAGATGACGCCAGGTGGCCGGTCAACGTTGACCGTTGACAGCCACATGGACTTCTTTTTTTTCCTATCTTCTTCCCCACGTTCGGCTTCGTCTTCGAGTCGAAGAGAGCCACCAAAGTTCGAAGAGGGGAGCACTGGGGCCGGACGGAGGGGGCTTGTCATAGCTGAGGGAGCGGAGAGCTCGACATAGCTAAGGGAGCTTCGGCACAGTGGAGGAGTCAGAGCTCAGAGTTGGGATCGACGAGGAAGAGTAGGAGCTCGACGGAGCTTGGCGAAGCTTCGACGAGGAAGCTCAAAATGGAAGGGGCTCGACTTCAGTAGGGTCGACGACTGAGGAGGAGAGGAGAGGGTCGATGAGGCATTGATGGAGGTGATGGGTTCGGAGCTCGACGAGGGAGCTCGGAGAGTTGAAGTTGAAGTCGGAGCTCGACAGTGGAGTTCAGCATTGGGCTTGATGATGCCGAAGGTGACGATGAACTTGGTTGAGGCTCGAGGTTGAAGAGGGAGCTCGTCGTTGTGGGCTCGGCGAGATGGGGTGTTGGATCTCTACAGAGGGTGACGACGAGGGGGCTCGAGCTCGGCTGTGGGGAAGCTTGACTTTTGTGGGAGCTCGGCGAGGAGAAGAGCTCGCGAGGAAATAGTTCGGCAGTGGAGGTAGCTCGACGAGGAGTTTTGGAGCATGATGGCGGCAGTGGAGAGCTTCGGCAGAGCTCTTTCAAGAGAGCTCGTCGAAGGGTTCAAAGGGGAGCTCAACACTGGAGGTTGACGAGGGAGTTCGGAGGTGAGGTCAGAGTGGGTTTCATGGAGCTTGGAGATGCTACGGGTTTGTAACGCCCCTGCCCCTACCTCAGATAATTTATACAATTTATAAGACAAATTAGATACTATGTAGTACAACTGCCCACCACAGGCTGTTTCTCAAAAGTTGGTTAATCGATTAGGTGATTCTTGATCATAGGCATTCATATTTATATATTATTATCTTCATACTTATTACCGATATGGGATAACTTTCCCATACCTCTCCTCTGTTAACACACTCCCGGGTGAACAGTCACGTGGGGCCCTCCCATGAATGGTAAATGCCATGTCATCATAAGGAAGCCAAGCACAGCACATACATGTTGTCTCTTATTTTTACTATTCACGTGGGCCCCCCATCCACCATATATATATATATATATATATATATATATAACACGGGGTGTTACAGACACCCCCCTTCAGAAATCAGCGTCCTTGCTGAGCAAGGGCAAGCACAATCTAGTGCAGGATCTCCTTTCTAGTCGATGTGGATCATCTGCTATTTTTTTATCTGCCCTTCCTGCGCAACCACAGTCACGGAGATCCACCGCCGACTGGGTATATAGTCCCGGAGTCCACCGTCAGACTAATCGTAACAAGCAACCACAGTCACGGAGATCCACCGCCAACTGGGTCTATAGCCACGGAGATCCACCGCCGACTATCTAGACATGCCCCACACTTGGTATCGAAAGTCGGCTCTGATACCATTTATAATGCCCCTGCCCCTAGCTCAGACAATTTATACAATTTATAAGATAAATTAGATACTATGTAGTACAATTGCCCACCACAGACTGCCTCTCAAAAGTTGGTTAACCAATTAGGTGACTCTTGATCATAGGCATTCATATTTATATATTATTATATTCATACTTATTACCGATATGGGATAACTTTCCCATACCACTCCCCTGTTAACACACTCCCGGGTGAACAGTACCGTGGGGCCCTCCCATGAATGGAAAATGCCACGTCATCATAAGGAAGCCAAGCACAACACATACATGCTGTCTCTTATTTCACGTGCCCCCCCCCCCCCCCCCCCCCCCCCCCCCATGCACCATTCACATTTCAACTTTTTAATTCCAAATCATGCATAGTTTATGAAATAGCCAACTACCTTTTCAATATATATATATATATATATATATATATATATATATATATATATATATTATTTTTAACACGTGGTGTTACAGGGTTGGCGAGGAGAAAGTCTCGAGCTTGGAGGTCGGCAAAGGTAGAAGAAGCTCGACGTGGAGATCAGTTGCTTGAGCTTGGGAAAGTTGACGGTTGATCTCGTGGAGGTGAGGAGTCCGACGATGAGTTCGGCAGTGGGTTTCTTCTGTTTTGGCGCTCAGTTCCACAGGAGAAGAAGAAGAGGAGGACGGAGGTGAGTTGTGGTTCGGGTTTGGATCCAAATGGGTTCGGACCCGACCTGTTAACCCTTTTATCTCTTTTTTGATTTTCTTTTGGGCAAATTTGAGTCGTTGATCGTGGTTGAGCACGAAACTTGAGGTGGAGTGTTTCTCCATTTTTCAGTTCGGTGACGCATTTGCTCGAAATTTTGGATCCGAGTGACGTGGCAAGATCTGAGCCGTCGATCTGGATCAAACTCACATCTAGAGGCAGATCTGATCGGATTTTGAATTCGAAGTGTCACACCCCGCTTCCCAAAATACGGAAATACGAGTCCGTGACGAAGGCCCAGCGAATGATGTTAACATCATCCATAAGCTGTACCAGTCTTAACTCAACAACATGAAAGAAATAATTTTAACCACACAGAAAAATATAATCACATAAACAGAATAAAATCCAACAACCACATCTGGGATACAAGAACTTACCAAATAGTTCGAGATTATGTAATGCAGTAACAGTTCGACGAGTTCCTTTCAGTTACTCATCACTGTACCTGTATAACATAACTCAAAAGAAAGAGAAAGAGAACCCGTTAGAGCAAGCTTCGTGCGATAAGTAGTAGGAAGCAAAAAAAGAGGAAATAAAGGACTATATAACAAGAACAAAAATTGGAACGATATCGGAGTCAATAAATGATAAACGGTAACAAAATCAAAAGTTGATAATCAATAATTCAGAAATCAGGAATCAATGTTAATAAGCAACATTCAGTATTAGTGTCAACATTCAGTGTTCATTTATGTCTGTAAGTCTTTTATCAACCTAAATAATGCACGTACTACTGCGTCCCATACCACAGGTTCGGTGCACACAAAATAATGTTCGTTTTAGACTTCGTGGTGGGATCTACAGAGCGTGTACTCGGTGTCGATAACAATAATTTACAATTAATAATCAATAATTCACAATTGATACTCCTCCTTCCATGACAATACGATATAACAATAAGGCCTTACTGAGTACATTTTCTGAGATTGTCCACTACTAAGTCAACCCTTATTACCCCGGCTTGTTTAATATTTTTTATTAACAATCATTTATAAACATGCCTGTGATCAATGTGGACGATGGTATCAATACTCATGCAACGGTACAATCGATGAGACCAATTGCACTAGCACAATTTCAAGATGATATCAAGACTATACAATATATGAAATATACATGGTCCAATTAATTAAATATAGAAAACACGGTTTATATGCAAAATATGACAATATATGGACTAAGTGTACTACAATTTCTATATGCAACGTTTTAAGTCTCTGTGTCAAGAACCGAGTCGAAACCTCAGTACAAAATCAAGCAAATGACAAGACAGTATATGTGAATGTTCCATAGTATCATAAATTTTACGGTTTGGAATTGAAGTCAACAATAATAGCACAATGAGAACACTATGAATCAATAACATGGTACAATAAATAAACAATGGAGTTAAATTGGATATGATATTCAATTTGATTACTACTTGCCGGATTTCAAAGACTATTTTCTTGAACTAGAAACAATAAAAATGAGTTCAAGAGACGCTTGCCTATTAGGAGACGATTCTGAATATAAAGAGAATAACGGGATGAGAATTCTGACGATGACACGTGCACTCCACGTACCCACAAAAGCACGTGCACACAACGTGCGCAAGAACACAACAACAGCAACACTCCCCAAGTAGCAAACAACAACGACGAACAAACCCGAACATGAAACAACGAGAGGGGCCACACAGCAACAGCCAACAAAGTTCCATACAGCAAACAACCACTTCATAGCAGTAATAGCAAGAAACCACACAACAGCAAACGGGGATTTCCTCCAATGGACAACCAGCAATAGAGCATCTTCAATAGGAGCACTGGTGGGTACTTCGGCGGCGTTGAGTGCAGCGAGGCTACCGATGAGGTGTGGGGATAGTCGACTTGCAACGAGGGGAAACGACAGCAGTACTGGGGGTGGTTGTCGAGTGTTGGGGGGAATGGCCGGTGGTGGTTGAGGCGATGGCGGGAGGTCAGGGAAGAGGAGACGAGAAGCAGAGTTGATGGGCTTGGCGCCAACACCGAGGAAGAAGACGATGAGCTGTAATGGCAGGCGGAGGATCAGTGGCATCGAGGTGGCTCGATGAGGAAGAGGATGAAGATGGAGGCGGCAATGGCGATCGGGGGTTCGACTGGGGGTGAGGGTGCTGGCGTCGAGCGGTGGAGCACAGTGGGTAACGTCTGAGGTCTGAAGGGACGGCGAAGACAAGGTCTGAGTGGTTGGGAGAGACAGGGGAGTTGGCGACTGGCAATGCACAGACGGAGGAAGGAAGAAGACTGCAGTTGCGTGGTGGAAACTGGCGGCAAAGGCGGAGGAAGCGCTGGCGATCAGCAACGGAAGAGAGGGCCTTGCTTCGGGTTCTCTGTGGCGTTGTAGAGGAGGGCTAAAGTCGACGATGTGAAGGTCGACGGAGGCGATGGTAGGCTCGAGTGGCGTTGAGGAGCAGCCATGGCGACGAGCTCGAGGGTGATGGTGGTTCTCGACTAGGCGAATGATGACGGGGATTCTTCGGTGGAGGACGGGGGTGATGGAGATAGGTGGAGGTGCTGGTGCGGGGGCTCGACGGGGTTCGAGCGGGAGGAGGCAATGGTGGCTTGAAGGGATGGCGATGGGTCGCTCTATTTCGCAGAGGGGAGAGAGAGGAATGCAGGGAGAGAGAAGAGTGGGGGGAGAGAGAGAGACGGGGTATAGGGGTTTAATAAAAATAAAAATAAAAATATAATATAATAGGAGTAATGCTTTAGCCACTACCAATTTCACTACTATTCTCTTCACTACCTTAGGTGGCATACTTCTATTGGGGCGTTTCCCCACCTACTCTATCTTCCCTTACCTATTGGAGTGTGCCACCTAAGGTAGTGAAGAGAAATGTAGTGAAATTGGTAGTGGATGTAGCATTACTCATATAATAGTGGGTAGTTAGAGATAGTGGGGTTTGTAGTTAGGGGAACGTGCATGGGGGATCGTGAAGGGATTTGTATACGGGTAGGTATACAGGATTGATCTGTACAAATACATATGAGTAATGGGTTTTGGATCGGGGCTTGGTTCATGGGCTTAAAAAACATTCAATAAATCAATTATGGGATTGGGCTAAACTTTGGGCTGAGATAAGATATATAAATAAATAATGCAGAATAAACAAAAAATTGGGCGTTACGAATAAATAGTTAAACAATTAGGCTTGGGCTTCATATTAAATAGATAATATAATATAGATCAAAACCGGGCTTTAACAAAAATAATAATAAGAACACTAATAATTACACATCTCAATAATAAAAATAATAATAACAATAATAATAAAATAATGAAAACAATAGCACTAATAATAGTAATAATAGTAAAAATAACATTATACAACAAAATAAGAATTTGATTTATAAACTTTATATTAAATAATCCAAACAAGAATATATATAGCCGATCAAAAATGGGAAGTGAAGTTAAAATACATTATTATTTGAAATAACATAACTTTTCCTTTAGAAAAGATTTTAACTGAAGATTCAAAACAATTTTAACAAGTAATAATCGAAATACGGAAAATATTCGAGAAATACGTATTTACGGGAACTGGGGTTACACGAAGGACGTGGCAAAATCTGAGCCGTCGATCTGGATCAGGCTCTCATCTGGAGGCAGACCTGATCTGATTTTGGATTCGAAGGACATGGTGAAATCTGAGCCACTGATCAGGATCGAGCTCGCATCTGAAGGCAGATCTGATCGGATTTTGGATTCGATGGATGTGGCAAGATCTGAGCCGTCGATCAGGATCAAGATCGTATCTTGAGGTAAAGTTTTTCCCCATTTTCATGTTTTGGGACAAGTTTGCTCGGATTTTGGATCTAAGGGATGTGGCAAGATCTGAGCCATCGATCAGGATCAAGATTGCATCTTGAGATCTGAGCCGTTGATCTGGATCAGATGCACATCCTGAGGCAAAGTTTTTCCCCATTTTCACTTTCGGGGACACGTTTGCTCGGATTTTGGATCCGAGGGACGCGGCAAAATCTGAGTCGTTGATCTGAATCAGATGCACATCTTGAGGCAAAGTTTTCTCCCATTTTCACGTTCGGGGATACATTTTCTCGGATTTTGTATTCGAGGGACTTGGCAAGATCCGAGTCGTTGATCTGGATCAGACGCGCATCTTGAGGCGATGTTTTTACCTTATTTTACGTTTGGCACAGCTGTGTTGTGACCCACTTTTTCGGTACTACGGATGTCAGATCGGGGCGTGTGACCCCTCGTTTCGAAGTTGACCGGAAGATCTACAATTTCACTTTAGAAGTCAGTTGAAGAATTACCCTTCTTCATGGTCAAAATAGTCCCACAACATCTTTGTCTTTATGAAGTTGAGAAGTGCTTTGTATAACTCTTGGGAAGATCCAGTCTTAGAGGCGGGTTTAGAGAGCGTCTCTAGACGAGTTAGGCTTCGAACTCTCTTGGAAGAAGGCCGCTCAGGAGGTGAGCAGAGCGAAGAGCATCACCAGGTTCTAGAAGAGAGTTGTTTGAGAGGCAAGTTTGAGGAGCAACTCTAGGGGAGAGTTGAGCTCTTAACTTGTTCGTTGCAAAATTTAACCAGTAGTGGAATGTTCATTCTGAGCCTCGAAACCGCATACTTGCAAGCTGTGTGGGCAATTTCGAACTATGATTGTGAACTTCAAACTAGTTGTTATGGGGTTATCAACGTGTTGTAAATTTCGATTGGTGAGCTGCTCCACACTTGCTTGTTTGCAAGTGACTAAAGCGGCGTCGAATCAAGTGTTGGACTCCAAACTTGTTGTTTTAAGAACTTCAATGAGTTATAGGAGCAATTCCGAATAGTGAGCTACTTCGCACTTGCTCGTTCGCCAGAGGCTAAAGTGGCATCAAACCAAGTGTTGAACTCCAAACTTGTTGTTTGAGGGGGTTAACGAGTCGTAGGAGCAATTTCGAATGGTGAGCCGCTCCTCACTTGCTTGTTTGCAAGCGGCTAAAGCGGCGTCGAACCAATTGTTGGACTCTGAACTTGTTTTTTGAGCGTAGCAAGTTGTGGGAGTAGCCCTGTAGGACAACCTGGACTCCGAACTTGCCGTTTAACGAGTCGTAGATGTGACTCAGAGAGATAGAAATGAGGCAAATGCAATAATTTTCAATAGAAAAAAGCTAAGTTTTATTGAAACAAACTAAGTGGCCGCTTCAATGGGGTGAGCCATTATTACATGCTTTTGGCCGGATAACAAGCATCTGCCTTATTGAAACTAAAAATCTACTTCTACGATAGGGTGAAGGGCTCTCGGAAGGAGTTTGATTCTCCCCTCATGGGACTTCCATGGATAAGGTGGAGGATGGCCCCAGGTTCAGAGTCTTGGAACTCGTTGGGCCTCTCGGTTCGATTGTTGGCTCCTCGGGATGGAGGATCGGCCCCATCTTTTCTGAAGAACTTGGCCAGATGTCCCCGCTGTATGAGTTCTATGATCTCCTTTTTGAGAGCCCGACAATTATTCGTGTTGTGGCCGTAGTCCCTATGGAAGCGACACCACTTATCCCTGTTCCTTTTCTTGCCAGGGGTATTCATTCTAGGGGGATCGCGGAGTATCCCTTCCTTTTCCACCTCCATAAGAAATGCTGATATACTTGCATTGAGGGGGGTGAACTTCTCAAAACGAGGAGCTGGGCGGCGTTGGCCATTGTCGTCCTTCTGGAATTTCTGGGACCCTTCTTTGCTCGTATTCTTCCGTTTCTTCCCGGAAGATGGTTCCTCAAGACTGGGAGGGTTGAGAGCTTCTTCCGCTCTGACGTACTTCTCGCTCCTAAGCAGGAATTCCAAGAAGTCCCGAGGAGGCTTCTTGGCAAGGGACGCCCTGAGGTCGGCGTTAGTGACGTTGTGCTTGAATGCCGCAGAGGCTACTGATTGGTTGAGGGAGGCAATAGATCAGGCTTTGGTAGTAAAACACCGGACGTAATCTCTTAGACGTTCTCCCTTTCTTTGGCTGAGGGCTAGCAATGACGCACTCATTTTCTCGGCTCGGCAACTGCCCACGAAGTGGGTGAGGAAGAGCTCCTCAAACTGTTCGAATGAGAAGATGGAGGCTGGGGATATACGGGAGTACCACTTTCATGCTGGTTCCCTCAACGTTGCTGGGAAGGCCTTACAGAGGAGCGCATCCGAGGCTTGATGAATCATCATGAGAGTTTTAAAACTCTCAATATCAACGGCCGGGCCTGACTCCCCATTGTAGGATTCAAAGCGGGGCGGCCTAAAGGCTTCGGGGATCGGAGTTTCCATGATGGCTCTGGAAAGGGGGGGGGTCTGCTGGGGCGAAACTTATTGGTTCGTTCTTCTTCTTCGGGATTGATTTTGTTGAGGTGCTTCTCCATCTCATGGAGAAGGCGGCAAACCGAGTCATCCCTTCGGTTGGATCTAGTCGACCCTCGGGACTCTCCTTCATGAGTGGTAGTATGGTGAGGGTTAGGAGCACGCTGATTCTGACTCGTGGTAATATTAAGATCTCGCATGATATCTTGTTTGAAGTTCTAGAGCTCGACCTGAGTGACTACTGCCCCTCCAGCTTGGCGATCCTTAGGTGTGGCTCAACTTATTGGAGTATGACTTCTCCGTCGATGATGTAGAGGGGACTCTCTTCGCCTCCTCGAGGGAGGGGATCTTCTGGTCCTCAGTCTACGGGAGGTCCGGACTCTCGAGGTCCCTGGGTGCTCAGGTTGAGGGACTTCCTCAAGGGCTCATCATTTATTCAAGCAAGTTCGGAGGTCGACCCCTGCTGACGATTGAGAATTACTTGACGAAGATCTGACCCTGAAGGACTTTGAGAAGCCATAGAGTCAGTTGAGGGATCATGTACCGAAACATGGTCATGATGAGGATGTTGCTTTGGATGACTTCGACGAGAGCTCCCCGGGGCAGCCCCCTAAGACCCTGGAGGGGCCTGTTGAGGAGGAGGCTGTTGAGGAAGAGGCTGTTCAGGCTGCGGTTGCTGAACTTGCTGATTGAGTTGATGAGGAACATCTTGGACTGGAGGAGGAGGAGGAAAAAGAGTGGCTCTTCGGCTGGAGGCCGCTGCCTTCCCCTTCTCTTTCGGAGGCATGGTTTGAAACTACTTTCGCTGATGAAGTAAGGTTGGTTGCTTTTTTGGTTTCCTACAGACGGCGCCAATCTGTTGCTGTTGATTTTGGTGTGGGAGCAAACAAATGTATTTGTGGAATCTTTTGGAAACAATAAAGGCAAACATGTTGAATTTCACCGGTGTTTGACTGATTTCTTGCCGCCGTTGTTGACTTGCAAAAAGGTTCAATACACCGAGATGGATCCCGACGACGAACCCTCCGACGCTCTTGTGAGTAATCAGGAATATTATGAAAGAACTTTATGTGAAAAAATATTGATTACCTTTTTTAAGGTGGGGGGAGAGGGATATTTATAGTCACCTTTAGAGACAGTTTAGAGATAATCATTTATCCTTATGTCCCGGTATTTTTGGATAAGATGTAGAGTTTAAATTATTTCATGATAAGAGATTTGGTCTAAACCGTCTCTTAAAGATAATCATGAATTTGAATTACTCTTTAAATGGTCTGGGCTGGTTTGTAATGGGTTGTCACCGCTACCTAGTAGGATAGATCCATTTTTTGGGTTATTGGGCTTTGAAGAAAGAATAAGTTCCCAATTCGGACCCGTTTGTAGGTGAAATTACGATTTTACCCTTGAGAGCTTTAAGATTCGTGCCCAATTTGAACGGTCCCAATTTAATCCTATTTTTAGCCATATCAGGTAACATTTGAATAAATGGATCCTTCAACTCAATTCCCAATCCCTTTCAAAACCCAGAAGCCTACTCTCCACCATTCCCGCCATCGCCGCCTTCTTCCTCCTCGGTTACCTCCTCGACCTCATCTCCTCCTCCTCCTCCTCATCAGTAACCAAATCAAACAACCCTACTTTAAATTCCTCCCCCCACCCCACGACCTCTTCCAATTCCAAACCCAGCCCACAATCCCAAATCCTACCAACTATATTAACTAACATATACAACACCACATCCCCATCCCCCCCTCCCCCCCCCCCCCCCCCCCCTCGCACATCGAATTCGCGTCAAACTGTTGGTTATGTCTTGCATACTTATTTGGTGTGAAGAGAAGATGGTGATACAAGTAGATGGTTCGAAGCGAAGGATCAAAGAGAAGGAGAAACAGTCAGTAGTAACAGCAGCCAACAGGGAAAAGGACACTTTCTCGGGTCGATGGTCTGGGAGTTGCGGTCGACCGCAACTATGTGCAGTTGATCGTTTGCGGCGCTGATGGAATTTTTGGGTGCGAGTTTGTTGATTCGATTGAGGCCTACTTTGTGATCTGATTAAATCGTACGTCTCTAATTGTATGTTTATCTCTTTAGTATACATCATATGACTATTGTATCAAGATATTTAAACTAGGGTTTCTCCAGATTTATAAATACAATGTAAATGGCTCCTAGAAAGATATGATTCCATTGAGTGTCGAATATAAGAAGAGAGTACTTCTTCTGAGAGGGTGACAAATTTCTCCATTGTAGATAGCAACCTAGTTCCGGTTAGGCTTGAGAGAGGGTTGTGATGAGAATTATAATATTCTTGTATATTCTCTAGTTGAAATAACATCTTGGTTCTTTCTCGCCCAGATTAAGGCGAAAGCCCCAACTGGAAATATTCTTGTGTGCTTTGTGTGATTGATGTGAACTAGTTTTGCTTGGTGGTTTGCTTTGATTGTGTCAAAGACTCAACAAGATCATCAGATTTTCTAACAGTTGGTATCAGAGCAATTAGGTTCGTGGGTTTTTTCGAGTTCCTTGGAGGAGATGGCAGATCAAAAGACGAAGATCAAGCGGTTTGATGGTAAGATCAACTTCAATCTATGGAAGGTGGACATGTATGATGTTTTAGTTCAGAAGGACTTGCACCTTACCCTATAAGAGAAGAAGCCAACCGACATGAAGTAGGAGAAGTGGGATGAGATTTGTCTGAAGTCCTTGAGTTTAATCCGGTTGCAATTGGCGGACGAAGTCATGCATAATATTCTAGCGGATACAAGTGCGGCAAGTCTCTGAGCGAGCGAGACCCAAATCAGACTACTCAGGGTCGTCGTTGCTGGATCGGATGTACTGAAAGAGGAAGCTTTTTAGGTTCCCAATGAAGGAAGCTGTTTAGGTTCTCAAGTTCAATAAGGTAATATCTGAACTAAAGGCGGTTAATGCCAACTTCTTAGGGAAGAGGATAAAACTTTCAACTTGATATATTCACTGCCAACTTCTTATGATCACTTGATAAATACCATGCTACACGGAAAGTCATCCAAGGAGACACTTACAGTAGTCGGGGTGATTAAGGGTCTGAAGGAAGATGAACTAAGAAAGGAGACTCATAAAGGAGGGTCTATTTCTGTAGAGTATTTTGCAGCGGATGGTGATACTTCAATTGGAAGGGATGCAGTACATAGGACTGCAAACGAATCGAGCTATTCGCGAGCTATTCGGCTCGAGCTTGGTCAAAGCTCGGCTCGAACTGAGCTCGTTTCGTAAACGAGCTGAGCTCGAGCTTGATTTTTTTTAAGGCTAAGCTCGCGAGCTATTCGGCTCGAATATGGTCAAAGCTCGGCTCGAACCGAGCTCGAGCCGAGCTCGAGCTCAAAATTGAGCTCGTTTAGTAAACGAGCCGAGCTCGAGCCTGAAGGTATTCGGCTCGACTCGGCTCGATTGCAGCCCTAGTACCAGTACAAAAGGGTAAGATTCGTTGCCACTATTGTGGAGGAGTTGGGCATTACAATAGAGACTGTCGAAATTGGTTGAGTCAGAAGAGTGATACTAAAAATGATGGCTCATGTAGTCAGCACAACTAATTCAGGTAAACCAGTTAGGCTTGATGATATATGTCTTCTTGTTTCAAGTTCTTCAGACATGGATTTAAGTTGGTATCTTGATTTGAGAAGTTCTTCTCATATTTGGTCCGGGATGGAGATGTTTTCTACTTACAAGTCGTCAACAGGTTGTAGTGTGAGAACAAGAAGTGGTGAGATTTGTGAAGTAGTGGGTGAGGGAATAGTTGAATTAGAGACGTCAGATGGTAAAGGGTTCGCATTAGAAGAGGTCATGCATATTCCTTCGATACAGTATAATCTGATATCCTTGGAGACTCTTGAAGCTTATGTCTGCAAGTACACAGTTCGAAGTAGAGTTTTGACAGTTTAGGATAATCGTCGTAAGGTAATGAAGGGTAAGAGGCGAATTGGGCATGGTCAGCACAACCTCTACAAGCTTTATGGGAGCAGAAAAACTCAGCCGAGTGTACCTAAAGCATCATCTAATAAGCCATCACTAAAATTACCTAAGTGAGACTGCAACGTTCAAATACCGTTGGAAGGTAGAGAGAGCCTTGATGTAGGTGGAGTTCGTGTGGAGGGTGACACCTCCATGATTCCATCTACATGAGTGTGCCCTTGAGGGGGTATACAGTTGGAGGAAAACATGTGGAGGTTTGTTCAACTAGCAGGAGAATTCATAGAAACGTGTTGTTTATAAAGTGGAGAAAAAAGGTCTAGAAGAGTTTTAAATCACACAGGTGTAGATTCATGAGTATGCAATCCAAGATGGAGATTGTTGGGTTTTATGTCTTGCATACTTATTCAGTGTGAAGAGAAAATGATGATACAAGTAGAAGGTTCGAAGTGAAGGATCAAAGAGAAGGAGAATCAGTCAGCAGTAGCAGCAGCCCACAGAGAAAGGGACAGTCGACCGTGCTCGGGTCGATGGTCTGGGAATTGCGGTCGAACGCAACTATGTGCAGTCGACCGTCTGCGATGCTGATGAAATTTTTGGGTGCCGATTGAAGCCCACTTCATCTTCTGATTAGATTGTACGATTCTAATTGTATGTTTATCTCTTCAGTATACATCAGATGACTGTTGTATCAAGATATCTAAACTAGGGTTTCTTTATATCTATAAATACAATGTAAATGACTCCTAGAATGATATGATTATATTGAGTGCCGAATAGAAGAAGTGAGTACTTTATCTAAGAGGGTGAGAGATTTTTCCATTGTAGACAGCAACCTAGTTCCAGTTAGGCTAGAGAGAGGGTCGTGGTGAAAATTATAATATTCTTGTATCTTCTCTAGTTGAAATAACATCTCGGTTCTTCATCCTCCGGATTAAGGCGAAAGCCCAAATCAGGACAATTTTTGTGTGCTTTATGTGATTGGTGTGATCTAGTTTTGCTTGGTGATTTGCATTGATTGTGTCAAAGACTCAACTAGATCCTCAGATTACCTAACACAAACTTCACCTCTCCCCTTCTCCTCAACCGCCGGCCCTGCGTCTGGGGCTCCACCAACCCTACCTTCCGCAACCTCGTCTTTGCCGTTCAACACCAAACCATCATCGAAATCAACACCTTCTTAGGTGCCTCCGCTCTTCACATGGCCAACTTAACTCACAACACCACTAACTCCCTCATCCTCTGCCTAGACGACTTCCGCGGCTGGCCGGGTTTCAGACAAAAGACGGTTACAAAATCCCCCGCCAAAAGCACAGGAACGTTGTGTTGGCAGGAGAGGAGGCACGAGTGATGCCCGTACCGTTCTCTACGGTGTCGGTGCTGGCGGCATTCTATGAGTGTGTGTGTGTGGGTGGGGGGGGGGAGACTTGATTGAGGTGGATGCGGGGCACAACTTTCGCTCGGTGTGGATGGATATCAACATGGTGAGGCGGTGTTGTGGTTGGGAGGGAGGGGGTGATGTTTGGACATGATTATTTTAGGGCCAAAGATGATAGAGGGGTGAGACGGGGCGGTGCACTTGTTTGCAAACCTGGTCGGGATCGGGGTTAGGGCCCATGGCGAGCCCCAAACCCAAACCTCCAAAGTTGTAGAACAAGTAACCAGATGGGGACGGTGATGGAGATATAATAATAAATAATTAGATGGATGGAAAGGGTTTTGGATACATGAGACACCAGGGGAATTTTTCTTAATAAATAGTAATAATCTATATAATAAATCACAATTCAATTTAAAAAAATTATCAAGTGGCTTTTCTTCAATTAAAACAAAATCTATGACTCACATTTATCCTTCTAAAAAAGATTTTCTCCCCAAAAGTTTTTTCCTCAAAACTAATTTTTTTTTTCCTCCAATTTTTTTTTTCATCCTCACTTTGTTACTACATCTCTCTCATCTCTTCGCTTTTCCATATCTCTTTCTCTCTTTCTCTGTCTCTTTCATATCTCTTCACTTTTTAGGAAAGGAGGAGCTACAAAATCAAATATTTTTCAGCAGTTGGATGGTTAGTAGTAACACTAGCATGCTGGATTTTCATTAACTTTTTTAATGTGCTTTGCCTGCACTTTCTTTACTCTCATTCTTCAAACATACATTCTACACTTATACGGTATTTTTGTATTTGTTTAATTTTTAGAATTATTATTATTCTCATCTCTTTATCTTTATTAGATTGTAGTAGTAAATATATTACTTGTTCATTTTTGTGTTATGTTGTACTCATTCTTCTTCTTTTTTAGAATTTTTTTTAAACATACACTAGTACATCTCTTAATTTTTATTGTTTTATTGAACTCTTTCTTCTTCTTTTTCAGATTTTGTTTAATAACATACACTAGTTCAAATATTTTTTTTATATGCCAATTTTGGAATCTATTTGCACTTATAGGACAGTTGCCAAAGTATTTGCGCTCATGGACTCAATAACTAAAGTCGTTGTTCCCAACAACGAGTTTAGTTGTTTCATCCTCGCTGTTGAGACACAGTGTGTTTAGTGTTAATTTTTAGTACAAAATTTTCAAAGAAGACCCGTCGTTCCCAACGGTGAGGACATTTATACTAGACTCGCTGTTGGAAATAGCAAGTTTGGTTCAAAATTTTCAATAAAGACTTGCTGTTACCAACGGCGAGGACATTTACACTAAACTCGCTGTTGGGAATGACGAGTTTAGTTCAAAAAAAATTCTATGTATTGTTTTCGAAAATTTACTAAGTCCAATAGAATGTTTCACTCTATGTAAAATTTCCTACATCCTCGCCGTTCCCAACAACGAGTCTAGTATAAATGTCCTCGCCATTGGGAACAACGAATCTTCTTTGAAAATTTTGAATTAAACTCGTTGTTCCTATAACGCCCCAGAAATTTAAATATTTTATTTTGAATTAATAAATAATTTTTAATCAATTTATTTAATTATTTTGATTTTTTGTAAAATTAACATTTTTCACACGTGCAAATATTTTTGAGATGAAAATCTTCACTTTTGAATTTCTGAATAATTATCCTATTTATAATCGAGTATATTCTAAATTTTGGGATTTTTCTGAATAGAAAAACTAATTTTGTAAATACTTTGAAAGAAAATGGTTTTTGTGCAAAGTTGTTTGTAGGTGAAATTTGAACTAAAAATTTATGGAATACATTTAGGGTCGAATATTCAGTAGAAGGCTTTAATAAATTAGATTTTTTCCATATTTGGTTGATTTTAATTGATTTAATGAAATAAACATATATGCAATTTTGGAATTGTTGGGGACTTTATTGCAAAATATTTTTCTTGAGAAATAAAAAATTAGAAAATTTATTTGGAAAGCCTAATCTTTATTTTTAGATAATAATTCTAAATTTTCTAAAATTTTACGAATAGTTTTTGGCATATGCAAATATCTCAAAGTAAAGGGTTTTTTTGGTAAAATTGCCACTCAGGGGCAATTTTTGGAAAGAAACGAATTTCAGGGCTGCTTTAGAGGCCGACTAGATTTAGAGGGATTGTAGGTATATTTTTAATTAAAGCTAATAAATTGATTTGGAAGACTTGCATATAAAAAATATATTTCCTAAGGTTTTTTTTTTTGTAAAAGCTTCATATTAAACCCTAGAAACAGCCCGACTTCTATTTGCAGCAGCAATTAGCTGCCCCACTTTTTTAACACAATTTTCTTCCCAAATTATATTTTCTTGGAGTTTGGAGCTTTGGAGATCGCAATTTTGCACGGAGGAGGAGGAGCATCGTTTTTCATTATTAGTATATATTATTTTGGTCTTCTTTAAGGTGGATAATCTTCTACTCTCTTGATGTTTAAAAAAAAAAATCTTTCATGAACAATAGAGATCATGCTAGGGTTTGGATTTGGTGAATTATGATTAGATTGACATGATTATGATGGTTGTTTATGAATTGATGGCAGAGATGATTTGTTAGATAAAGATTGATGTTAATTAATAAGATAAAAGCTGGTCTTGATGACATGACACTCTTATTTGATCTATTTGTTGTATGATGAATATTTTTGTAGAAAGATCGTGTTTAATTGTGGAATTTTTATGAACCCATGAACTTTTGTAGATGATTGAAGTTGTCTTATGTACTAAACATTCATGTTGATCAAAGATAAATTATTCTTGAGTATTAGAGTCCTTTTTCTATGCTTGCTAGATCTAAAATTTTATTGTTGAACCTATGTATGAATGTAGATGTTTAGATCTATATGGGTGGCTAAAGAACATGTTTGAATTATAGAAAAGATGAAACTTTGATAAATTATTCAATGTTTTTTTTTTTGCGAACTAATAATGAGTTGAAAGTTTGAATTTTTATGCACAATATGGATCAAACTCATCATAAATTACATATACATACAAAGGGGGCTAGGGTTTGGAGGTCTAAAACTAGGGTGAGGGTTTGTGGGCCTCGGGTGAACAGTAAGTTCAATCGCAAGGCAGCACACATCAGTAGCTTGCTGTTTTAAAGGTTTTTGGTTGGATTTTTTTGGGTGTTTTCGAGTGGTTTTTGTGCGTGATTTTGCGTGCTATGATGGGGGAACTCTAGTATACACATAGACGCATTTATATATGGGTTTAAACGAATATATATATGAGTGGGTTGATTGAGTTTGGATGAATTTCGAAGTTGTTATATGCTCTGGACTGCTGTCTGCTCCAGATTGGAATGAGATTTCAACACAGTTACTGATGATATTATCTAAAACTTATTCAATAGAAATTGTTGCAAACTGTGTCTAGTTTCTAGAACATTTGACGAATCCTCAATCCGACTCATATATTGTAAGATATGCAATTTCTACCACTGTACTGTTGTAATTTTAAATTACTGTTTTATAGTTGCCATACCATGTTCAACTGATCGAAACAATAAATTAATATACGAATTAAAATCCCAAATTTGCAAGAATGCTAATGAACACTGTCAGAAACCAAATTATAATTTTTGTATTAATTTTAGTTAAGTTTTAGTTTTTGAATGGACCACTCTTAGGGAGAAGAAAATACGACTTTCAGATTTTTAGTTAACGGATAGTATTCAGAATTTGGCGAATATAAATTTTTTAAAATAATCTATTCGAATCCAGATTTTTATGGTGAATTCCTCGTCATGTGTTGAATTTAAATTGATTTTTCCAGAATTTAATATCGACAGAAAGAAATCATGTAACTTTCAGATTTTAAAATAGAAGATAGTTTTCAGAATTTGTTGAATATGAACCCTTTAAATTAATTTATTTGAGTCCAAATTTTTGTGGTGGATTCCTTGATATTCTCTGGATTTAAATGAATTTTTCCAGAGTTTAATACTGACTTTTGAGTGCACTGTTTTGAATGACAAAAAAGTATAATTTTCAGATTTTGTAAAAATTTATATTTTCATAGATGAAATGTGCTTCCATACATATAAAAGAGTTCTCATGGTAGTAATAGTTGATTAAAAGAAATGTGGTTAATGAAGAATATGTTTTTAAAATAGAAACCAAGATGGGGTTGATTTGAGACTTAGAGTTATGATGTGGACCCTAGATGGACTATTAATGATATTTTGAATCTTGAGACTCTATAGTTTGAGTGGGACCCTTGCATGCCGGCAAATGAGATTTGGTTGAAATTGGGCTAGTGAGGCTTTGTTTAATTCAGTAAAGTTAAGTCCGGTGGGGTACATCAACTCTAAGGAGACTATGACCCTAATTAATTAAACATAATAAACATAAGGACAGACTCTAGATGGTGATATGATGAAATGAGAGCAAACGTGAGTCATGAACTCCAGAATGATCTGCGGAGTGAGATATTCCCCAGTATTCCGGAACGATGGATGAAATAGACCACAGAATGATCCACAGAGTGGGATTGATCTCCAGTATTCCGGGACGAGAGCGACACTCATGGGATATTTGTGTAATGAGGTCTCTAGAATGACCTGCAGAGTGAGACATTACCCAGTATTCTGGGACGATGGATGAAATAGGCCACAGAATTATTCACGGAGTGTGATTGGTCTCCAGTATTCCAAGGGCGAGAGCCAATACTTGCAAAATATCTAAATCTCGTAGTAGTCATCGTGGTAGGTTGCATGACGAGGGATTGAACCTTATAAAGTGGAGAATGATAAGAGCTTGCACCGGACTTATGTAGAATGAGATGCATAGAATTTGACAAGTATGCATTAGAAATCATCGTGAGCACTGTGTTTTCTTGACCATCGTTTTATGCATTACTCTTTGTTATTTTGACACACACTTACTTAGTATAATTTCACTTATTGTTTTATGAATTTTTCATTGTTATTTTATTTCATGTTATGTGGCAAGTTTGTGATTGTGAGACTTGGGAATGTTACTATTACTATAGTTGACGTCAGTTGTATTTAACTGACATGCCCACTTTTTATTCAGATTTTTTCAAAATTTTCAGTTATGGATAGAGTTGAATCAAGAAAAAAAAGCTTGGAGTTAACTGAGAATTGTAATGTATCATGTTGTAAAGAGAATGTAATTAAAATGCTTATTTCTGCTGTGTTGTAAAGAGATGATATAATAAAAAAAATTTAATTTTCCCTGTGTTTTGTACTATGTTTATAATTGCAATTGAAGTTGAGGCTGGGAATTGTGCCACTTATTTCTAATTCTATTTATTTAAAATTCGGGGGCGCTACAGTTTCCAATAGCGAGTCTAGTATAAATGTCCTCGCAGTTGAGAACAACGAGTTTGTAAAAAAAAACAGCACTAAACTCGCCGTGTCCCAACGGCGAGCATGAAACAACTAAACTCGCCGTTGAAAACAGCGAGTTTAGTTGATGAGTCCATAAGCGCAAATACTTTAGCAACTGTCATCTTTCTGCAAATAGTTTCGAAAAGTGTCTTATATAAAAAAAATCATGTTCATAATTGTTTTGTAGAATTGTTTATTAGTTATCTTTACTTGTTTTGTAGATTTTTTTTTTAGTTCATAATTTGATTTTTTTTTTTTTTTTGAATTCTCTCTTATTATTTTTAGATTTTTTTTCTCCAAACATAAATATACTAGTTATTAATTAGATGACATCCAGATATAATAGCAAAGAATCAAGCTCATCTCGTTGCATTCCCTCCATTCATTTAATTCCACAAATAGATAGTGAAGAAATATTTGTAACTTTTGATGGTATTCCCGATTTTGATGATATTCCATACACACATGGAAGATGTAGTAAAAGACATACAATCACACGACACGGAACAAGCCCCTTCTCAATCCTGTAAAATAATAGGACCCACTTCCGAAGTACTCTAATATTTCACTTTTGTCCCATCATAAAACGATAAAAGTGTAGGACTTAAAATTTGTAAGAAGTGTCAAACGCCATATAAGTTTAAAATAGGATCGAGAACGGGTATACTTAAGCGTCACTTAGAAAAATGCAAACACGAATTTTCTAAAGACACGCTCTCACAACAAAAAAAAACACCAAATGATCGGCCAAGTAGATAGTCATAGCTACGATCACCATATTGTTCGTAGGGAAATGACTAAAGTAGTAATTAGGGATGAATTACCTTATTCGTTTGCCAAAAGTAGGAATATAAAAACTTTTAACCAAATTGTATTAAACCCCTATTATAAAAGAATTGCTAGGAATGTGGTTAAAACAGATTGTAAATTAGTCTACAATGAGGCTAAAGATATGTTAGTTGCAACACTAATATCACTAAATACTAGAGTTTCTTTGACATCTGATGGTTGAGTAGGAGTTAACATCGTACCAATGATGTGTGTAACACGTCATTGGATAGATTCTGATTGGTTATTCCAAAAGAGGATTATCTTATTCGAATTTGTTAGGTACCCACATAAGGGTGAAGTAATTGCGACACACATCGTTGATGCATGTACTAATTTTAGTATTTATGATAAAGTTTTTGCTATTGGTTTTGATAATGCTTCGAATAATACTAAAACAATTACTAGTTTGAAAATTACTTTAAATCCTATAGACCCCGATATTTTTCATGTTAGATGTGCTTGTCATATTTTAAATTTTTGTGTACAAGACGCAATAAAATTCGGACACGATAAAATTAATGCAATAAAAGATTGTATTCATTTTATTACTTTGAGTGGTCCAATATATCAAACTTTTCGTGATTGGTGTCAACTTAGGGTTATTGTATTTAAATGTTTTCCTAAAGATATTAGACATCGTTGGAATTCTACATAGGATCTATTAGGTGTTGCTCTTCATTATCGAACACATTTAAAAGAATTTTGTGTTATAATGGGTATGCAAATTGTATGTTAGATGATGTTTTTTGGTTTTTTGCCGATAGTTTGTATAAATTTTTATAATCTTTTAATGATGTTACTTTACAATTTTTGAAAACATATTCATTTACATCTAGTGATATTTTACTTGCAATTGTTACTATGATGATCACAATTAAAGATTTGGTAATCGACCATCATATTGGAACAATGGTTTATGCTGCTTATCTAAATTTTTAAAAATATTTTCATCAAATTTCTATGTTATATTGTGTTGCTAGTGTAATGAATCCCGCAATTAAATTAGAAGACACAAAGAATTTATTTGAGATTTTTTATTCATTTGCTCCACACGATGAATTACAAGATTTTGATCATGTTTTTTTTTACTACACAATTTAAGTATGTTTTGAATAATTTATATCATTATATGATAGTTACGATAGGCCTTTTGCATCTAATACTACACAAACATATACTGTTAGTTTTCTTCTTCTTCTTCTTCTTCTTCTTCTTCTTCTATATCAAACGGAAAGGGTTTTGCAACTAGTATTATTTTAAATCTCATTAAACTAAAAAAAACAAGAACTAATTCACCAAATGAGTTGAATTGGTATAATGCACAACCTCACATCGATGATATAGTTGATGTGTTAACTTTTCGGAAAAACTATGAAAATATTTTTCCTATTCTTTCTCGTATGACTAAAGATTTGCTAACTACACCAGTGTCAACTGTTGCATCGGAAAGTGTTTTTTCTCTTGGTGGCAGGATAATGAGCGCGAACATGAATCACTTGACATCAAAGAATTTGGAGATGCTAGTATGTGCGGAAGATTGGATAAAAGCGGAAGAGATGACCCAAGATTTATTACAAGAAGCACAAAACGGCTCAACAAAGTAGCGACGATTGATGATATACCAGAAGTGCACTATGGATCATGTATGGTAAATAATTGGAAAATTTAAGAGGATTAGATTTTATATTTAGGTTAAGTAGAATTGCACGACAGTAGTTCAAGTATTCTCTTCATTCTAAATAAAGGCCATCTCGATCTCTAAATACAATATTCTCCTCATATAGTAATTTGATAATATTTGTATGAAATGTTACTTATCTATTTGATTATATTTGAAAATTTGAAATTCATTAAAACAATGTAATTTATGAATATATCTTTAATCTATATGTTCTTATAATTGTTGTCTTAATTTACCTTTTCTCTTTATCTTTATAATAATTTAAAAAAAAAACCAAATAAAAAACTCCCTAACCTGCGAACCCACACAGGCCCGGCCCGGTCCCCGAGCCAGGGGCCAGAATCCAGGGTCCAGGTCTGGGCCCCTTCCCCTCCCCTGGCCCGGCCTGTGCTCGGGTCAAACTTGCGGGTTTTCGATCTGGTCCGGCCCGGGTGAACCGGATGCCACACCTACGCTGTGGGTTCTATATGAACGTATATTTTTTATTATTTATTTATTATTTTTCATTAAGCTGTAACCGCCTACATTAGGATGTGAGAGATTTTCCAATATTAGAATCGTACTACAATTGTACAACTGATATTCTTTCTTCGTTCATTAATAAAATATGGTGGTGAAATTTCACCTTTTCTTTAAGAAAGCAAAATGTTTTTCACCTTGTGCTTCGGCTTTGAATACAAGGCCAATATATATATATATATTTTTTGAAGTGAAAGGTGGAATAAAGCCACCCTGTTTCATTAATAAGTAGTTAGTAAAACAACCCCGTGTACCGGGGGAGAAACAAAAGTACAGTGCGGGGAAAAAAAAATACAGTGCAGGAAATAAAACATAAACTCCCAACAAAACCCTGGGGGGTGGGTCTAAACCTCCAAACCGCAAACAACCAAAAATACAATAGGTGAAAAACAGACTAGTAAGGGCTGTGTCTATAGAGACTCTGAAGAGCATGGATGGCGCTGCCCCTCAGTCCAATGTCGGCCCAAACTGTATCTCCTCATCATCATAATCCTCCACTGGGAAAACTCTGGCAATCCTCCCTCTTGCTCCTGTAGCCGCAGCTGTAGCCCAAAAAGAGATAAGATGCATGACATGAGTAAGGTTACCAGAAATAGTACTACATGAAGCTCGAAAGTAAAGATTATTTCTGTATAGCCATAACACCCATGTGGTTGCCGCAATGGCGATGTACCACGCATCCTTCATATCGTGGCGACTCGATGCAAATTTGGGACCGATCCACAAATCCTTATACTCGTTGGGGTAGTCAGATGTGCTTAGGGCTCTTAAAACCTCTACCATAGTTGCCTTACTCCTCGGACAGTGAATAAAAAGGTGATTCAAAGTCTCTGTATGCAGGTTACAGAACCCGCAGTATGCAGGTTACAAGGCCAATATTTTAATGCCTTAAATGCGGTTCTATGCAAACGGCCAAAAAACCAAGCATTTTCATGATAGGAAATGTGAAGCATCAAAGCATTCACTATGGTTGATGCTCAAATATGCATATATAAATAGTATTTAGAAAATACCAAAAAAAAGAGAACACTGCAGTCGTTAAAGCTATAAAATAGAAGAGATGAAAGATCCATCTTCCGTAGGGTTGGCAACGGGCCGAACCTATAAAACCCCGAGCCCGAAAAAATATATAGGGTCTAAGCCCGGCCCGATTTTGGGTCGGGCTACTAACTTGAAGCCCGAGTCCGGCTCCGAATTAAATCTAAAAGCCCGACCCGACCCGGTTTCTTCAACGATCAGTGAAAAAGAAAACAAAAAAATCTACTAAAATATGTACCAGAAGAGGAGGTGGGGAGGTGGAGGCAGTGGGAGCAGCGGAGGAGAGTGGAGTTGGCGGTGAGGTTGCTGGTTCATGCTACGGCGAGCTGGAGGACGGAGAAGAAGGAGAAGGAGCAACGACAGCATTTAAATTCGAGAAGAGGCAATGAAGAAGAAGGAGAAGGAGAAGGAGCAACGGAGAAGGAGCCGGAGGACGGAGACGGAGAAGAAGGAGAATGAGAAGGAGCCGGAGAACTAGAAGCGGAATTGGAGTAGAAGAAGGAGCAACGACAGCAGACGGCATAGCGGCACAACCATGGAGTTTGGATCTGGGATTGGGTCAGAATGGCAAGAGAAAGTGGATGAGACTTGAGAGGAGGAGAGAGGAGAGAGAATGATGAGGAGAGAGGAGGACTGATTAAGAAAGATAGATTTGTATTTATTATGGTAAGATATACCTGCAGTTTAGATTTTGGTATTATATACCTGTGGGTTGGGTATTAGAAATTCTGAATAGTATTTAAATTCGGGTCGGACATATACAAACCCGAACCCGGCCCGAAAATTAATTCGGGCTAAAAAATTAAGCCCGAGTCCGATTTTTTTATATAAATTCAGGCCCATGGGCTACTAAAAACGGGTCGGACTTAGTCGGGCTCGGATCGGGTTCGGATCAATTGCCAGCCTTAATTCTTCCATCTAACAAATTTTTAAAAGTTTTTAAAAATAAATTTCCTGTAATATGCAATGACATTTTCGTAAATATGTAAAGAAAAGTTGCTAAGAAAGTTATGAGACAGAAAAAGATCTTCCGTCTCCCGAGATTTTTTTTATAATGCCATTTTCGTAAATAGAAAGTGGCATTTTCGTAAACTTAGGGAAAAAATTTCGGAAATAGAGAGTGGCTTTTTTATAAATTTAGGGGGAAATTTGCTCATACGGGAAGGCAAAATTGTTTTCCACAAAATTAGTAAATACATACATGCAGATCAAACATATTGACAAAGTAAATCTTTTATGGCGTTATAATGGAGTAGGCCAGAACACAAAAAAAGCTGACGGGCGGAAGGGTTCAGTGCAAAAAAAAAGAAGTTAGGTATGGTTATTTGTCAAATGTCAAACATGTAAAACTGAGTAGAGTTAACTGAAATTTACCCTAAAATTTAATAGCCTTTTTTGTAAAAGTAAATAAATTATTGATTATTACACTTCTTTTTGGAATTTTTTTTGTATGCCACTTTTCGAAACTATTTGCAGAAAGAGGGCAATTGCCAAAGTATTTGCGCTCGTGGACTCAACAACTATACTCGTCGTTTCCAACGACGCATTCAGTTGTTTCATATATATATAAGAAATTTCTTATCTTTGAGCCCGACCCATTCCATATTATAAGTCCAATAAGAGAATTTGTAGTTGTTGAATGCCAATATTTAGCATATAGAAATATGAATTTTAGGTTTTCAAATTTTAAAATCGACAGACGATAGATAAATTCTCATTCCAAAGAAAAAAAAATAAAAATTAGAAATTAGAAATTGAACGGACGATGTATGATTTCTCATCTGTTGAATTTTAAAAAATAAAATAAAATAAAAAGGATGGGAAATAATTTTTCGTCCGTTCGAAAAAAAATTTAAATTTTATTTCTTTTTTCGAACGGACCGAAAATCATTTCCCGTCCGTCGAAATTTTTTTTTAAAGAAAAAAATTGAAGGGACGAGAAATGATTTCCGGTCCTTCGATTTTTTTAATAAAAAAGGGGACGGGGAATCATCCCTCGCCCCATGCTTTTTGTAAATTTTTTTTATAAAGGGAGACTAAAGATCATATTTCGTTAGCTATTTTTTGCACAATTCTATATTTTTTATCAAATATAACAGACCAATGTTCATCCAAAATTTAAATTTTGAGTATATAGTCCATGGCTGCAGTAGAATTTTTTTCAATTTTTTATTTCTTTTAAATTTTGGGTAAATAACCATTGACTATGGATACTGTAATGTACAAGCTCCTAGATTAACCAAAAGAAGATACTATAAAAAAAAACGATGTAATTTTTATTTATTTTTCGCTGACACTCTCATCCCTGCACATCCATCCCAACCTTATCGGAAATCTCCTCTACTTCTCTTTCCCTCCAGTAAACAAACACACAATCTTGTGCTTAAAAAAAAAATAAAAACACTAAATGGCATTCTCATCCTTCCTATCCTCCACTCTCCCCTTCCCCTCCTCCAACGCCGCCCCCACCCCCCGCCGCCTCCTCAAACCCCCCTCCGCCCTCCCCACCGCCGACTTCCCCCCCGCCGCCCTCGCCATCACCACCTCCGTAGCCGCCCTCGCCGCTGCCATCTCCCTCTCAGACCCCCAACGCCGCCGCGAGCAGCAGTCCCAATCCCTCGGCCCGAATGCCGACGAAAAGGAAGTCGTAAAAAACTACTTCAACAACACCGGGTTCCAACGGTGGAAGAAAATATACGGTGATTCGACCGAGGATGTCAATAAGGTTCAGCTGGATATCAGACTGGGACACTCGAAGACGGTCGAGAATGCGCTTAAAATGCTGAATGATGACGGGCCTCTTGAGGGGGTTACTGTCTGTGATGCTGGGTGTGGGACGGGGAGTCTTTCCATTCCGCTGGCGCTGGAAGGGGCGGTGGTGAAGGCCTCGGATATCTCGGCAGCGATGGTGTCGGAAGCGAAGTTGAAGGCGGAGCAGAGCCTGCAAAATGCAGGGTATGTCGTGTTATTTTGCGTAACTTTGGTGGACTGTTTGAGGCCCTTTCGGGAAATTAGACTTCTGTTTAGATACAAAGGTAGGGGATAATAAGTGTATATACTTTGTAATAAGTTGAGGTAAAAGGAACGCAACCTGTCGGTTGCATAAACTGTACCTCTATTTTTGCTTCAATTTTTTTTGGCTGAGGATTGAAGTTTAGATAGTTAGATTAATCTTAAGTTTGAAGTTAGAAGATAAGTGGAGGTAACTTTAACTCCAAATATGATCAATACTGAGAAATTTAGATACTGTGTTGAAACAAAGGCCATAAACTTCTACCAAATTTAACTCTTAACCATGTGCAACCAAACACTAATTAACATTTCATGTGGAGATAAAAGTATGCTAGCTTTGGTTCAAGTTTAGTTATTCATACTTTGTTTCCAAACAGGACTGCAGGGTTGAAAATGCCGGAATTTGAGGTGAAGGATTTGGAGAGTTTGGATGGAAAGTATGACACGGTGGTGTGTTTGGATGTCTTGATTCATTACCCGCAGGAGAAGGCGGAGGGGATGATTGCTCATTTGGCGAGTCTGGCGGAGAGGAGGCTGGTTTTGAGTTATGCACCTAAGACGGTTTATTATGATGTGTTGAAGAGGATAGGAGAGTTGTTTCCGGGGCCGTCGAAGGCTACGAGGGCATATTTGCATGCAGAGAGGGATGTGGAGACGGCGTTGGAGAAGGTGGGGTGGAAGGTGGAGAAGAGAGGGTTTATTGGGACGCAGTTTTATTTTGCGAATTTGATTCAGGCTGTGCCTGTAGGGAGAGCTTGAAGAGGAGGATAGATTGAGAGGTATGTGTACTAGTTTGTTCATCTTAATTTTGTTGTTTTGGCAATTTTTCCGTGGAATGTCAGTGTGAGGATGTTTATATAGATTCAATATCAATGTGTATGTATGCTCTTTTTTTGTAAGCAGATATTAATAGAGTACAACATGAGATTCATAATACCATAGTGTATATACATCGAGCGAATTTCAGTCAGTCCTACTTTGCGAACAATTTTTTTTTCAAACCAAAGATGATCAACGACCATTCTGTTCCATTAACAAGAGAATAACAAAACCAAGCAACCAAGGAGCTACTTTGCAAAAAGGTTAAGCATGAGCATGGCCAATGTGCACTATCTTCTGAAAAAATACATCCTGCATGTCACATTCACGAACATTGCAAGCACACTTGCTCAACTTGTTGGTTGTTAATGCTCTTATTATTGACTTCTTGGTGTTGAACAGATCAATTCTATTGAATTCAAGTTCACTGAACTCGGCGCAATAATTGATTGAGATACGTTCAGAGATTCTGTATGCACATTCTCAATGTAATATGTTCGATGGGAGCAGCAGCTTAAGTTATAAGCTGCTGTCGTTCAAGAGCTTTTGTTTCTGGAGCTTAATTTATAATACTGCTGATTCGAAGATGTGTCTTATTTCTGGAGACTCCTGCTACTAGTTAATCTGATTTATGATCTTCAAACGCCGGTCAAAATGCAACTGATACTATGAAAATTCATTGATGAAGTAATTTAAGCTGCACAAATTAAGTGGATCAAATTACGCAGTTATGTTTTGTTATGTCCTTCCCTTGTTCTTGCAATGGCTCAGTTTCTGAAATTTATTTCACATTCTTTCTATACTTCCATTCCAATGCGATAATTGCAGTTGAGAGATCCCCCAAATTAGTTGTAGTTCAAATAGTTTCTTTCTTTGAGCCTAATCAAGCTCACGCAACTCCTCAACTTCACCTTAGCATAAAAACCATGGTAAGTTCATAATTTTATCTGTAGATCGATATGCAATTACCTTCGGATATGCTCATCGCAGGACTGGCATTTGGGCTGACCCGATCAGACTTCATTTAGGCTGGACCCAATTATTTGATGGTATGGATCGACCATTTTGTCAATTCTGATAAACTTGAACTCTGCAAATGAGGTTCAAAGAAGCTCCAAATTTCAAAATCCTAAGACTCCAAACCTTTGTCTTTGAAAATTTATAAATCTTTGTCTGTTGTAGTAGGCTCAGTACTCTGAGGTACTGTTTTTTTTTTTTGCCTCTTATAGGAGGTTTACAGTGAGAGCCTCTTTTTGAGGTGTTCTTTTTATATAAAAATAATCTCTTATAAGAACCTCTCATAAGAGATTTCTGTTCTTTTTTCACCTCTTACAAGAGCCTATATTATCCCAAAGTATAAAAATAGTGAGATGAAGGACAAGAAAAGATAAGTTCAAATTACTAATATATAAACTAGTTTAATGGCAAGTTAAATTCACAAATCAGTGTAAATCATCAATTATAATTCCGGAACCGAGATAGAGAAGTAGAAACACAGGAAAACAAAACTTTAAAAAATAAAAGGAAATTTACAAGTAGCGAAGTGGCTTAAGAATATGAATCTGTCACTAAAGAATAGTCAAACTGTAATTCCAGAACTTCATAATACACAAATTTATGATTTTTTTTGGTTTTTTACTTTCTAATTTAGTTTATACTAGTATCAACCGAACCAAATTTCATGGATTAACCTCTTACATTATATATTACTAGTATGATGCACGTGCGATGCACGTGGAGGAGGAATGAAAAGGACAAAAAAAACTACCAATACGTGTGCTGCACGTGTTGACACACATACACAAAAAAATAAAAAATTGTTTATTTGTTTACCAACCCCATCTCTCCCATTATAATAGTTATAGATTATATAGGTTTTTTAAGGAATATTATATAGGATATTGCAGTTACAGAATACTATATGATAATATACTATATTATTCATGTACCGTATATGAGAGACACTGAATATGTAACTTGCAGGCAATACAAGAGCGCCATGAGAACTCACTGCTTAAGTCAGCGATGGACAAAATCCGGGAAGACATGTTGTCCCAACTGTGACTTTTCTACTATGAGTAAAGATACTGCCATTCCTAGTGAAGAACAGAAATTGCGAATTGAGAATGCGAGGCTCAAAGTAGAGGTAAAAGAATTATGCTTTTCGGTATAAATTTGAAGATAGATGAGATGGATCTATTTGAAGGAAAATTAAATAAGTCCTTAAATTTCCTAGTATTATGCATTGTAGGTTTATTACTAGTATTTGGGGTAATATAAACTTTTTAAGTGATAGAAGACTTATAAGAATTTGAAAGAGACTACTAGAAGTCTTTTAGGCCTATAAGAGATTTTGGAAAAAATTGCTTATAAGAGGTAAAAAAAGAACGCTAAAAAGACTTTTGTAAGAGGTGGACTTACAAGAGGTAAATCGCTTATAAGAGGCGAAAAAGAACACTACCGAGTATGTTTTATTAATCTCTTGTTAATGAAACCATCTTTTCAAAAGGAAAAAAAAAAAAAAAAACTTATAAATCTGTTACGAATAAATTACGAGATCTCCAAGTCTAAATCAATGGATTCTTAGGAAAAGGTTGGTGAACAGCGTGACAACTTATCTGATTACCGCATCGTTACATTTGTAGTCGATATCTAATGCAATTTGGGTGTCTTTTTCTGAATGATTTTTTAGCTGGTCGTGATTGCCAAAGGTTGTTGTCAGGAGTAGGAAAACGCTGTCACCCAGTTCCACAATTTCTAATGAAGTTCTACGCCTTAGATTGAAAAACCTGAGCTGTGAGTTTTTACTATAAATTCTGGAATATATTATTAGAGCATCTGTAGTCGTTGAGATGTAAAATATGGATATATGGATAAATAGAAATAGAAATCGCAGTTTTGCTGCAGTCGTTTAAAGCTATATTTTAGCAATCTATATTTAAATAATAAGCGACGGCACATGAAGTGCCGTCTGAGAAAAAAAAAATTAAAAAATAAAGGCGAAAGCACGGAGAAAGCACAGAGAAGAAAGAAAAAAAACAAAAAAAAAATATCCACCGAAAATCCCGGACGGCCGTCCGGGAGAAAGAAAGCATTTTTTTGTCATTTTCCATTTTTTAGAAATTACAAAAACATTTTAGTTATTACAAAAAAATTATAAAAATTGCAAAAACATTTCAGAAATTGCAAAAAAAAATCAAAATATAGCAAAAACATTTTCAAAATTGCAAAAAAAAAAATTCAAACAACAAAAAAAAAATTTAAAAAAAAAACATATGGGACGGCACATTTTTGGGATTTTTTAATTCGTTTTGGGATTTATAATCGAATAAAATAATTAGTTTATGAATGGGACGGCACATTATGTGCCGTCCGACAAAAAAAATATTAATTTTTTTTTTGGGACGGCACATGATGTGCCGTTACTCATATATGCATATAACTTATGCGGATTCTCAAATATAGCAATCTACTGTAGCGATTTATCGATAATATGGATAAATAGCAAACGACTGCAGCGGGTTTTTTATCAAAAAATGCATATTATGGATAAATAGCAAACGACTACAGATGCTCTTAGGGTAGGGTAACTATCAGATTTTAAATATTAAAAAAAACTCTAGTTTGGTATCAGACGTTTTTTTGATCTGGGAAACATATCTATATAATAAAACACAAAGAAAGCTATCAAGTGACTCACCTTCAGCCCCCCGAATTCAAAGGCCCAAATCTAATTTAACAGAACACATCGCCCCATCCCCCCCCCCCCCCCCCCCCCCCCCCCCCCAAAAAAAAAAAAAAAAAATTTCCCCAAAAACTCAAATTCAGATCACCCCAAAATAACTCATTTATTTATTTAATTATTTCTCTCTCTCTCTCTAGTGGTGACATTCGGGTCGGGCTGGCTCCGGACCGGCCGACCCTGCCCGCTCAGTCCTTGGCCCACCTAAAACCGGGCTGAACCGGGGTCAGACCGCCCCAACAGTAAGGGCCGGTCCGGTTCGTTAATTTCTGTAAAAAGACCGGTAACAACCTGGCCCGCACTAGCCCGGGACCGGGTTGAACCGGCCCGGGCTGGCCCGCGGGCCGACCGTTGGCTGTTACCGTTTTTCACTTTTTTTCACTTGTTTTCTTTTTTTTCCCAGAAATTGTTTTTAATTAAAAAGGTGTGTAAAATTACCAAAATACCCCCAGCAGATTTATACTAGCTAGTTTTTGGAGGGTATTTTGGGAAGTTAAAAAATTACAATTTCTATATATACAACATCATTTCATTCAATTCTTTTCACAAATTCACTCAACTCTCTCTACTATCTCTCGACATTCTCAACAACAATCAACAACAATCAACAACATTCAACTACTCTCTTTCAAGAATCAAAATTCAACACCCACCTCATCAACAACATTCAACTACTCTTTTTTAAGATTCAACATCAACCCTACCAACTCCCGAACCCAAAAAAGAACAAAACCCTAGATCTATCTCCTAGGGGCGGCGGCGGCTAGCCCTTAGCACCGCCGCCCCCCCTCCCCATCGTCCCCCCCTACCACTCCACCAACACGGCGACCCTCCATCCCTTCCAGCACGGCGACGAAGACATTGTTCCTTCGCGTCGACGACAAAAGAATCGAATCCCATAACTCCAATTAGGGAGATCCACGGCATCCAGTCGTCCGCGCCGCTTCATCGTCCTCCATCGCGTGACGGCGTCGACGACGCCCTGTCGCGAGCGCCGACTCGATGACGGGGCCAGCGCACCCCTAGGCGACGGCGACGGGCCAACTCAGAGTGAGGGCGACGGTCCATCGCAGGAGTGGATCTGGCCATGTCCCAGAGTCGTGCGACCCTCCCGTTCCTTCCGCCGACGCCACATCTGTAGTACCCCGTATTTTTAAATACTATTTTTGAGATTAGAAAATGAATTAAAATGATTTTTGGGAGATTTAATAAATATTTTTCTGAAGATTTATCTTTTTACATGTGCAAAATACGTGCAAATATTTTCTTGAAAAGATCAAAAGGCAAAATTATTTTGTGGAAAATCATTATTTATTATTTGAGATTATTTGTGATTTTTCTGAATAAAGAAACTATTTTTATAAATACCTCGAAAGAGAGGGGCTTTTATGTAAAAAGCCGTTTTGATCTCAAATAAATAATGAAAATTCGTTTTTACTGATTTTTGGGCTTTCCATGGTCATCATTGAAATTAAAATATATTTAAATTACATTTAGAGTTGATTTTGTAAAGATTTAAACAAATATGGTGTTTTTGCAAATATGGAATTTATGTTAGATCTTGTGCAAATGTTTTTCTGGAAAGTAAAAGTTAGATATTTTTATTGAAAAATATAATATGTATTATTAGATATTATTTCTGAATTTTCTGGATTTTTACGAATATTTTATAATGTATTTGTAAATATTACAAAAAAAGGGCTTTTGTGCAAAAAGGCCACCCTGAGTACAAATCCAAATTTTTCTTATTTCTGGGCCGTGCTGGATTGCTGGACAACTCAGTCGTAAAAGGATTTGATTTAGTTTTAATTTATTTAACTTATTTTAACTACTTTATAAAGAAAGGTTTATATATGTAAAGTTATATTTTGAAAGGATTATTTTGCAAATGTGTTTCAAAACCCTAATTCCTCTATTTTGGGTATTTAAAAGGTGGAGTGCAGCTGTCATACGCTGCACAACACAAATTTTATCATTTTTATTTTTCTTGGAGATTGGAAGAGAAGATTTTGGATCTCGCGAAGGAAAGGTTTCTTCATTTAAGGTGAGTGATGTAAATTGTTTGTTGTTTTGTTTTTGTTTGTTCTTTGAATGTTGTATGTGAGTGATTTGTTGTCTTCTTTCATTTTGTGAATGTTATATGATGGATCTTGGATGTTAAATTCTATTTGCTAGAAAGCATGCTAGGGTTTGGTATGAATATATATGTTGGATGGAAGAAAAATTGGATCTTTGAGAAGAACCCTAGTGATGCTGTTTATTTCTGGGAGGCGTGTGGATGCACCAGGTGTGAGTTCGGACTCAATTTGTATTGAAGAAGAATGCCGCTCGTCTGCCGACCTTCGGTTGACCTTCTGGGACCTACGATGAGCTCGGAAAGATGTTGAAGGCTGGGCTCGGATCGGAAGGATCGGATCCGAGGTCTTGTGTACCTGCAGACGGTCCTGAAACACCGGGGTTTGTCCCGGTGGCGGACCCTCCGACGCTCTAGTCAGTCTCTGTGAGAGAGTAGCAATAACTAGGTATATTTAAGTGGCAAAAGATTCATTACCTCAAAAGGTGGGTGTGGGTCTAGTATTTATAGAGAATTCCAACCGGGTTTGGTTCCACTTGGGGGCCGGGTCTGGATCCGAAAGCCCGTGGGCCTGACGTGGCAGAAGGCCCAGGGGGTTTAGGGCGGACGTGGCAATACCAGGAGTGGTATAGGGCTGACGTGGCTAAACCCTTGGTGGTATTTGGAGTTGACGTGGCTGATCGTGGGTCTCCTGCGCTTCGGGGGGGAATCGGAGGGCCTAGGCTGCGCCAGGTCATCCTTCTGCCTCGCCGGAGAGGGGGGACGGCCTGTGGTATTGCCACGGGTCGGACTCCGAGGACTACCAAGGCTCGTCGGCACGAGGAGGCCAGTACTGTGAGGGCAAACACGAGGTTCGGCGCCGACCCTGAAGTGGTTCGGAGCCGAACCAGGTTGCTAACTTTACCTTTTTGAGTGGGAATTGTATTGGGCCCTGGTTGGGCCTCAGGCCATTTTTACCCTGTCACACAAGCCCCCCACTCCTGCGGGGGGTGCGGGAGCTAGCCGTGGAGGAGTGCTTATGGTTGTAGAAAAAATGGGAGGGCGAATCATAGGGCCTTCCTGGTGGTGCTGCCCTGAGGCTTGGATAGGACCTCGAGCTAGTCGAGGGTTTACGTGTAGGTGAAGGCGATGGCGAACCGTTGTCTCTTCCGGAGAAGAGTACCCTGGTGTTCGATAGAACCTCGAGAGGTCGAGGGATTATGTGTCGACAAGGGTGATGGCGAGCCGTTGTTTCTTCCTGAGAAGAGTACCCGGGTGCCAGACCGAACCTCGAGATGAGGGAGAATTATGGGCTGGTAAGGGTGATGGCCAGCCGATGGATCTTCCGAAGAAGAGTACCCGGGTGCCAGACCGGACCTCGAGCTGGCGAGGGATTATGGGTCGGTAAGGGTGAAGGCGAGCCGTTGTTTCTTCCTGAGAAGAGTACCCTGGTGCCAGACCGAACCTCGAGACGAGGGGGAATTACGGGCTGGTAAGGGTGATGGCCAGCCGGTGGATCTTCCGAAGAAGAGTACTTTAGTGCCGGCGAAGGCGAGCCGTTATTTTGCCCGAACCGACCCCCGTACCGGGCGGCCAGTCTGGCACTGGGTGACGTCAGCAGCACATGTTTCGAGGACGTGGCGTGATTTCCTAGGCGGCAGTTGCACGTCAATCGGTGAATAGTGACTGCGAAAATCGAGGAGTTGTTCCTATCCCCTATAAATGTTCCCCCCTCTCTTCCCATCGCCCATTTCTTTCTTGCTCCTTACTTTTCAAAAAACCCTTCAACTCTTCAGCGCTCGTCCCTTCAGTTTCCTGCAGCAAGGTCGTTTTTCCGAGGTGATCCCAGGTTAGTTGGTAACCCCTTTTAGCTTAGGCACAGATGGATAGGGCTCAGTCCGGCTCGTCGGCGTCGATCTCTGGGGAGGGGCCGGTAGGCGAGGAGGAGGTTGTACACAATGTGAAGCCCTTGCGATCTCGGAGGCATTTCGTGGTGGAAAGCAGCGACTCTGAGGAGGGGGGTGGTAGTTCAGACGAAGTCCGGACCCTAGGGTTGGCTTCCGGAGAGGAGGGTGGCTCCGAGGGAGATGGCTCCGTAGGGTCTCGGAATCCGCCCGTTCTGGGCCGTTTGTCTACACCTTCGCCGGAACGGACTAAGAGGAGGAGGGCTCCGAAGAAGAAGGGATCGAGGATTGGCGGCCCGAGCGACTCGGTGATAGGGTCGTCTGCACAACCCCAGTCTTTCCGTCGCTATCCCGATGATCTCTCAGATAAGGAGTCCTCGGGGGTCCAGCCGTCGTCGTCAAGTCGGAAGAGGTTGAAGGTGGACGCATCCCCGACCATTCTGGAGGCAAGCGACTTGGGGGCTCTGCAGTTGGCCTACTACATAGGGCCCAGTTATGAGCTTATGCTGCCGAGTTCTACTCTTCGGCCGACCGATCCCCTGCCGGATAGGTATTGTATCTTCCCTGTGGACGCCTTTATCTCCGGCCTGAGGCTGCCCATCCATCCATTCGTTCGGGAGGTGTTAAATTGGTCGTCCCTGGCGCCGATGCAGTTTGGGCCGAACTCCTGGAAGCAGATCATTTGCTTCGTGCTGTTGTGCGAGGAGCAGAGGGTACCCCTGCGGCTGAGCGTGTTCCGAGCGATGTTGTTGATCGGCTCATCGGCAGAAGGAGTATACTATATCTCGCCTCGAGGTAAGGCGAAGGTTGTCCACGGTCATCCAGATTCCATCAAGTTCTGGAAGAAAAAGTATCTGGTGATCCGGAATGAGGATCCTTGGGCTATCCCTACTCGGTGGAACCATTCTAAGCCGAGCTACGCAGCACCGGGGCCGGGGGACTTGACGGCGGAGGAGTGGAGACTCGTTGAGCGTCTCCGTCTGTCGTATAGCATCAATTGGGGGAAGGTGACGGAGGCCCATCTGGCGAGCGTCGGACTGAGCCCCTAGCCCGGCCGTGCCTCGTACGTGGTTGTTTCTTTCCTCTCACCCCTCTTGTACTTTCTCGCTCATTTGTTCTTAATGGATCTTTTTACAGAAATGGATGAAGAGTCAATTAAGGCGCTGAGGCTTGCCATGAAGAAGAAGAAGGCCGAGAAGAAGGATGTCGTGGCGAAGACGACCGAGTTGTCCCAGGTGGTCTCCGAGGCCCCCATTCAGCCGAGGATGAAAAGGACTCGGTCGGAGACGGGCGGGGACGCGGTGGTCCAGGGGGGTCCGGATCAGGGTACGGCCGCCGACCTTGATAAGGGGAAGGGTCCCCTGGTGGATCCCGGACTAGAGGAGAGACTTCGGCGAAGGTGGGTGCCGGATTGGTCGATCCGCGAGGGTGATTGTCTGGTCCGGGGGTGCCAGGCCGTGGAGGTTGCAGATAAGCTGGCGACCCCTCGGGACCGTTCGGATATGAAGTCCCAGACCCTGGACGAGGCGTACGTGCGTCTTGCGCAGGCCACTGTGCTGGTAAGTCCATCGAACCCCCTAGCTTTCGGGTTATGTTGTTTAAGAAAGATTTCTTAGTAGTGTCTGGCTATGGCAGGCGACCGTGCAGGGGGCCCATGTGAGGGGCCTCTACGAGGCGGCGTTGCAGCGAGAGCGAGACCGGGCTGACAAGGCCGAGCAGGAGGTGACGGAATTGAAGGGAGAGCTCGAAGGCTCTCGTAAGAAGGAGGCGGAGACGAAGGCGGCTTTTGACAAGGAGAAGGAGGAATGGGCGAAGGCGAGGGTGGCTCAGGAGGAGATGTCGGAGAAGGAGAAGAAAGAGGTGACTGAGTCGTGTCAGATCCTGGTGATCAAAGCCCAGGATAGCAGTTATGCAAAGGCCCTCAGCCATGTGAGGCACTTTTATCCGACTATCGACCTGTCCAACCTCGAGTATGATATGGAGATTGAGGGGACACCGAAGACCCCTGGCGGACAAGGGTCCGATGATAAACCGGTTGCCGACCCTCCTACGGATCCGGCTGACATTGAGGTGGAAAAACCAGCTGTATAATTTTTGTCCTTCTTTTTCCTTCTCTCGATTGTATTTGCCTTCCGCGGACTGGCCACCGCATTTTTTGTATGGGGAAACTGAATTTATAAAAAGAGGGTTTTTGGCTGGCTAAGTGTTCCAACTTCGAAGAATTTCTGAACCTCTTTGCTTATATGTCTTGAGTGGGCTGGTTCTCTTGTAGGTTACGGCTCCCCTTCCTGAGGTGGACCCCCTTCGTTCCGACGTGGCGTGGCTTCGGGGCAAGGTTGAGGCCTTAGAGGCCACTTTGGTTCGGTATCGAAAGAGGGCTCGCGACACTGATGCGGCCTTCCATTATTACAGGAACAAGTCTGAAGCCCTAAGTGAGGAGGCGAGCCGGCTGAGGAGGGCGATGGTGGATCGGGAGCTAGGGGGCGTTGGTCTTGGATATACCATGTCAAGTTCCTCGGTGCAGAGACCTTCCTCTGAGAAGCTACTTCGCGACGTGATAGTGGAGAAGGAGATGGAGATACACCGCTATAGGACTATGTTGGGTGTTTCGACATCTTCCTCGAGGGGTCGGCGAGCAGAGGGGGCTCCCTCGGCGTTGCAACTGATGGAACGCATGCGATCCGTGGATGCCCAGAGCTCCGTGGCCGGGGTGTCGACTGTGGCAGAACCGAAGGACCGTCATGACGAAGAGAGAGTTCCAAGTCGTTTGGTCGGAGTGATTCCGCCCTTCGCCGGATCCGAGGGGCCCTAAGTCGGCGATTCCCTTTAGTTTGAGATGAGTGGAGCGGTCCTGTAACGGTATTTGCTTGTTTTCTCCGCACAAAATAAAAGAGTATGAATAAAGCTTTCTTTTCCTTCTTTGCTCTGGCTAGTGGGGTGGTGAAGGGCGGTGTAGGCGAGGTTGGGCTCCGCCGATTCGTGAGGGATCGATGCGGGGCGACAGGGAGACCTCCGGTCCGGAGTTGGGTCGAACCTGTCGAGGCGTTTTGGGGACGAGACCCGAGTGAGAACCCAGGTGCCGCCCCCATTGCCCGGTACCGGGTCGGGGTTGCCGAGGTATTTAACTTTTGACAAAAAGAGACTTCTTTTATACCAGACAGGGGGGGGGGGGGGTCGCTGAAGCGGCCTTTTACACATGAATGTTTACAAAAGTTTTAATTTACTTAAGCCATGCTAGAACCTAAGCTTGCTCTCCCAGGAATTTCATGAGGTGCTCAGCGTTCCAGGGTCGGCTGATGGGTCGGTCGTTCATATCCGTCAGTCGGTATGTACCAGGGCGTACAGCCTCGACTACTCGGTATGGGCCTTCCCAGTTGGGAGCCAGTTTCCTCTTCTTGGTTGGATCAGAGACAGATAGCTTTCGCAAAACCAGGTCCCCTGCCTGGATGCTGGTGGGGCGGACTTTTTTGTTGTAAAATCTCTCGATCCGTTGCTGATAAATGCTCCTTCGGACCGCGGACTTCTCTCGTACTTCGGCGACGAGGTCCAGGTTAGCCCTCAGGGCGGACGCATTGTCGTCTTCATCGAAGGCTATGATCCGGGGAGAAGGCAATCCGACCTCGACGGGGATGACTGCCTCGGTCCCATAGGTCAGATTGAATGGCGTCTCCCCCGTGGGGATCCTCTGTGTGGTTCGGTGTGCCCATAGTACGCTGGGCAGCTCCTCAACCCATAGCCCTTTGGGGGAATTGTCAAGGCGCTTTTTGAGGTCGTCGAGGATTTGCCTGTTCGCATTCTCCGCTTGGCCGTTGGACTGAGGGTGGAAAATGGCGGAGAAACGCTGCTGGATGCCGATGTCCTCACAGAAAGATTGGAAGTTCTGCCCTTGGAACTGGGTTCCGTTGTCCGTGACGAGGATTCGGGGGATCCCGAATCGACAAATGATGTTCTTCCAAAAGAACTGTTGCACTTGGCGCTCGGTGATGCTGGATAGTGGTTCGGCTTCGATCCACTTGGTGAAGTAGTCGATGGCGACAATCAGGAATTTCTTTTGCCCTACCGCTGGGGGGAAGGGCCCCACAAGGTCCATACCCCACATGGCGAAGGGCGTAGGGCTCGCCAGGGATCGGAGGTTGGCTTGAGGAAGCCTTTTGATAGGGGAGAATCTTTGGCAGGGGCCGCACCTCTTGACTAAGTCTTGGGAGTCTTGGAGCATGGTGGGCCAATAGTACCCTTGATTCAGGGCCTTTCGGGCAAGTGTCCTACTCCCCATGTGGCATCCGCCGATCCCCTCGTGCAGGTGTTTGAGGGCGTAGCTGGCCTCGTCCCTGGCGAGGCAGCGGAGGTATGGTTTGCCGTCGGCCAAGGTGTACGAGCGTTTGAAGAGGATGTTATCGATCATGACGAACCTTTCAGCTCGGATTCTGATTCGTCTGGCCTCGGCTTTGTCTTCAGGAAGCTCGGCCCTGCTTAAGAATTTTCGGATGGGAGTGGTCCAGTCGTCCGGGCTGGTCCCCTCTTGCACACACATCGCTTCCGGCTCTGGGCTACTGATGCTTGGCTCCAAGAGGACCTCGACGAGCACCGTACGATCGAGACCCTCGAAGGAAGAAGAGGCAAGTTTGGATAGCGCGTCGGCTTGGGCGTTCTGTTCCCTGGGGACTCTGACAACCGCAGCGCCGTCGAAGAACGCCAAGAGTCGTCTGACTGCCGCCAAATACCTCATCATTCGGTCGTCACGGACTTCGTACTCTCCGGTGATTTGATGGACCACGAGCTGAGAGTCGCTAAATGCCCGGATTCGCTTGGCACCGGCTCGGTGGGCGAGGGTCAATCCGGCGATCATGGCCTCGTATTCTGCCTCGTTGTTGGAGGCTGGAAAGTTGAGGCGCAGGGAGTATTGAAGTAGGAATTGGTCGGGGCCACGAAGGATGACGCCCGCCCCACTCCCCGTTTCGCATGACGAGCCGTCAACAAAGACCTCCCAGGTCGGATCCGATTCTTCTATGTCAGGTTGCTCGGAGACGGTGCATTCAGTTATGAACTCGGCGAGGGCCTGTCCTTTAATGGCCGCCCTGGGATGATAGCTAATGTCGAACTGGCTCAGCTCGATCGACCATTTGACTAATCGGCCGGAGTTCTCGGGCTTGTGGAGGACAGTCTTCAGTGGTTGGTCGGTCAGTACTTGGACGAAGTGGGCCTGGAAGTAAGGTCGAAGTTTTCGGGCTGCCATAACCAGGGCATAGGCCACCTTCTCTATCTTCGCGTATCTCGTCTCGGCCGGGTGCAGTACTTTGCTCACATAGTACAGTGGTTTCTGAACTCCTTCCTCCTCTCGGACGAGGACGGCGCTGAGGGCGCAGTCCGAGGCGGACAGGTAGAGCCAAAGCGGCTCGCCCGGCTCGGGCTTGCTGAGGAGAGGCGGGTTGGCGAGGTATTGTTTCAGCTGTTCAAAGGCTTCTTGTTGATGGGTACCCCACTCGAAGCCCCCTTTCCCGCGCAAGGCTTTGAAGAAGGGGAGAGATTTCTCCCCTGACTTGGAGAGAAAACGGCCGATTGCCGCCAACCGACCTGTGAGCCTCTGAACCTCTTTGACATTCCGGGGCGGGGACATGTTAATGATGGCCTGTATTTTTTCGGGGTTTGCCTCAATGCCGCACTGGCTGACGATGAATCCTAAGAACTTCCCCGTGGAGACGCCGAAGGCGCATTTAGCCGGGTTGAGCCTCTTGTTGTGGCGTCGGAGGACACCGAAGGCTTCCTCGAGGTCGGCAACGTGGTCCGGCCCAGCCCGGCTCTTGACAAGCATGTCGTCGACGTAAACTTCTACGTTGCGGCCGATCAGGTCCTTGAAGACTCTGTTGACGAGTCGCTGGTACGTGGCTCCGGCGTTTTTCAGCCCGAAAGGCATAACACGGTAACAATAAAGACCTTGGTCGGTGACGAACGAGGTCTTGGAGATGTCTGGTGGAAACATCCGGATCTGATTGTACCCTGAGAACGCGTCCATGAAGGACAGCAGCTCGTGCCCTGAGGTCGCGTCTATTAAAGCGTCGATGCGCGGGAGGGGGAAAGGATCTTTCGGACACGCTTTGTTAAGGTCCGTGAAGTCAATGCAGATTCGCCAACCCCCTGTCGCTTTCTTCACCATGACGACATTGGCCAACCACTCGGGGTAGCTGACTTCCTGGATGAATCGAGCGGACAAGAGCTTGTCCACTTCAGTTTTTACAATTTGTTGCCTCTCCGGGGCGACTTTGCGCCTCTTTTGGACGATCGGTTTAGAGTCCGGGAGGACGCTCAGTCGGTGCATGATCAAGTCTTCGGAGATTCCGGGCATATCGGAGGGCTTCCAAGCGAAGAGATCAACGTTGCGGCGGACGCAAGCGATGATGCCCGTCTTCAGGTCTTCGGCGAGTGAGCAGCTCACCCGGAACCATTTTGACTCATCCTCGGTGTCGAATAGGACCTCCTCCAGTTCGTCGACGGGCTCGGGGGCGGGGCCGTCTCTCTCGGGTTCGAGTTCAACGGCGCTGAGGGGGAGTACGCCCCCTCCCCTGGGGGCAACGCAACATGACCGTGCTGCTTCGACGCTGTCTCGGACGATGCTGACCCCTTGGGGGGGGAATTTGAGTTTCAGATGGTGGGCCGAAGGTATCGCCTGGAGGGAGTTTAGCCCGGGCCGGCCGAGGATGGCGTTGTAGGCCGCCTTGACGTGGATGACCATGAAATCCAAGGACTCGGTTCTCTTGTCGGGGGCCGATCCAGCGGTGACGTCGAGGGTAATAATTCCCTCCACCACGACCGGGACGCCCGAAAATTTGAGCAACGTGCATCCTGCTGGTTTGAGCTTCCTTCTGGATAATCTGAGACTTTCGAAGGTTCTGAGGAAGAGAATATTTACCGAGTTGCCGTTGTCAACAAGGATTCGGCGAACCTCACAATTGGCTATGTGGAGGCTAACGACGAGGGCCTCGCAGTGGGGTAGGTGAACTCCTTCGGGGTCCTCTCCTGAGAAGGAGACTGGCCGCGGTTGTAGCTCGGGAGAGGGGCTGTACTGAATAGCGTTCGTCTCCTGGGTGAAGGTTCTTTGGGAAGTATCGGATTCTCCCCCCACCGGCCCCCCGTGGATGTAGTGTAGGGTGAATGGCGTATTCATGGATACCTCGGATTCGGGATCCTGACCCTGGGTGTGGTTTGGGTTAGGGTTCGGGGTTGATGATCCCCGGTTCCTATCACCTTGCCGACCCCGTGGGCCGTCATCCCTGTGGATCTGCCTCGGATGGTTCGGGGCCGGGTTGGAAGCGGCCCTTCCCCAGCTGTGGGTAATCTTGCGGTTGAGGATTACTCCCCGGAGGTCGGGCTGGGCTGGCCAGCCGACGCTCCTTTGGGACTCCCGAGGGGGAGCCTTGTGTTTCGACGTGCGTGGCCTGGCTTTATCAGTGGGTGGGGGCGAGTCCCGTTGGTTGACGGAGGAAGCAGCCCCCTCGCCTTTGGAGGCCATGAAGGTTCGGCTGTCGATGGCCTTTGAGGGTCTGGGTCGGATCGGCTTCTGGAGCAGCTGTTCCCACAGACGGCGCCAACCTGATGCTGTTTATTTCTGGGAGGCGTGTGGATGCACCAGGTGTGAGTTCGGACTCAATTTGTATTGAAGGAGAATGCCGCTCGTCTGCCGACCTTCGGTTGACCTTCTGGGACCTACGATGAGCTCGGAAAGATGTTGAAGGCTGGGCTCGGATCGGATCCGAGGTCTTGTGTACCTGCAGACGGTCCTGAAACACCGGGGTTTGTCCCGGTGGCGGACCCTCCGACGCTCTAGTCAGTCTCTGTGAGAGAGTAGCAATAACTAGGTATATTTAAGTGGCAAAAGATTCATTACCTCAAAAGGTGGGTGTGGGTCTAGTATTTATAGAGAATTCCAACCGGGTTTGGTTCCACTTGGGGGCCGGGTCTGGATCCGAAAGCCCGTGGGCCTGACGTGGCAGAAGGCCCAGGGGGTTTAGGGCGGACGTGGCAATACCAGGAGTGGTATAGGGCTGACGTGGCTAAACCCTTGGTGGTATTTGGAGTTGACGTGGCTGATCGTGGGTCTCCTGCGCTTCGGGGGGGAATCGGAGGGCCTAGGCTGCGCCAGGTCATCCTTCTGCCTCGCCGGAGAGGGGGGACGGCCTGTGGTATTGCCACGGGTCGGACTCCGAGGACTACCAAGGCTCGTCGGCACGAGGAGGCCAGTACTGTGAGGGCAAACACGAGGTTCGGCGCCGACCCTGAAGTGGTTCGGAGCCGAACCAGGTTGCTAACTTTACCTTTCTGAGTGGGAATTGTATTGGGCCCTGGTTGGGCCTCAGGCCATTTTTACCCTGTCACACCTAGATATTTGCATGTGAATGATTTTAGATTTGTTGGAGAACCTAATATAAATTGTGAGTAGGCATTTTCTTTGAATTATTGCTGATTTGATTGAGTATGAGGGATGTTATGCATTAATTAATTAAAGATGAGATTTTTGAACTATTGGTGAGTTGGATGAATACAACTTGGCCATGTTAAGGGTAAATTTGTTTTTGTTCATGAATCAACTATAGAGAATAGTTGAGATTGAGTTGAGAAATTTTGAGAATGAATAATGGTTTAGAGGACCATGTTTTGAGAATTTGAGTTATGATGATTAAATTTGAGGATTTATACATTTTGGATTTAATTTGGGGATTTGTGATTTTGTGAAAGATGTTGTTCGAATTTGGATTTCTCAAATGCTAAGTTTAAATCTGAATATTTTGGTATTGATATGTTTTGGAATATAAAACAAAGTTATTCTGATGTATGATTTATTCTTAAAAAAAACTCTAATTTTGATATATGCACAACCTAAAGTCTGCAGTCTGTAGGTCGACAGTCGACTGGTGTGACCTTTACAGTCGACTGGCACGACCCGACTGCTGTTTTCAATAATTCTCTTGAAATTTTGTTCTAGACAGTCGACTGGTACCACTCAGATTACTTTCTCGAAGTTATTGTAATTTCTCCCTCTGACAGTCGACCTATACCTTTACAGTCGACTGCTATACTTAGACTTATTTTTCCTAAAAATTACTGGATTTCTCTCTGGACAGTCGACTGGTGAGTTTTGCAGTCGACTGTAAATACTTAGATTTTATTTTCTTAAAGATGTTAGTTTTTCACTCTGGACAGTCGACTGAAGACCCTTTGCAGTCGACTGGTTCTGAAGCTTTTTCTTGAGTTATTCTGATGTTCTTTTAAATGATTTATTCTTTAAATATTTTGGATCTATAACTTACTATTCTAAATATGATTCTTTCTATAGAATATATGTTTTCAAGATATTTCTTGGATGGATTTGAACTTTGGAATTTATAAAGATTTGGTTTTGTTGATTGGAGAGGTTTCTCTCTATGATCGTTTTGACGATGGATTAGTGAATTTTGGTCTTGTTGAGATCTCTAGGAGTTGAGTGGGAGTCCTGTAAACCGGCAAGTTGAGATTTGTTGAGTTAGACCTGGGAGGTCTTGGTTTAGTTGTTGTTGAGTATTTAAGTCCGGCAGGATACACTAACTCTAGAGATGGAGATTTGTGGTTTAATAATAAACAACTTAAGGACAGACACTAGTGGGGATGTGATGGAACTTGGGAAACGTAAGTATAGGCTCATGATTTTGTTAGTCCAACAGATGCGTTCCAGGACTGTTTGTTGTTCTGTTTCGAGAGGATATTTGTGTGTTCGCGTGTCGAGGGTCTGCAGGTCTATTCATGGAGCATGCAGGGTGCATTCGCGTGTCGAGGGTCGGCAGGCCTATTCACGGAATGTACCTGGTGTATCTGCACGTCGAGGACCTTGCAAGCCTATTTGTGGGGTACACGGGTTTGGGAGATGATTCTCCGGTTGTTTTTGAGCTATTTTACATGATGCTTGCGCATCGAGGACTGTGGTGCCTATTCGCGGAGTATTCTGGATCTTGTTTCACATCACCGTATTAGGATTAGTTGCATAATAAGGGGTTATCCCTATAAGTGGAGATCGTTAAGGGCTTGCACTGGACCTATGTACTATGGAATGCATAGAATCCGACAAGTACGTATTAGAGAGTCAGCATATAGATTGTGTTTTCTTGACTTGGTTTTATGTTTGTGTTTTCCTGTTTTTTCTACACTTGACACTTAGTCTAGCTCCACTTGTTGTTTTCATTCCATGATGTTTTTATGCTTTACTTACTTGTTATTTCTCATTCATTATTTATTGTTGTTAATACATGTTGTTGATGACTCAGTGTTTTATGATTTAATTATGTTGTTTGTTTTTATGTCACTCACACCTTTATGGCTGACCCTTTTAGTTTTGGGGGTTAGGGATCATCTCTAGCCTCATGTGTTACAGGTTGTTGCTTAGAGCTTGGAGGTTTGGATGCTTGAGTTAGTTTTGAGATAAATTGATATAATAGAGTTTTGTGTAAATTTGTAAAAGAAGTGTTGTAAAAAGAAAGTTTGTAATTCAAGGTGTTTTGTATTCCGCTGTGTTTATAATGATTATTGTAATAAAAGTTTGAAATAAAAATTATCTGTGTTTTTGGGCTATGTGTACTATTACATTGAAGTTGATGCTGGGAATTGTGCCGCGTATTTTCTAAGGTATCATATTAGAAATTCGGGGCGCTACAACATCCACCATCGACCACGGGGAAGAGGACCAAGATCTGATCTATCGGATCTGGGCGACGGTGCCACCCCCCACCCCCTACCCGCTCCCCCACGCGACGACCTTTTATTTTGCCCCCACTGCCTCTATGCCGCAGACGACCCAGATCTGTGACGCTTGGAGTTGGGGGTGGGTTTATTGGGGTTGGGGTTGGGGTTTGGTTTAGGTTGAGATTGGTTAGCTTTGCATTGGTTGTTCTTCGCGCTTGCCACCATGTCCACACTCTTGGGGCCAATTACAGCTATGGTTTGGTTTTTCGAGGGTTGGTAGTGCGTGTGAAGAAGCCGGGGGTGTGCTTGGCTGTGCCGTAGTGTGAGACGGCAGGGTATTTAGTTGTTTGGGGGGGTTAGTGGAGCTGTCTGGGTTGGGTATGTCTAGTTGTGATGTTTGCGGTGTAGTTCGGTTGTGGGGCTAGGGCCCGAAGACGGGGTCCCCCCATGAGACCGCTTATTACATACTAGTATTTTACCCCTATTAGACCGATTGTGGAGCTTGGGCCCAAGACGGGGTCCCTCCGTGATGGGTGCTCACTTGTTGCAGCTTCCGGGGTGTTTGTCTCAACTGTCGCAGAGCGTCCGGGATGTGAAGAAGGAGGTGGAGAAAAATTTGATTCGGTGAAAAGAATGAGGTGTATAGTTGTGGGGCTAGGGCCCGAAGACGGGGTCCCCCTATGATCGTTACTGCACAGGGTGGGGCTTGGGCCCGCAGAAGGGGTCCCCCCATGAGGTGCACAGAGGGGAGATATTTGTGTTTTTGGTCGGCAGTAGAGGAGTCACACACTGAACTCGACCTTCCTTAATTCACTGCCACAGACTTTGCAATAGCACCGACACTATGCCCTCATCAGTGACCCTGAAATCTACAACGTACACCGCCTGCAGGGGCGAGAGGTGAAGGTGATTCTTCAAATTGGTTGTGATTTGGTTCGGTTTTACGTGAGAGAGAGTGTGTGAGAGTGAGAGAGTGAAGACGTTGTTTCTCACTACTTTATGCAGGTGTCTGTTTGTGTTTGTGAGAAATCACCTGTGAGAGTATAAGTACCATCTTCATTGCTCTCTTAGACTGTGTCCGTGGTTAGGGTTAGTGAGAGTTTTGCTTAGTAAGAAATCGCTTGTGAGAGCTAAAGCGTCTGAGAGGTGAAGTTGCGACGGCTCTCCTTTTGGGTGCGACTCCGATTGGGCCATGTGTGAAGTTGCGTTGGTGAGGTAGAAGGAGGGGAGCGGCAAATTTTCAAATCCCACAGGATTCGCTTCAAGTGGGTGGGTGCGTGCCGTGGAGGTGGGTGCTCGAAGCTTGCTTGACGGACATACAATTAGTTGGTCCTCGTAGGTTAGATGAGCGGATTATATGTACTGGTCATGTCGCTTCATGTTTTTTTTCTGTCTGTAGGTTGTAACTTGCCCCAGTATGCTGGGGTTGTTTTGTTAATTTCTTATTAATGAAATATGGTGGCCTTATTCCACTTTTTCCCTCAAAAAAAAAAAAAAAAAGATTCAACATCAACAACATTCAACTACTCTCTTTTAAGATTCAACATCAACAACATTTAATAACAATCAACATCAACACTACAAGCTCTCAACTCTCTCTACTTTCATTCTTCAACCTACATTCTACACCCATACGGTATTTTCGTATTTATATAATTTTTAGAATTATCATTTTTGTTTGTTATCATTTATTTCTCCTAATTAGATTGAGTTTTCTTCTTCTTCTTCTTCTTCTTCTTCTTCTTCTTTTTAGATTTTTTTTGGTAAATTAGTAAACATACATTAGAACAATAATATAGTTGTTGTTTTATTTACTTTGTAGAATAATTTTATATAACATACACTAGTTTATCTATCTTTACTGGTTTTGTAGAATTAAAATTTTAAAACATACACTACAATTAATTTTTATAACATACACTAGTTTAGATGACATCTAACCGATCATGTGGTAGACATTGTAGCCAAGATTTCACTAATAGTCGTCGCATTCCTTCCATTCCTCTTCCATATGTAGATAGTGAAGAAACACTTTGCAATTATGATACTATTCCCGATATTCATGAAACACACACGGATCAAGTAGAAGTAGAAATAGAAGACATAGAACCACCACCATCGGAACAAGGCCCATCTCAATCCCGTAAGACAAGAGAGAACAAATCCGAAGTACACAAATATTTTGGCTATGTCCCTTCACAAAATGATAAGAATGTAGGATTAAAAATTTGTAAGAAGTGTCAAACACCCTATAAGTTTAAACTAGGATCGGGAACGGGTACACTTCAACGACACTTAAGAAAATGTCAACCCGAATTTTCTAAAGACAACCTCAAACAACAAAAAATACACCATAAGACCGGCCAAATAGATGGTCATAGCTACGATCAAGATATCGTTCGTAGAGAAATGGATAAGTTAGTAATTAGAGATAAATTACCTTATTCATTTAGTGAAAGTAGGAATGTAGAGACCTTTGCACAAATCGCATTAAACCCCTATTATAAAAAAATTTCCTAAGAATGTAGTAAAGGGTGATTGTAAATTAGTTTACAATGAGGCTAAGGATTTTTTAGTAGTAACACTTACGTCAGTAAACACTAGAGTTTCTTTGACGTCGAATGGGTGGGTAGGAGTGATTAGCGTACCAATGATGTGTGTAACATGTCATTGGATAGATTCCGATTGGCTACTTCAAAAGAGGATAATTTCATTCGGATTTGTTAGGTACCCATATAAGGGTGAAATAATTGCCACGCACATCATGGAAGCATGTAACAATTGGTATTTTTGATAAAGTTTTTGCTATTGGTTTTGATAACGCCTCTAATGATACTAAGACAATTGCTAGTTTTCTAATTACACTTAATCCTTTAGAACCGGAAATTTTTCATGTTAGGTGTGCTTGTCATATTTTAAATCTTTGTGCACAAGATGCACTTAAATATGGACACGATAAAATTGAGGCAATGAGAAATTGTGTTCATTTTATTACGTTGAGTGGTCCAATATATCAAGTTTTTCATGATTGGTGTCAACTTAGGAAAATTGTATTTAAACGTTTTTTTTAAAGATGTTAGACATTGTTGGAATTCTACTTTTGATTTATTAAGTGTGGTTCTTCACTATCGTTTTAATCTTAGAAAATTTTGTATTGCAATGGGTATGCAAGATTGTATCTTAGATGATGATTTTTCGGTTTTTGCCGATAGTTTGTACAAATTTTTAGAACCTTTTAATGATACTACTTTACAATTTTTAAAAACATATACATCTACATCTAGTGATATTTTACTTGCAATTGTCACTATGATGACAACAATTAAAGATTTGGTAAATGACCCTTTCATTGGAGAAATGGTTTATAAAGCTTATATTAAATTTTAAAAATATTTTCATCCGCTTCCTATGTTATATTGTGTTACTAGTGTAATGAATCCCATGATTAAGTTAGATGGTACAAAAAATTTAATTGAGATTTTTTATACTGATGCTCCACACGAAGAAATTGATGATTTTGACCATGTTGTTTTCATTATAAAATTTGACAATGTTTTGAATAGTTTATATGATAGTTACGATAGAATTTATTCATCTAACACTACAAAAACACAAAATGTTAGTTCTTCTTCTTCTTGTATGTTGTCAAAGGGAAAGAGTCTTGCCACGAGCAGTGTTTTAAATCTCATAAAATCAAAAAAATTTAGAACGAATTCACCAAATGAGTTGAATTGGTATAATGCACAACCTCCCATTGATGATGTAGTAGATGTGTTTTCTTTTTGGAAAACTAATGAACATATTTTTAGTATTCTTTCTCGAATGGCTGAAGATTTGCTAACGATACCGGTGTCAACCGTTGCATCGGAAAGTGTTTTTTCTCTTGGTGGCAGGATTATGAGCCCGAACAGGAATCACTTGACGGTAAAGAATTTGGAGATGTTGGTATGCGTCGAAGATTGGATGAAAGCGGAAGAGAGGACTCAAGACTTACAAGAATCACAGAACGGATCAACAAGTAGCGACGAGTAGAATGTAATTTGTATAATGTATTGTTTATAATTGAAAAAATTTAGGGGGATGAGATTCTATATTTAGGTTAAGTAGAAGTGCATGACAATAGTCCAATGTCTTCTCTTCAATCTAAATAGAGGCCATCTTGGTCTCTAAATTCAAATAATTCCATTGTTTTGTAATTTGATATAATTTGTATGAAATTGTATTCATGAACTTAATTTTATTTAACATCATGTAATTTAGTAAATCAATTTAAATTTGGTTTTAATTTCTTTTATTTATTAGTCCTTTGCAATTGTTATAAAATTACAATTTAATACTTGATCTTTCATTTGTATATATATTATACTCAAAAATCGGCCCGGCCCACGAACCGGCCCGGCCTAGCCACAACCCTTGGGGCAGGGGGCCAGGTCCGGACCTAGATTTTCCCCCCTTAGCCCGACCCGGCCCGCAAGATCCTTCAGCTCGGCCCGGGACCAGGCAAAGCCCGGGCGGTTCTGGCCAGGCCCGGCCGGACCAAATGTGTGTGTGTGTGTGTGTGTGTTTGTGTGTGTGTGTGTGGAAACATGGAATTTTATTTACAACTAATTATTGTCATACTATTCAAATTTGAGCTACATAATTGTTGATTTAGTGTTTACAATGTTTTTTATATGCTGTATCGTTCTGAAGACATGCCGTAGGCACGTGCCTACGGGCAAATCTAGTGTTCTCAATAATTGATCAAGACTGCCATTAACTCTTAGAGTCCAATCTCTGTTTCTCTCTTAAACAGTCGCATTGATGTTATCTGTTATCAATAGCAATAACTAAAACAAATGCAACAGAGCATTCATCCCATAATTTTTTCATCAGCCACATGAATTATTATCCTCCACCCAACTCTACTGCGGGCAAGATCCTTTGTCAAATTAAAGCATCCTACTAATCAGGGATGAAGCCAGAAACTTTTACCAGATGGGCACAGCTAACAACAAATTAATAAATTGTTCCATTAGTCAAAATAATAATAATAATAATAATAATAATAATAATAATAAATGTTATTTTGCATTGATCATTCATAAATTAAAGGTGGGAGTGTGACCAAATAATAAATTATAGATTTGGAGGGAGGTGAATGCTATTTTGGATGTAATAGAGTGTTTTGTAGAAATATTGAGGGGGGCTAAAAAAGTGAAAATTTAAATCGCTAAGGGGTTTTCTGCAAAGTTGGGGGGTTGCACCTGTCAGATTTGAAAATATTGACCAATCCGACCAACTTTCAAAAATATTTACCAAACTAACCCAAATTTGAACACGTCAGCATTAATCGCTATTGAAAATAACGGCATAGGTTATTTATATGCGATGTGTCCATCAGTAATGCGAATGTCATTCTTGGGGATAACGACATAATTTATAAGATGTTTTAGCACTTGAATTTTTTTCAAGTTACACACTTGTATAAGAAATGTACTGATGCCATTTTTCCAAACACCGGAATGCTAAAACAAATTTAAACTGATCTTCTTGGAAGAACAACATGGAATTAACCTATGTTTTTTTTTTCAAGAACGGGTTATACTGACGTGTCCAAAACTCGGTCAGTTGGGTAAATAATTTCAAAAGTGGGTCTGTTTGGTGGATATTTTCAAAAAGTGGGTCAGTACGGAAAAAATACGCATATGCCCCCTTGGCCTCTTCATAGGTTTAAGCCAAGTTCGTTTTTGTCTAATCCAAGCCCTCTTTGTTCCTCTAACTACCATCTATAACCAGTTTTTCTTACTGGGTTGGTTATTGCATAGTGATGGTTATTATTGATTTCTTCATATATGTCTGTTTGAAAAAGAAAAAAAAGAAATTCTTCATGTTTGTTTTAGTGACCAGCTGAGTTTTGATCATAGAATCTGAATCCCTCATAACCTTTCAATTTGGTTCTACAAGGATGTTACCATTGAATTTCTAGGGGGATCATGTTCACATCACCGCTTCTTTATGTTAGCGTCACAGACTCACAAAGTCTTGCACTCAAATATTCTTATTGCTGCGAAAAAATTGTCATATCTTGGCTAAATATTGATAACAATTACAACTGTAATACAAAAAAAAACTGAGAGAGGGCATACAAAAGTTTTTTTTTTGATATATCGGATAGAGCCAAACGGCTCCAGCCATCAAATATATATTAATAAAAAAAACAGTTAAGTTACAGACAATAATACAATGGTTTTATAAGTAGTAAAACAGAAAGATAATTACAAAAAATAATTCAATAAACGGCTGAAAGGCACGCCGAAAAAAGAAGAGCAAATTTAATGAGGCACCGCGTTGAGACAAAAAGGGGGGCGGCGCAATCTGCTGAGAAAAACCAATCAACTGCTGGAGCGAAACAAAAACTGTCGCACCCGAATGAGGAACAGGATCGAGCGACTATAGGGCATACAAAAGTTAATGGAAAAGAACGATGAGTGAGAGAGAGAGCATGGCCTTTTTCTTGGGCGGTGAGCCATGCATGAGAGACAAAAAGGAATTCTTTCGTATAGATTCTCAAATCTCCGCATGTAGTCATGTACCGCGCCGCATCATTATCAGCCACCTCTTCATCTTCCCCACGCTACCCAATACCATCCCCTTTACACCCGACCACCGGGCGAGGGATTGTCGAAAACAAGGTGTCCATTGCTTCAATTGCAAGAAGCAAAGTAATGTTGTTGGAGACTGTCCATTCTTCAATCGTCAGGAGAGAATTAAGGTGGATCTGATCCACAACAGGGAAATTTCGAAGGCGATGGAGGAGCTCCTTCACTGCGGCTATTTGCTGTCATCGCTGACACCTCGCTAGAGAACTTGGAAGGATTCTGAAGAAGCCCTAAACTGGCTGTGGGAGGGGAAGAGCTTCTGGTTGACGATACAGAGGGTAAGTGAAGGGGTCTTTTTCCTTCTCGCTTCCCAGACAAGAAGATGCTTGAAGATGCAGTCAATGAGGGGGTGCTTAAGTTCGCACGAGTATCAACAACCATCACCCCATGGCAACCGGAGTATGGTGTCAAGTTGAAGCCAAAGCCATGTTACATTTGGATTAATGTATCACTACTCATGCCTCTGCACTTGTTGAATGAGGCATCTCTCATTCTCCACTCGTGAGTCGCTAAACTGGTTACTATGAGCACTGAAATGAAGATTCAAGTTGGCTTTGAGAGTGCATTGGTGTTAATTGAGGTGGCTATATTTTTAATATATCTTTAAAACCCTAGATTATTTGCATATCAAACCTTGTAATTGAAGAAGGGAGCACTATGAAGTCTTTGTTTTATATTCTATTGGTGGATGCCAACTCAGGCAAAATGCAACGATAGTGCCCCCACCCAAAAAAGACCAGCCGGCGAAAGAAATTCAAATTCAAAATGAGGTGGAGGATCGTCGCCGCAAAATCACGCAAGGGAAAAAGATTGTTGCGCAATTTGAGGGATTGGATTCAGCAGGGGATTTCGTTTTCAAAACAATTGCCCCCAAACGACCCTCTTACCTTATCTAACACGCCAAATGAGCCCATCAAATCCTCCAGCAAAATCGCTCGTGATAACTCAATTAATTTAGTTGATTTCTCTGCCAGCTCAGAGGAAATTCAAATGATGGTTATATGGCGATGGTTTGGGAGAGAAAAGTGGTAAACTTATGGCAAAATTTAAAAAAACGTCAAAATAGTTTGGCGTTGTTTAAAAAACGTCACAAAACTTTAACTTTTTAAAAAAACCGCATAATGTTTAACTTTCAACTCACGGAGTTATCCAACCGTTAACTGAGATAATAGTTATGTGATGTTTTTTAAAACATAATAATAGTTCTGTGTTGTTTTTTTAAACAAAACAATAGTTTTGTGATGTTTTTTTAAACATTACGTATAACCCAGTTAACGGTTGGATAACTCCGTAAGTTGAAAGTTAAACATTGTGCGGGTTTTTTAAAAGGTCAAAGTTTTGTGACGTTTTTTTAAACAGCGCCAAACTATTGTGGCGTTTTTTTAAATTTAGCCTAAACTTATCAAACGCTCTGTTTGCAAAATCAAGCCCTCAGTGGAGAAGGCCTTGGGCCCATAACGTGGAGAAAGAAAATGCAAAATCTAGTCAAGGCCTACAGGGTGTGTTTTCAATTGGCAAATCTGATGAGAAGCTCAAGACAACCACAAAGAAACCAAGGCCTAAGAGCATCTGTAGTCGTTTGCTAAATATGCATATTTGGCTGAAAACGGAGCTGCATTCGTTGGCCATTATGCATATTTGGCTACAGTAGATTACCATAAATGAGAGGCGATTTGAGAATTATCCATATATGAGAGACGGCACTTCAAGGGCCGTCCCGAAAAAAAAAAAAAAAAAAATTTTATTGTGGGATCAAGTGCCGTCGCTCAAAAAAAAATTAATTTTTCCAATTAAAAAAACCCAAAAATACACAATTTCTCGGACGGCACTTCGAGTGCCGTCTCTTTCCTTCCCCTTTTGTCGGACGGCACTTCATGTGCCGTCCCACCCCTGTAGGGGATATTTGCAATTTTTTATTTTTGTTTGCAATTTCTAAAATATTTTTGTAATTTTTTGTAATTTTTTCGTAATTTATGAAATGTTTTTGTAATTTTTTCGTAATTTCTGAAATGTTTTTGTAATTTTTTATAATTTTTTTGTAATTTTTATTTGCACTTCGAGGATGCATTTTTTACTTCGGACGGCACTTGAAGTGCCGTTGCACCTTTTATAAAAATAGCAAATCAACGACTGCAACAAAACGTTACTTTGCTATATTCATTTATCCATTTATGCATATTTTGATCTTCAACCACTGTGGATGCTCTAAAAGGAGAGAGATATCATTCTTTGTTCCTCCAGGGTTTGAGGAGCTAGCTGCTAAAATAAGGAAGATGGGAAGGTTAGCTTCCATGCCAGCAAGATTTTTATTTGGCTACTAAGCTGGGATAGGCTTAACTCTAAGACTGTTCTAAGAGATAAGGGTTGGGAGGGTGATTTGACATGTGCATGTCAGGTAGAGACTTCCGTTCATCTCTTCTTTAAATGCCTCATTACACTGAGGGTTTGGAACTACTTCACTAAAGATTTTTCACTTCACTGCATGAATGCTTTATTAGTTGGTGTCACAGTCCTCATTCTCTACAATATTTACACACTTGATTGTTTTCGACTATTTGCAATATCTTGGAGCATTTGGTTGCACACATGAAAAGCTCAAATCCAACTGTAAGTTTTGGTTTGCATCTTGGCTACATGGTGCAGTGGAGAGTAGAAAGAAGCATCAAGCTTTCAATGGGCTGGAGTAGATTATGGGTCTTCATTGGCTAGCATGCAACATTGAATCACACCCCATTCAGATTGAGGATTCCACTGAGGTGGTGCAGAGGGGAAGAAGAGCAGGGTGATTGCAAGTGCACAGCTCTGGACTTGAGTTTTCTTTTGGTGGTGTCAGAGATTATTTGTTTTCTTCTTGATACACTTATATTTGAATTCCAAGCTTATAATATTTATGCAGTCCTATTAACTGTTAGACTGCTGATATTGTTTAAAGTACGGTCATTGAGCATAGAGAAGTAGACTTTGTAGATTTTGGGAGTTAGATATGAATTTAGTATTAGCTTATATAAGTAGAAGAGTACAACAGTAGTCTCCCTAATGCTGAATATGTTAGAAAATGAGTGTATTAAAACCATTTTATTTAAGGCAATTTTTTTACTAAGATCCACTATGAATTAATGAGGGATCTTTATTGATTTGTGTTCTTCTTGATGAGTAGATCAAAATCATATATTTACTTGCTCAAAACGGTTAAGGGGTGAATGAGAAATTATCTCCCTAAGTGAGACAGTTTCATTTCTGAAAATGAGTTTAGGAATTTTAGTTCCATATCGGAAAAATCAAAGGAATTAGAAGAGAATATATAATAACCTTTTTTTTGGCATTATAAGATAGCAAGCCAGGAGGCTCTTTCTTGTGCGCGCAGGGGGGCAAATCTCGGACCGGATTACTTCCTGCAGACACGAATGCTGGACCGACATGAACCTCACCCCGTGCAGAGCCTCCTTTTGCTACAGTTTGGATTTTTCTGATATGTAACTGCTGAAATAAATGCAGAAACGTTTTTGTTTGTCATTTATTCACGTTTTAAACTGTAAAAAAGGATTTGTCCGTTGTTATAGTGATGCATTCAAATTTTTTTTCTGCCGTTACAGTCGGTGCATAAAGGAGTTGTCTGCTATTATAGTGGATGCATCAATGAGTTATCTGTCGTTACGATTTTCACCCTGACCCTATAAATAAAGGCACACTCTCCCCTGAATCAAAACACTAGAAACTCTTCCCCCTTATGTTCTGTGCTTGAAGTCAAGTTTCATTCTTCGGTCGTTCGGGGATAGATTTCAAACATTGTCCAGTTTGATAGCGGTGTGCTCCAACAGAAGTATGTTCTCCACTTTCGAACCATTAGAGAATGGGTGAGAAGATGTTTATGTGGAACTCAGCCACTTCAGAACTTAAGGGTCAAGGCAAGGTGATCTTGAAGCGGACTTCTGGGAATGAATTGACTGTGAACAATGTTGCATATGTTCCTGAAATCCGTAAGAACTTGGTATCTGGTTTGTTGCTTAATAATCACGGATTTCGTTTAGTAATTGAGTCAAACAAATTTATTTTGTCGAAGAGTGGAATGTATGTTGGTAGATGATACATGAGTGGTGAAATATTTAAACTCAATGTAATGACCATGATCAAGAATATCAATAAAGCTAGCTCTTCTACTTATATGCTTGAGTTTTCCAATTTATGGCATGGTAGACTAGGATGTGTTCATTATGATACTTTGCGTAGACTAATTACTTTGAATTATATAATAACATTCCAATTTGATTCCAAACATAAGTATGAAACTTGTGTTGAGGCAAAACTAACAAGATCATTGTTTAAAATTGTTGAAAGAAACATTGAATCTCTTGATTTAATTCACACTGATATTTATGATTTGAAAATGATACAAATAGGAGGTGGTAGTAAATATTTTATTACATTTATTGATGATAACACAAAATATTGTTATGTGTATTTGCTTAAAAGCAAAGACGAAGCGAGAAATTTGTTCTCTATAAAAACAAAGTTGATAATCAACTCAACAAGAAAATTAAGGTACTAAGAAGTGACCGAGGTGGAGAGTATGAATCGTCATTTGCTGAAACTTGTGCTAAGTATGAGATTATACATGAAAGCACAACGCCTTATTCTCCTCAGTCCAACGATGTTGCTGAGCGAAAGAATCGCACCGTGAAGAAAATGTTGAATGCAATGTTAATAAGTTCTGGTTTGGCACCAAACTTGTGGGGAGAAGCTATTCTTTCAGCTAACTACCTTTTGAATAAGGTGCCCAAAAGGAAGGAAGAAGAAACTCCATATGAATTATGGAAAGGAAGAAAGTCATCCTACAATTATTTGCGAATGTGGAGTTATCTTGCCAAAGTGGCAGTACCTCCACTTAAGAAAATGAAAATATGACCCAAAACGGTTGATTGCATTTTCATTGGTTATGCACATAATAGTAGTGCTTATTAGTTCTTTATGTACAAATCCGATATTTATGATATACCAAAGAACACGATAATTGAGTCAAGAAATGCATCGTTCTTTGAAGATGTATTTTCATGTAAGTCTAAGGAAGAACCGAGTTCTTCCAAACGAACGCATGAAACTATCAGTGAAGATAGTGAAAACCAAAATGAAGAAGTTGAGGAGGAACCTAGATGTAGTAAAAGAACAAGAACGGAAAAATCTTTTGGTCCAGATTTTTTGACTTTTATGCTTGAAGGTAAACCCCAAACTTTCAAGAAACGGTGAGCTCTAGTAATAGTCCTCTATGGAAAGAAGCCATTAAGAGCGAAATTGATTCTATCTTGCAAAATCATATTTGGGAACTAGTGAATCTTCCACCAGGTTGTAAACCTTTAGGTTCCAAGTAAATTTCCAAGAGAAAAATGAAAGCTGATAGATCAATTGATAAATAAAAGGCAAGACTTGTTATCAAAGGTTATAGACGAAAGGAATGTCTCGATTACTTTGATACATATTCTTTTATGACGAGAATAACTTCTATTAGGATGGTATTTGCAATAGCAACCTTGCACAATTTTGAAGTACATCAAATGGATATGAAAATAACTTTTCTTAATGGAAATTTAGATTAAGAAATCTACATGAAACAACCTGAGAAATTTTCAGCTCCACGACAAAAAAAAGAAAGTACGTAAACTGGTGAAGTCATTATATGGCTTAAAACAAGAACCAAAGCAATGACATAAGAAATTTGACAATTTCATGACGATAAATGGTTTCAAAATTAATGAATGTTATAAATGCGTGTATGTCAAAGACACTGAAAACAGATATGTCATAATATGCTTGTATGTAGATGACATGCTTATAGTTGGAAGCAATGATAGGCTGATTAAATCTACTAAAAACATGTTGAAGTCGAGCTTTGACATGAAAGACATGATACTAGATGATGTCATATTGAGAATTAAATTCACAAAAACATCATACAAGTTTGTTTTAAACTAGTCACATTATATTGACAATATTCTTGAAAATTTTGATAAAGATCATTGTGGAATTGCCAGAACTCCAATAGATCTAACTTTATATTTAGCCAAAAATAAATGTGAGAGTAGATCTCAAGTAGAGTACTCTAGAATCATAGGTAGTCTAATGTACTTGTGTACAAATCTGATATCTATGAATTGCCAGAACTCCAATAGACCTATGTAGTCAGTAAACTAAGTAGATATACGAGTAATCGTGGAAGCGAGCTTTGACAAGCGATTACAAGAGTACTGAAGTACATACGTTTTACTCGTAACTATGGACTGCATATACAAGATATTCGGTTGTACTTGAAGGAGTTAATGATGCGAACTGGATATCTAGTGATAATTCAAAATCCACTAGTGGCTATGTGTTTACATTAGGTGGTGCAGCAGTATCTTGAAATCCATGATGGAATCTGAATTTATCGCACTGCACAAATGTGGGGAAGAGGCTGAATGGTTACGCCATTTTCTTGAGGATATTCCAAGGTGGACAAAGTCTGTACCTCAAATCTGCATACATTCAAATAGTCAATCTACAACTTGTAGAGCACAGAGCAATATGTATATTGATAAGTCTAGACATATTCGTCGAAGACATAATACCATTAGAAAACTACTCTCTACTGGGGTTATCTCTGTGGACTATGAAAGTCAAAGGATAGTATTGCGGATCCACTAAACAAAGAGTTAAACAGAGAGTTAGTTGATAAGTCATCAAGGAAAATGAGACTAAAGCCCATGAAAGAATAAGTCGATACAATGGACACCCAACCTAGCTGACCGAAGATCTCAAGATCTAGGTTCAAAGGGAATACTAAATTGTAAAGACTATGTTGGATCAATGTGGAGGTTTTTCCATGTCCATTGCCATGAAGAAACTGTGATGCCCGTAAGTAAGAGGTTAAGCAAGGCTTTTAATGATTCTTATGCATCGAAATCCGTGCAGAGTAATGCGGATTACTCTTAACTAAGATATCACCTATGTGAGAGGGAAGAATGACCACTTCCAAGGGAATAATGTATGGTTATATTCCTGTTAAACTCTTGCAGAACTATACGTTTGTTCAAGGCCAAAACAAACATAACAGTGAGAACTGAAATGCGTTAGGAAGATTCCTGTGTGAGATATGTCATCTTTTACACAAATGACAGAACAATTCAAGGACGTCGTGTCTACTGTTCAGTTAATAAAGTAAACATATTTTCATAAGGAAATGTTCAAAGGGTAACACCTACTTATCCTATGCAGTTTTCATCCGCTAAATTCTATCACCAATTCTGTCGTATCTGTGGTCGTCAATTTCATTCATGTGGGGAATGCTAGAAAATGAGTGTATTAACACCATTTTACGAATCATTTTGAGGCAATTTTTTGACTAAGATCCACTATGAATTAGTGAGAGATCTTTATTGATTTGTGTTATCCTTGATGAGTAGATCAAAATTATATATTTACTTGCTCAAAATGGTTAAGGGGTGAATGAGAAATTGTCTCCCTAAGTGAGATGGTTTAATTTCTGAAAATGAGTTGAAGGATTTAAGTCCCACATCGGAAAAATCAAAGGAATTATAAGAGGGCATATAACAACCGCTTTCTTAGCATTGTAAGATAGCAAGCCATGAGGCTTTCTCTTGTGCGCACAGGGGTGCAAATCTCAGACCGAATTACATGTGGCTTGTGTGCAGCCGCACGTCCTGCGAACATGAATGTCGAACCGACATGAACCTCATCTCGTGCAGAGCCTCTTTTTGCTACAGTTTAGATTTTTTTGATCTATAACAACTAAAATAAATGCACAAACATTTTTTGCCTGCCATTTATTCACGTTTTAAACTGTAGAAACGGATTTATCCGCCGTTACAGTGGTGCATTCAAGCTTCTGTCTGCCGTCATAGTCGGTGCATTAAAAGAGTTGTCTGCCGTTACAGTGGATGCAGTCATTGAGTTTTCTGTCGTTACGATTTTCACCATGGCCCTATAAATAGAGGCTCCATCTCTCGAATCAAAACACCAGAAACTCTTCTCTCTCTCTCTCCCCCCCTCTATTCTGTGCTTCAAGTCAAGTTCCATTATTCGGTCGTTCGGTGATAGATTTCAAACGTTGTTCAGTTCGAGAGCGTGGTGTTGTGCCTGCATCAACTCTTCTGTCATTGCATTCTGGGAGACGAACGCCTACGCAAATTTCAGCATCCGGACGATGCGAAATCTGTTTTAATGAGATTGTGTGGTACACAAGCCTCGACACAAATTGTTTAGTTTGTAATTTTATATAAAAAAAATATTTGTTGGTTTTCTCCCTCTTCTTTATTATTATTTTCTTCTTCTCCAATTTTGTCTCTCAATCACAAATGATATTTGTAAACAAAATTTTGTAACAGAATCTACATATCATTCTATCAGACACTAGACACTACTCGCTTATTGCTCTCCTCATGATCTCTTAAACTGGTTTTGTAATTAGTTGACTTTATTAACTGCTAATATAATTTGCAGCAGGAGTTACTCTACTTTTCGGTAAAAAAAATAACTATAACAGAAAAAATTAATTTTTAATTAAAGAAAGCTATCAATTTGTTTTCTTTTCCTTAATGTAATTCGACTGCAGATTATTTTTTTTCTTTTCCTTTATTAACTGCTAATATAATTTGCAGTATGAGAAGTTTCAGTATCCAATTACTTTCACGCCTGACTCGAATTGGACCTTAAAACATTCACTTGCAGTACTCAAAGTCTTGCTATCTGCATTACAATTGCATTGCAAAAATTATCTATTTCCGAGCGAGAAAAGATCTGCACCAGCAGCTGTATCCGGTCTGCATAAGCCTTCCGCAGTCCACATGACTATTTCACTCATCCAACCTTTACAATCCACATGTAATATCACACGTGTAAAACGTGATGTATATACACTCTTCTCTCCTATTCCTATAAATACCCAAAAAGCCCTCCTTAAACCCACAAACAACGACGCCCGCCTTCACAGACCAAAAGGAAAAGAAAAAGAGAAAAAAAAGAAGCAGCAGCAACATCCTATCCGCATAGTGAAGTTCTATACATGAAGGAGGAGATGAAAGGAGAGAAAGAGATGCCGTTAGCGGCCAGCGCCTTCTTGTTGCTTGGAGGCCTTACAGGGGGAGCTCTGCTTATTTGGTGGGCCGTCGAATTTCATCAAAACAATCGACAGCAGTGGATGGTTCCCTTCGGTTTGATCTTGGTGGGTACTCCTTTACTAGTTTGGTTTTCTTTGGTTGCTTCCGATGCTCTGCGCAGTCTTGAGGTTTGGCTTCTTAAGCCAGAGGTTGAGGAGGAGGAGGTTGATCGGGACATTGAAAAATGATAAGAAACTGATTAATTATCATACTTATATGAAGTTCATTTTTTATTTTATTTTATTTTTGTTTCTTTTGTGATGTGATTATATCCACGGGTAATTAAAAACTTGATTAATTAGTCGAGGAATTAAACCTTCTTTCTTTCTTTCTTATGTTTTCATCTGTTTATAGTTAGTTCATTGAGAGTTTCATGGGTCAACTAAGTTAGTTGATTCAGCTTGTCCATAATTAATTAAGCTATTGGTGGTGTGTTTTTAAGTAGGTTTATTAATGTATCATTTGGAAAAATTGTTTTGAGTAATAACATGTATAATTCAGAAAGAGCTAGTTCTTTATCGTTTATCAATGAGCTCTTCCTAATTAACGGCTGGTATATTCTTAGTGTAATTTGATTTTGAGGGTTTTCAACTCGATCCCTTCCATGGAGCATTACAGATCGAATTCATGCTGCATGAGGTATCCTCAATTGTTAATTCATGAAGTTTATTAATTAGGATATGTATCTAAAGATTCAATTGATTACTCTTAGTCAATTGCTTAAGTTTGTCTGGAAATTTATGTATAGTTCATAGTTCAAGTTTTAGCAGATTAACGGAGAAAATGAATGTAATACATTTCAGAAAGTTCAAGCAGTTTTATTATTATTATTTTTCCTTCCAAATTTTGGTTGAAAAATCAGAGGGAATTAATGAAATTAAGCTTCGTTTAAGGCTAATTCAGCCTAATTAATAATTTTAATTTGTACAGTATCTGCAATTGTGAATTTAATGACAGTCAAGTCTGCTGCCCTAGTTGAAACATATCTATTTGTTTCCAATCAGTCGATATCCAGCCAGGTGAAGTGGCGTTATATTGTTCAGACTTCTGTTTTGAACGCTAACTACTTGTTATTTATCGATATGTTTTTTTTTTTTTAATTTTTAAAATATGAACATCGGCGAAGACTTCTCTTTAAAGTCTTCGTTTCCTCCTCCATTTTCCATCCATATATTTGTGCTACTTACAATATATTTTTATTTTGGTGATTGCTCTTGAATAAAAAATTTAGAAACTAACTAGCTAGCTGATTAAGGTCTACTTGGCTCCGAGTTGGAGACTTCAATGATTAGGAGTATTATATATACTTAATTTTCCTTTTGGTTGTTTGTTTTGTTCCATCAAGGAGTGGAATGTGTTTATTAATGAAATCGGTGACCGTGATCACTTTTATCTCCAAAAAAAAAAAAAAAAAAAAAAAACACGAGTGGAATGTGGATATACAATAATATTTTTTTCTTTGAGAATTATAATAATTGTCGAGGTCAAAGAGGAAGACGAGGATGAGGCAGATAGAGTTTGCATAATTTTGGGGGTAACTTTTGTTCTTATATACGATTCATTTTTTTTGTTCAAGAAACTGATCATCAGAACCAGCTTCTACGAAAATAATAGTCTTCTTATACACGGGCTTTGCTAATCTTCACAAATTATTATACCGCTTCTTTTAGTGTCTAACTTTTTGTTGTGCGGAATACGAATCAAACAACCAATCAAAGAGAGAAACGGCGAGAGAAAACACAGAAAAACAAGCAAACACAAGAACACAAGATTTACGTGGTTCGGCAAAACAATGCCTACATCCACAAGGGGCGGTTGGGGTTCTTCTTGCTATTCTCAACGATGGGCAAAACAAAGTTTACAAGAGATGACGGCTGCAAAATCCGAATAGAGATCTCTAATTGTCGTCACAAATTACAAAACCCTAACAAGTGTATTTATAGGGAAACTATTGGGCCTTTTCGAAATGGGCCTATTCTGGATCCAAAACCCGCCGACAGTCGACTGGTCGAATTACCAGTCGACTGGTACTTCCTTCGGGACAGTCGACTGATCAGTCGACTGCTGCTGCTGTATCTTTAGTCTTTGAAACTTCTCTCTGGACAGTCGCCTGCTCCTCCAACCCAGTCGACTGATATACTGGAACTTTCATTTGCTGCAGATACTCCAAAACAATCTGAACCAGAATCGAGCCATTATCCTACAATCTCCACCTTGGCGAGATCTTCCAAGTATCCAATAATCTCCACCTTGGCGAAATCTTCCATGTAGCCCGAGCAATCTCCAATAAATACTCCAAAACAAATGCTCATCACCAAATGCAACAAAACACCCAAACTCCACCTTAGTATGATATCACATACTAAACAAACCAATAGCAAAGCGCTATCCCAACCGCCCATGCCAAATCATCAAACATGCAAAATATTAGCCAGGTTCATGCAATGCTTGAACTTGGCTGCCCCAACAATTTTGGTCAACATATCAGCAGGATTATCAGCTGTCCCAATCTTCACTAGAAGAATATCACCATCCTTTATCAAATCACGCACAAAGTGATAACGAACATCAATATGTTTGGTCCTCGAATGATGAACTTGGTTCTTCGCTAAATGAATAGCACTCTGACTGTCACAGTGTAACTCCACCTTCTCCCGATGAATCCCCAAGCTCTTCAAAAGTCCATGAATCCAAATGGCTTCCTTCATGGCCTCAGCAACTGCCATGTATTCAGCCTCAGTAGTAGACAATGCTACAGTGGACTGCAAATTGGACCTCCAACTTATAGGTGCTCTAGCCATAGTAAACAAATAGCCTGTAGTAGACCGCCTCTTATCTAGATCACCTGCATAGTCAGAATCAACATATCCAACCAATAACCTGCTAATATTGTCATCCCTTTCAAATTTCAAACCCACATCTGTGGTGCCACTTATGTACCTCAAAATCCATTTAGCTGCTTGCCAATGCTCTCTGCCTGGATCATGCATATATCGACTAACCATACTCACCGCCTGAGAGATGTCTGGTCGAGTACAAACCATGGCATACATCAAACTGCCAACCACACTAGTGTAAGGTACATTCGCCATATACTGTCTCTCTTCATCTGTACTTGGAGACTGAGAAGCACTAATTCTGAAATGAGTGGCTAAGGGTGTACTGACTGGTTTAGTTTTCTCATCTATACCAAACAGTTTCAGCACCTTCAAAAGATATTGCTTCTGTGTCAAACTCACTATGCCCTTTGCTCTGTCTCTAGCTATCTCCATCCCAAGTATCTTCTTGGCTTCACCAAGATCCTTCATCTCGAATTCAGAACTCAACTGATTCTTCAAATTTTGAATCTCCTTAGCATTTTGGTCAAACTCACTTCTGGAATATCTCTGCACCTTCATAAACTGATCAAACCTCAAATACCACTGCCTTGGAGATTGCTTCAACCCATAGAGAGACTTCTTCAATCTGCAAACAAAACTTTCCTTCCCAGCAATTTTGAACCCATCTGGCTGCGACATATAAATTTCTTCATCTAGATCCCCATGTAAGAATGCAGTCTTCACATCCATCTGTGTCAATTCAAGATCAAACTGTGCTACCAATGCCAACAAAATCCGAATAGAAGGATGCTTCACAACTGGAGAGAACACTTCATTATAGTCAATTCCTTCCTTTTGAGCATACCCCTTTGCAACTAGTCTAGCCTTGAACCGAACACTGCCTTTTGGACCTTCTTTCTTCGTATACACCCACTTGCAACCTGTTGCCGCTAAATTTGGTGTGGGGGCAAACAGATAGAACTTGTGGATTCTTGGGGAAACTGAATAGGAAAACCTGCGTACCTGTTCCGTCGGGCTTCGTTCGTCGTCCCTGCCGTACACCTGCAAAAAGTGCGAGACACCGGGGTTGTTCCCGGCGACACACCCTCCGACGCTCAAGTCAGTAATCTGGCAGACTATGAAAGAGCGTAAAAAACTGGTGAAAGATTGATTACCTCTTAATGGAGATGGGTGGGGGGTATTTATAGGCGTCTTAGGGAACGGATTAGGAATGTAATCCTCGTGATCTGATATGGAATATTCTCCCCGTAAACAGATTAGGAACGTAATCCGATGAGGTGTATTCCATGTAACCAGATAAGGAATTTAATCCCTAAATCCCGGTGAAAGGATGGACATGAATCAGGGCCGTTGATTAATATTAATCAGAGACCCTAATTCTATCCCTTCTGGACCGGGTTTGCCGCGGGTTGAAACCCGCACCCGGCCGAGGTGGATCCGTTTGCGGGTAAGTGGATCTTCGCGGGAGACAACCATTACCCGCTTCAGACCCGTTGGTAGGTGAAACTACCGTTTTACCCCCGAGCTTCAAGATTCGTGCTCCATCTGGACGGTTCCGATTTAACCCCTTTTTTAGCCATATCACGAGCCCCCCACTCCTAAAGACTGTATTTGATCAGCCTTTGAGGAGTAGTTTAACTGTTTTCGCTGGCTATCAGGGTTCTATCGGGAACTAAACGGAGCACTGCTGAATCGCGAAGGAGGTGGTATGTTGGTCTTTTTGGCAGACGGAACTCTTGAACCGTCATCGTGCTCTTCTTAATTAGTGGTTTTGTCCGTTTCCGTTTGTCGGGCGTTGGTGCGAAGGGAGCCGGAGTTCCGCTCGTGACGCACCCGGTGCCGCGGACATCTGGTGATTGACGCCGAACTCACTTGGTGCCGAACTCTCTCCTGTAAGAGGGTCGGGGACATGAGCGTTCGGTGGAAGGTGCCGAACTGACTGAGTGCCGAACTCTCCCCCGTAAGAGGGTCGGTGGCATAAGAGCTCGGAGGACGGTGCCGAGCTGACTAAGCGCCGAACTCTCCCCCGTAAGAAGGTCGGTGGCACAAGAGCTCGGAGGATAGTGCCGAGCTGAATCGGTGCCGAACACACGCCTATAAAACGATCGGTGGCACGAGCGTTCGGCGAATGGCACCGAGCCGAAAACGTGCCGAACTCGCGCCTATAAAACGATCGGTGGCACGAGTGTGTTCGACGAATGGCGCCGAGCTGAAAACGCGCCGAACTCACGCCTATAAAACGATCGGTGGCACGAGTGTGTTCGGCGAATGGCGCCGAGCCGAAAATGCGCCGAACTCACGCCTATAAAACGATCGGTGGCACGAGCGTGTTCAGCGAATGGCGCCGAGCTGAGAATGCGCCGAACTCACGGCTATAAGACGATCGGTGGCACGAGCGTGTTCGGCGAATGGCGCCGAACTGAGAATGCGCCGAACTCACGCCTATAAAACGATCGGTGGCACGAGCGTGTTCGGCGAATGGCGCCGAGCTGAAAATGCGCCGAACTCACGCCTATAAAACGATCGGTGGCACGAGCGTGTTCGGCGAATGGCGCCGAACTGAGAATGCGCCGAACTCACGCCTATAAAACGATCGGTGGCACGAGCGTGTTCGGCGAATGGCGCCGAGCTGAAAATGCGCCGAACTCACGCCTATAAAACGATCGGTGGCACGAGCGTGTTCGGCGACCTGTGGTGAACTGAGAATGCGCCGAACTCACGCCTATAAAACGATCGGTGGCACGAGCGTGTTCGGCGAATGGCGCCGGGCTGAAAACGCGCCGAACTCACGCCTATAAAACGATCGGTGGCAGGAGCGTGTTCGGCGACCTGCGGCGAGCTGAAAACGCGCCGAACTCACGCCTATAAAACGATCGGTGGCACGAGCGTGTTCGGCGAACTGCGGCGAGCTGAAAACGTGCCGAACTTACGCCTATAAAACGATCGGTGGCACGAGTGTGTTCGGCGAATGGCGCCGGGCTGAAAACGCACCGAACTCACGCCTATAAAACGATCGGTGGCACGAGCGTGTTCGGCGAATGGCGCCGGGCTGAAAACGCGCCGAACTCACGCCTATAAAACGATCGGTGGCAGGAGCGTGTTCGGCGAACTGCGGCGAGCTGAAAACGAGCCGAACTCACGCCTATAAAACGATCGGTGGCACGAGCGTGTTCGGCGAATGGCGCCGGGCTGAAAACGCACCGAACTCACGCCTATAAAACGATCGGTGGCACGAGCGTGTTCGGCGAATGGCGCCGGGCTGAAAACGCGCCGAACTCACGCCTATAAAACGATCGGTGGCAGGAGCGTGTTCGGCGACCTGCGGCGAGCTGAAAACGTGCCGAACTCACGCCTATAAAACGATCGGTGGCACGAGCGTGTTCGGCGAATGGCGCCGGGCTGAAAACGCGCCGAACTCACGCCTATAAAACGATCGGTGGCAGGAGCGTGTTCGGCGACCTGCGGCGAGCTGAAAACGCGCCGAACTCACGCCTATAAAACGATCGGTGGCACGAGCGTGTTCGGCGAATGGCGCCGAAGTTTCGGACTTGTGTTTCTCTTTGAGTTGAGTTTTGGCGGTTCTGGCGGATGTGACCCTCGGAGCTTCTGACAGATGGGACATCGTCTGTGTTTTCTGACAGATGTGACGTCCATTAATGCTGCCCCCTGGGCTTCTGCCAGAAGTGATGGTCATTAATGCGCCGTCTGGATCAGCGCGAAGAATAAGGTGACGTTTGGGGTCTCTTCTTGTCGTTTTTGGAGGTGGGCCTGCGTTAGAGGCCCATTTACCTCGATTGAAGCGCTGGCTCCTCTATAAAAACCCTCACCCCCTCTTCATTTTTTTACTTTCCAAGTTTTTGCTTGCGTCTGAGTCTGCTGTGAGAGAGCTTCAGGTGATCACCGACCGTTTTCCGGCGAAATTTCCGGCGAGTTCCCCTTTCAAGGTAACCTCTATATTTATCTTCTCAACATGTCTGTTTCCCACTCCTCTTCTTCGTCCGAGCCCTCCCTCGGAGCCGATGGAGCTCCAACTTCGAGCCGAGCTGCCAAGGGCCAGAAGGTGTTCGGCAAGGACTCGATTGTTCAGGATCCGAAGCGCATGGGGGCGTTCGGACAACTTCCGGGACCGTTGACGGGGCTTCAAAGGGTTCGGGAAATCCCAGAGGATAAGGCGGAACGTATAGTGTACGGGAGGGCGAGGTCGTTCGAGGAGAACGCGGCGAGGGAGACCACGGAGGCCGACGAGACGGTGTCGATCCTCTCCGAGGAGGACCTGGATTCGATTCGGGAATGCTTCCAGATCCCGCGGGAGTACGAGCTTATGCTGCCGGGCCCCGGGGTTAGGGCCAACTCGCCGTTGCCAGTGACCATGTGTTGCTGGCCGGTCGATGCCTTTATCGCCGGGGCTCGGCTGCCTCTCCATCCGTTCGCGGTAACGGTTTTAAATTGGTTCGGGGTCAGCCCCATCCAACTTATGCCGAACGCATGGAGAGTCATAAACGGCTTCGTACTCCACTGCCAGGCAGAGGGGATTCAGCCGGAGTTGAATGTGCTTCGGACTATCTATCAGCTGCACCAAGGGAATAGGTCGGCCTACCGGTACTATCTGACTCCGAGACATGGGGGGAGGTTGGTCCTCTGTCCGGACTCTATCAAGTTTTGGCGCGAGAAGTACCTTCTGGTGCGTAGCGCGGAGGCCTGGCCTATTCCCGTTGGTTGGGTGGAAGGAGTCTCGAAGAAGGTGAAGGCGCCGCCGGCACTTCGACCCGAAGACGAGGACGCCGTACGGGTGCTTCTCGATCGGCCGAAGTATGACTGGAGGGAGTTGACGGAGGACGTCTTGTATGAGGGAGGGCTCGCGCACGTTAACCCCAGTACGCTGCCTTTATTTATCGTCTACGTTTCCATTTTGCTTTCTTTCCCTTGTTTCGTTCCGAGCTAACTAACTTAACTTTTGGTGCAGAGACAATGGATTACCAAGCCGTGCTCGGGTTGAGGACGAGCCTCGCCAACAAGGCTCCGAGGAAGAGGAAGAGGGTGGCGTCGAAGCAGCCGGCGCCCAAGGCCCCGAAGATTACGGAGGTGCCCGACGAGGTGGAGATCTTGGATTCCCCCGTGGTGGAGGTCGGGGCCGCTTCGTCGTCGGCCAAGGTCGAGCTGCCTATCACCGAGGTCCTGACCATGGTGACGCCGCCGTTGACAAGGGCGGCCGAGGAGCTTCTGACCGAGGCTCATAAGAGGATCCACGTCCCGGACTGGCAGGTTCGGAAGCACGACGGGTTCCTGGGCAACTCCTTGGCGAGCATGGAAGCCGTCAAGCACCTCGCCACGCCGAAGGATCGCGCGGCGATGGAGGCCGGACGAGAAGACGACGACATCATCGAGATAGCGCGCTCGGCGGTGTCGGTAAGTGCTGAGCCAAGCTTCCTTCCTTTTACGCCGACCTTCTCAAGTTGGTAAATTTTTGTAACTTTTTGCATTTTATCCGCAGATCGTTGTTCACTTCGGGCACCTCACCGAGAGGTTGTCGGCCCAGGAGAAGGAGATGAAGAAGGAGAACGACCAGGCCCGGAAGGAGAGGGACAAGATCCGGGGCGAGCTCGACAAACTCGAGCTGAATTTTGAGGCGAAGTCGGCGAGGGCAACCTACCTCGAGGACCGGGTCAAGACGCTGGAGGACCAGCTTCGGCAGCAGAAGGAGGAGGCGGCCAAGCAGATGGCGGATGCGGCCGAGGCCCAAGCGGCGGCAGTGAAGAAGGCGGAGGAGGCTACTTTGGAGAAGGCGCAGGGCTACCTCGCCGTGAACATGGCCAAAGCTTTCGCCGACGCCCTTGCCCGGGTCACGGCGGCCTACCCCTCTGTCGACGTCTCCGGTTGGCGGCTCTTTCCGGGGTACGTCGAAGGCTTTGACCCCGAATCGGAGGGGGAAGAAGAAGAGGAGGAAAGAGGCGACGACGAGCCCTTGGTCGATCCAGCCGCCAGAGCTCAGGGGTCGGTGGTTACCCCCTTGGCGGCGGTTGCCCCTTCGGAGGCGTCGCCCTCGACCCCCTCTCGCCGCCCTGGGAAAGAGGTCGAGCACTGATCCTGTCCGTTCTTTTTTCTTTCCATCTGTTTTTTTTTTTTTTTTTTTTGTAATGCCTAATAGCGGACTGGCCACCGCTACTTTTTGTAATGAATGAAAAACTTCAACTTTTTGGGCTCGGTTTCTTGCGCTTGTTTGTTGTATGTTGCGTGTTCGAGAATTTGCTCTCTAGAACCCCCGAGGTCTAGGACTTGGGCCATGTCTGAACTTTTGTTGCTCGTCTGTATTTCTTTTCAGCTTGCCCTGGTAGACCAAGGGATCGAGCGCGCTGGGTCGGACGTCAAGGTTCGAACCCGCGCAGGGTCGGACGCCAAGGTTCGAGCCGAGGCCGGGCTCGGGGCGACAAGGTTGAGTCTGGCGAGGTGTAGAGAGCGACTTTACGAGGTCGAGCTCGGACTGCGCCGGGCCGAAACAGAGCGAGGACAGCTCCAACTTATTTTGGGGCAGCGGGACAGTGATATCCGGCGTCTGGAGGGCAGGATTGCCGAGATGACTGCCTCGAGCGAGGGCGGTGCCTCGCCATCTGCTTTCACTAGTAGCCTTCGGACCAAGTGCTTTCGCCACACGCTGTCCAAGGTAACGGCGGAGAGGGACGACCTGCTTTCGGAAATTCAGCACTTACAATCTACAGAGACTAGACTTCGGACGGAGGGAGAGGAGCTGACAACTAAGGTGGCCGATCTCACGGCTGAACGGGATGAACTGGCGGCCGAAGTCGATGTTTTGAAGAGAGCTACCGTCGATAGGAGCATCGAAGTCACCCATCTTCGTCATCTCATCGCGAGCCATGTTGGAGTTCCGACCTCAGCCGCACCGGCGTCCTTCGAGGCCGACGCACAAGATGGTTCGTTGAGGGGTCGGATTTCCGAGCTGGAAGCGGAGGTGGCTCGCCTGAGGCCGCGTTCGGGGCCGATTAATGTGAGGAGCACGTCATGCACCCGAGCGGAGAGCGAGCGGGGCATCACCTTTTACGAGATGGCGACCCGCGAGCGCCTCGGCCATCCGAGCCCGGGGGACGCGCAGAGCTCAGTGGCCATTTCGTCGAGCGGCGCATCCGTCGGCGTGACGGCCAGAAGCAGTGCCGAGGACACGTCTCAACTTGCCGGCCTGGGTTCGGGTTCCGGAGGCAAACGTCGCCGACCTCAAGTGTCCTTGAAGAGGAGCATCCCTGTACCCCGAAAGCGTTGATGGGTCCGGGTTCGGTGTCTTGTAATCTTCGCTTTTCAGCTTCTTGCAATCGTTTAGTGTCTTGTAATATTGATGTTTGTAAGGGTTGTTTCTAATAAAGTTGGAATCGTTTTAACTGTCGTCATATCGTAGTTGCACAATGTTTGCTCTGATTGTGGAGTCGTGGAACCGAGGTCTGAGACTTGGTGTTTTTGACTGGTGTTAGCCTCCGAACTTAAGTGCATAATACGGTCAGTGGTACGAACGTTCGGTGAACGACGCCGAGCTGAAAACGCGCCGAACTCACGCCCGTAAAACGATTGGTGGCACGAGTGTGTTCGGCGAACTGCAGCGGGCTGAAAACGCGCCGAACTCACGCCCGTAAAACGATCGGTGGCACGAGTGTGTTCGGCGAACTGCAGCGAGCTGAAAACGCGCCGAACTCACGCCCGTAAAACGATCGGTGGCACGAGTGTGTTCGGCGAACTGCAGCGAGCTGAAAACGCGCCGAACTCACGCCCGTAAAACGATCGGTGGCACGAGTGTGTTCGGCGAACTGCAGCGGGCTGAAAACGCGCCGAACTCACGCCCGCAAAACGATCGGTGCCACGAGTGTGTTCAGCGAACTGCAGCGGGCTGAAAACGCGCCGAACTCACGCCCGCAAAACGATCGGTGGCACGAGTGTGTTCGGCGAACTGCAGCGAGCTGAAAACGCGCCGAACTCACGCCCGCAAAACGATCGGTGGCACGAGTGTGTTCGGCGAACTGCAGCGGGCTGAAAACGCGCCGAACTCACGCCCGCAAAACGATCGGTGGCACGAGTGTGTTCGGCGAACTGCAGCGGGCTGAAAACGCGCCGAACTCACGCCCGTAAAACGATCGGTGGCACGAGTGTGTTCGGCGAAAGGAACCCGGAACTCTCGCCCGAAGAACGTTCTCGGCAACAGTGTTGGACTCCGGAACCATCGTAAGTTTAAGGGCGTGGGAGCAATTCCGAATGGCGAACTACCCCTAGCTCGCCTACTGGCGAACTTGCGGAGTAGAGTCGAACCAAGTGTTGGACTCCGTACCATTCAACGGCTGTGGGAGCAATTCCGAATGGCGAACTACCCCTAGCTCGCCTAGGGGCGAACTTGTGGAGTAGAGTCGAACCAAGTGTTGGACTCCGGAACCATCGTAAGTTTAAGGGCGTGGGAGCAATTCCGAATGGCGAACTACTCCTAGCTCGCCTACTGGCGAACTTGCGGAGTAAAGTCGAGCCAAGTGTTGGACTCCGTACCATTCAACGGCTGTGGGAGCAATTCCGAATGGCGAACTACCCCTAGCTCGCCTAGGGGCGAACTTGTGGAGTAGAGTCGAACCAAGTGTTGGACTCCGGAACCATCGTAAGTTTAAGGGCGTGGGAGCAATTCCGAATGGCGAACTACCCCTAGCTCGCCTACTGGCGAACTTGCGGAGTAGAGTCGAGCCAAGTGTTGGACTCCGTACCATTCAACGGCTGTGGGAGCAATTCCGAATGGCGAACTACCCCTAGCTCGCCTAGGGGCGAACTTGTGGAGTAGAGTCGAACCAAGTGTTGGACTCCGGAACCATCGTAAGTTTAAGGAATTGAAAATAGAGACGTAGTGGCAAATGCGAAAGAACTTTATTTATTAATATCTAATGGTCGGCTGCTTCTAAAGTTGCTAGCCGTTATTACAATGGAAGAAAGAACAAAGGAAAAATTACTAGTAGTAGGAGAGGAGTGTTCCGACATCTCGAGTTACCTAGATAGGCGAGGTTGCCTTCTCTTGGTATTTCAAGAGGTGGTCGGCGTTCCAAGTCCTGGGAATTTCTCTACCTTCAAGATCTTCTAGCTTGTATGCACCGGGGCGGATCACTTTGGAGACTTTGTACGGTCCCTCCCAATTTGGGGCCAGTTTGCTCTTCTGTCCGGGGAACGAGATGGCCAGTTTTCGGAGGACCAGATCCCCTTCTTTCAGGTCGGTTGGGCGGACCCGTTTGTTGTAGGCGAGTTCGATTCTCCTCCGATAACTTTGCTGCCGTATGGCTGCCCTTTCCCGGATTTCGTCTATTAAGTCCAGGCTCGTTCTGAGCTCCCTGGCATTCTGTTCTTCTTCGAAGGCTACCAGGCGAGGAGAGGGTATCCCAACTTCTAGAGGGATGAGGGCCTCGGACCCGTAGGTGAGATTGAACGGACTCTCGCCTGTCGGGGTCCGCTTCGTGGTTCGGTAATTCCATAACACATTGGGCAGCTGATCGACCCACAATCCTTTGGAGCACTTGTCGAGTCTCTTCTTGATGCCGGAGAGGATCTGTCGGTTGGCATTCTCAGCTTGGCCATTTGACTGGGGATGAGAGACGGAGGAGAAGCGGTGCTGTATGGTTAGGTCTTCACATAAGGCTCGGAAGGCAGCCCCAGCGAACTGCGTACCGTTGTCTGTAACTACAACTCGGGGAACACCGAACCGGCAGATTACATTTTTCCAGAAGAATTGGACGACTCTATGTTCGGTAATTGTAGCCAGGGGCTCGGCCTCGACCCATTTCGAGAAATAGTCGACTGCCACGACTAGGAACTTCAACTGTCCGGGGGCCGGTGGAAATGGCCCGAGTAAATCCATCCCCCACATTGCAAAGGGGATCGGACTTGATAGGGAGGAGAGTGGTGCTTGTGGAAGGCGTCGGATGTCGGAATACTTCTGGCAGGAGGTGCATTGTCGAACGTGTCGCTCGGCGTCCCGTAGGAGAGTGGGCCAGTAATACCCGTAGTTTAACACTTTGCGTGCCAAGGCTCTGGAGCCGGAGTGGGCTCCGCCGATGCCCTCATGGAGCTCTTGCAGGGCGTAATCGGCTTGTCCGGGGGAGAGGCATCTTAGGTAGGGTCGACCATCCACCTGGGTGAAGGAGCGCTTATACAGAATGCCTTCGACCATTATGTAACGCTCGGCCCGGGTCCTTATCTTTCGAGCTTCCTTCGGATCCCTTGGGAGGAGTCCGTCTCTTAAAAACTCGACGAGGGGCTTCATCCAATTATCTTCGAGGGGGAGTGTCAGTATTTCGACGGAGTTGAAAGCCTCGTCCTCTATGCTGGGCTTGAGGAGGACTTCTATCAGAACGGTTTGTTCGAGGCCTTGCAGGGATGAGGAAGCTAATTTGGACAGGGCGTCGGCCTGGGCATTTTCCTCTCTGGGGATTCTTCGGATGAGGGCTTCCTCGAAGAGCGCCATGAGGCTCTTTACTTTAGCCAAGTACTTTACCATCCTGTCATCGCGGGCTTCGTATTCGCCGAGGACCTGGTTGACGACCAACTGAGAGTCGCTGAAGATCTGCAGGCGTCGTGCTCCCGCGTTTCGGGCCATCCCGAGGCCGGCTATGAGTGCTTCGTATTCGGCTTCGTTATTCGAGGCTTTAAAGTTTATTCGGAGAGAATATTGAAGGACAAAGTCGTCTGGGCCCGCAAGGATGACTCCAGCCCCGCTCCCCTCGTTGCAAGAGGATCCATCGACATATACTGACCAGATAGGCGGGCCCTTCGTTGTCTGCTCGGGGTCGGGAATAGTTGTTTCCACTATGAATTCGGCCAGCGCCTGTGCCTTGATGGCGATTCGAGGTTGATAAGTAATATCATGTTGGCTCAGCTCGATCGACCACTTCATGAGGCGGCCGGAATTCTCTGGCTTGTGAAGGATCTGTTTCAACGGCTGGTCGGTAAGAACGACCACCGAATGAGACTGGAAGTATGGCCGAAGCTTTCTGGCAGCCATTATCAGGGCGTAGGCTATTTTCTCAATTTTCGGGTACCGGAGCTCGGCGTCTCGGAGCACTTTGCTGACGTAGTAAATGGGCTTCTGAGTTCTTTCTTCTTCCCTGACTAAGACCGCACTTAGCGTCTGTTCCGAGGCTGCCAGGTACAGGTAGAGGGGTTCGCCCGGTATGGGTTTGCTGAGAAGGGGCGGATTGACGAGGTAAGCCTTAAGCTGGTCGAAGGAATCTTGTTGCGGCTGCCCCCACTCGAACCCCTTAGTCCCCCCCAGGGCTTTGAAGAACGGGAGGCACTTCTCCCCAGACTTCGACAAAAAGTGCCCAATGGCGGCTAGTCGACCAGTCAGTTTCTGAACTTCTTTGACGTTTCTAGGCGGGGCCATGTCCAGTATGGCCCTGATCTTCTCTGGATTCGCCTCTATTCCTCGTTGGCTAACCATAAAGCCGAGGAACTTGCCTGATGAGACGCCGAACGCACACTTGTTCGGGTTGAGTCTCATATTGTGCTTTCTCAAAACATCGAACGCTTCTTGGAGGTCGGTCTCATGATCAACGCCTCGGATGCTTTTCACGAGCATGTCATCCACGTAGACTTCCATGTTCCGGCCAATCTGGGCCTGGAATACCTTGTTGACGAGACGTTGATATGTTGCCCCTGCGTTCTTTAGGCCGAACGGCATGACTCGGTAACAGTAGAGTCCTTGGTCTGTTACAAAAGACGTCTTCGGAATATCCGGGGGGAACATCCTTATCTGATTGTAACCCGAGAAAGCGTCCATGAAGCTGAGGAGCTCATGTCCCGAGGTTGCGTCAATCAGAGTGTCAATGCTCGGCAGAGGGAAGGGATCTTTAGGGCAGGCCTTGTTGAGGTCAGTGAAATCAATACAGATTCTCCATGTTCCGTTGGATTTCTTCACCATGACTACGTTTGACAACCACTCCGGATAATTTACCTCCTGTATGAATCGGGCTTTCAGCAATTTGTCTACCTCCTCTTTGATAGCGAGCTGGCGCTCGGGGGCGAACTTGCGCCTCTTCTGCTGGACCGGTTTGGACCCCGGATCAACGCTGAGGCGGTGGACCAAGAGTTCTTCGGAGATACCGGGCATGTCTGCCGCTGACCATGCGAAGAGGTCTTGGTTGGCTCGGATGCATTTCACAATGCTTGAATATAAGGCGGACGGAAGGGCTTTGCTGACATAGAACTTTCGGGTCGGCTCCTGCTCCGAGAAGAGTACTTCCTCCAACTCGTCTACCGGTTCGGAGGTTGGCCGAACAGCATCTTGAGGGATCTCGAGTGTTTCTAGGGAGAGGACAGGTCCGAGGGTGGAGGTCATGTAACACTTGCGGGCCTGCTCCTGATTGCCTCTTACTTCTCCCACCCCGGCCCGAGTAGGGAACTTCATTTTGAGATGATAGGCGGAGGGGACGGCCTCGAGAGCGGCTAGGCCGGGCCGACCCAAAATGACGTTGTAGGCCGCTGGGACGTCTACGACCATGAAATCCATTGACTCCGTGCGGGTGGTAGGAGTTTTGCCTGCTGTGACATCGAGGGTTATCACCCCTTCGATGGTCACCGGCACTCCCGTGAACCCATGGAGCGTGTACCCGGCGGGCTTGAGTCTGTCTCGGGCGAGCTTCAGCCCCTTAAAAGCATCGAGGAATAGGATGTTTACGGAGGAACCGTTATCTACTAAGATCCTTTCGACTTTGAAATTGGCCATGTGAAGGTTGATGACGAGTGCGTCACAATGGGGGGTGCGGACGCCCTCAAGATCTTCGTCAGAAAAGGTGACGGGCACTCCGAGGCCTTTGGGAGGAGGGGTGGCTCGGACCGAGTTGACTTCTCTTATGAAAGCTTTCCGAGAAGAGTTCGAGGAGCCCCCCATTGGACCCCCATGGATAAGGTGGAGGACTCGCTCCTCCTCGAATTCGGGCGTCTCTTCTCTTTCCGGACGTTTGTTAGCCCCCCGAGGCTGGGGTGGAAGTTCGGCTCCGTCCCTTCTTACAAATTTCGCCAGCTGCCCTCTCTGAATAAGGGCTTCGATCTCATTTCTCAGAGCACGACAGTCGTTGGTGTCATGCCCATGATCTCGATGATAGCGGCACCATTTTTCCTTATCTCTTCTTTTGGCAGGGGTGTTCATCTTTGGAGCTGGAGGCAAGACCCCTTCTTTTTCGACTTCCATGAAGATGGCAGAGATGTTAGTGGTGAGGGGAGTGAATTTTTCGAATCTGGGGGGAGGTCGGCGTTGGCCAGTATTATCCTTCTGGAACTTCTTTGCCCCTTCTTCTTCCGTTCCCTTCCTCTTAGACCCGGATGTAGTTCCTTCCCAGTTGGGCTGTTCCTCGGCCTCTTCAGCTCGGATGTACTTTTCAGTTCGGAGGAGGAGGTCAGAAAAGTCGTGCGGGGGTTTCTTGGCGAGGGAGGAGCGGAGATTGGAATTGAGGATATTGGACTGGAACGCCGCGGTGGCGACGGATTGGTCGAGGGACGCGATGGTTCTGGCTTCAGCTGTGAACCTCTTCACGTAGTCCCTCAGCTTCTCCCCCTTCTGTTGACGGAGGTGCAATAGTGAGATGCTGGTCTTCTCGGCCCTTCGGCTGCTGACGAAATGGGTGATGAACAGTGTCTCGAACTGTTCGAAGGAAAATATCGACGCCGGGGCAAGCCGAGAGTACCATTCTCGAGCTGGGCCTTTGAGAGTTGCTGGGAATGTTTTGCAGAGGAGGGCATCGGAAGCTTGATGGAGGAGCATCAAAGTCTTAAAGCTCTCGATGTGGTCAACTGGATCGGTCTCCCCAGTGTAGTTCTCGAACTGGGGAGGTTTGAAACCGAACGGCACAGGAGCCTCTACTATGGTCCGGGAGAACGGGGGTCGGCTAGGACGTAGGGTCCTCCCCCTAAGCTCCTCTTCCCTGTTTATCTGTCCCAATAGTTTTTCTACCTCGTTTAGACGGCGGTTCATAGTGTCATCTCTCCGACGGTAATCTGCCGAGCCACGGGACTCGTCTTCGTACGATGGGGAGCGAGGGCTGCGGCGACGGTAGCTTCGGGAACGACGAGGACTTGGGGTGCGTCTGGAATTGGTAGGAGCGGGTCGAGGAGAAGGGGACCGTTGGCGAGGGCTCCAGACCGGAGGAGGGGAGGGGGCCCTCGGCTCATTGGGGTTCTGACGGAGATTGAGGGCCTGTTGTACCATTGCTTGGAATTGCTGGAACTCGGCACGGGTGATGGGTGCCTCATTGCTCCGATGCTGCTGCCGACCTGCTGGAGAGTGCCTCCTTTGGTAGTGATCGGGGGAGTCTTTTCTCCCTCTTCGGGCGGGGGACCTCTTGTGTCCCCGGTGTCGGGGGGATCGCTCTTGGCGGGAGGCTTCCCCCCGAGCCCGTTTTTCGTCCAGATGGCGACGAAGGTCCTTATCCTCCGGGCGTTTGGGATGGGCATCGTGGCGACCAGAGGCTTGGGGATGATGGGAGGCCATGGAGGCACTGGAGGCGTTGTGGATGGAGAGGTTCTCTTGGTGAAGAGGCTGTTTCTGGGGGTTAGGACCCTTTGGATCAGGAGGGGGGTTCTGTTGGAGCGGCTCTTCCATGGTAGGAGGGAGTTGCCCTTGTTGCTGAGCGGGATCAGGATGGACTTCTTGCTGGTCAGGGTTGGGCGCTCGGTTGGAGCCCCTAGATCTAACTTTGCGAGGCGGCATGGTAGGAGAGAACCTGTTCACCGGGAAGAGGAGAGGTCCCTATTCGTTAGTTTCCCACAGACGGCGCCAATCTGTTGCCGCTAAATTTGGTGTGGGGGCAAACAGATAGAACTTGTGGATTCTTGGGGAAACTGAATAGGAAAACCTGCGTACCTGTTCCGTCGGGCTTCGTTCGTCGTCCCTGCCGTACACCTGCAAAAAGTGCGAGACACCGGGGTTGTTCCCGGCGACGCACCCTCCGACGCTCAAGTCAGTAATCTGGCAGACTATGAAAGAGCGTAAAAAACTGGTGAAAGATTGATTACCTCTTAATGGAGATGGGTGGGGGGTATTTATAGGCGTCTTAGGGAACGGATTAGGAATGTAATCCTCGTGATCTGATATGGAATATTCTCCCCGTAAACAGATTAGGAACGTAATCCGATGAGGTGTATTCCATGTAACCAGATAAGGAATTTAATCCCTAAATTCCGGTGAAAGGATGGACATGAATCAGGGCCGTTGATTAATATTAATCAGAGACCCTAATTCTATCCCTTCTGGACCGGGTTTGCCGCGGGTTGAAACCCGCACCCGACCGAGGTGGATCCGTTTGCGGGTAAGTGGATCTTCGCGGGAGACAACCATTACCCGCTTCAGACCCGTTGGTAGGTGAAACTACCGTTTTACCCCCGAGCTTCAAGATTCGTGCTCCATCTGGACGGTTCCGATTTAACCCCTTTTTTAGCCATATCACAACCGATAGCTTTCTTCCCCTTTGGCAATTACACTAGATCCCAAGTCTTGTTCTTATGAAGAGAGTTCATCTCTTCATCCATAGCAACTTTCCAATCTGCATTTTCAAAACTTCTAGTAGCCTCTTTGAAGTTGGAGGGAACTTCATCATCCACAATGGGAAGAGCAAATGCAACTGTATCTGTAAAGCGAGACGGTCGTTTGATATCTCTTCTTTGCCTTCTTACTGCAATTGATTCTTCCTGCTGGATAGGAACTTCTTCATCATTCTCAGTATCAACCACATCATCTTCATCTTGGACAGGAACAGGATTTTCAACTGAAAACTTTTCTAACTCCACCTGTTGGAGAACTCTCCTACCAGTCAACTGGTAATTGCCAACAGTCGACTGTCCCGAGCTCTCACCCTTCTGCTGCTCCTGAAGACCAGTCGACTGAGGGCATACACCAGTCGACTGTCCCGAGCTAATCATGCTGGTCTCATCAAAAGTCACATCTCTGCTGATTACTAACTTCTTTTGTTCTGGACACCACAACCTGTAACCTTTGACACCAGTACTAAAACCAACAAATATAGCCTTCTTGGCTCTTGCACCAAGTTTAGTTTCAGTTACATGAAAATAAGCAGGACAACCAAATATATGCAAAAAACTATAATCAGATGCAGGTTTACCACTCCATACCTCAATAGGCGTTTTGCCTTCAAGTGCTGCTGATGGTAAACGGTTGACAATGTGGCTTGCATATATAACAGCTTCTGCCCAAAATGTCTTCTTCAATCCAGACTGTGCTAACATATATCTCACCTTCTCAAGTAAGGTTCTGTTCATCCTTTCTGCAACCCCATTTTGCTGTGGAGTCTTCCTAACTGTGAAGTGCCTCTGGATCCCTTCATCTTCACACAATTTCAGAAACGGATCATTCTTGTATTCCCCTCCATTATCTGACCTCAGAACCTTAATCTTCCTACCAGTCTGATTTTCAACTTTCTTCTTCCAACTTGTGAACAATGCCAAAACTTCATCTTTGTGCTTCATGGTATATACCCAAACTCGTCTGGAGTAGTCATCAACAAATGTAACAAACCAGTGTCTACCACTCATAGAAGGTGTCTGAGTAGGGCCCCAAACATCTGTGTGCACATAATCGAGGATACCCTTTGTCTGATGTACAGCTGTACCAAATTTCACCATAGTTTGCTTACCCAAAACACAATGTTCACAAAATTCCAACTTGCACCCTTTAGCATCTTTAAGCAACCCTTGCTTCACAAGCCCCTGCAAGGCCTTTTCTCCTGCATGCCCGAGTCGCATATGCCACAACCTAGTAGAGTCGGGAACAACCTGTTTAGGCTTTTCAGTTACACTGGCAGCCTGACCCAAATATGTTTTTCCCTGCAAGAAAAACAAGTTCCTTTTCCTTTGCCCTTTCATCACCACAAGTGCTCCGTTAGTCACCTTCAGAATGCCACCTTCACTAGCAAATTTCAATCCACTGGCCTCCAAAGCACCAAGTGAAATCAAATTCTTTTTCAAATCTGGAACATACCATACATCTGAAAGCTCCCTAATAAGACCATCGTGCATTAGCAATTCAATCTTCCCGATTCCTACCTTCTTACAAGGCGCATCATTTCCCATCAAAACTACCCCACCATCCATATATTCTAAAGAAGTAAACCACTCCTTTCTCCAAGACATATGATAGGATGCTACTGTATCAAGAAACCATACTTCTTGATAAAGTGAGGGACTAGTTACAAGTGCATAAGAAAAATCCTCGTCTCTATCTACATTATCAACAATCACATTTGCAGTCGAATTTCCCTTATTTCGTAGCTTAGGACAATCATTTTTCCAATGCCCCCTTTCATGACAGAAAGCACACTCATCTTTGGCTGGTATCTTTCTGTCCTTTGAAACTCCTCTCGATTTGGAACGAGATTTGTTTCCCTTTTTCCCAGATTTGGTCTCAGATCTGGTCTCAGTTCTGCCCCTTACAATCAATGCCTCAGAAGTTTCTCTATCAACCATTTTATCCCTTCTCCTAGTTTCATTATTCAACAGAGCATTTGCAACATCTTCATATTTCACAGTATCTTTTCCATATAATAAAGTAGTTGCTAAATGATCATAACTTTCAGGTAATGAATTCAACAGAATTAGGGCTTTATCTTCATCTTTAATTTGCTCATCCAAATTTAACAAATCAGCCAATAATTTATTAAATGATTCAACATGAGCGTTCATAGACATACCTTCCGTATAGGTGAAGCGAAAAAGCCTCTTCTTCAAATACAGCCGATTCTCCAAACTTTTCCTCATGTATTTGTCTTCGAGCTTCTTCCACAACACCGCAGCAATGGTATCCCTCATCAAATCGTACTTCTGAGCCTTCGCAATAAAGAGCCGAATAGTCCCACACGCAACTCGATTTAACTTCTTCCAATCTGCTTCGGACATATCCTTTGGTTTTTCTACCTCCAAAGCAACATCTTGTTCTTGTTGAACAAGAACATCCAACACCTCACATTGCCACATCCCGAAATTGTTTGTCCCATCAAATTTTTCAACTTCAAATTTTGCGTTGTGAATCGTTGTTCTGGATGAACTTGATCCCACAACATCCTTGGTTGCATCTGCATCACTCGCCATCTCCCTCTAGGTCGAACCGAAGGCTCTGATACCACTCGTTGTGCGGAATACGAATCAAACAACCAATCAAAGAGAGAAACGGCGAGAGAAAACACAGAAAAACAAGCAAACACAAGAACACAAGATTTACGTGGTTCGGCAAAACAATGCCTACATCCACAAGGGGCGGTTGGGGTTCTTCTTGCTATTCTCAACGATGGGCAAAACAAAGTTTACAAGAGATGACGGCTGCAAAATCCGAATAGATGTCTCTAATTGTCGTCACAAATTACAAAGCCCTAACAAGTGTATTTATAGGGAAACTATTGGGCCTTTTCGAAATGGGCCTATTCTGGATCCAAAACCCGCCGACAGTCGACTGGTCGAATTACCAGTCGACTGGTACTTCCTTCGGGACAGTCGACTGATCAGTCGACTGCTGCTGCTGTATCTTTAGTCTTTGAAACTTCTCTCTGGACAGTCGCCTGCTCCTCCAACCCAGTCGACTGATATACTGGAACTTTCATTTGCTGCAGATACTCCAAAACAATCTGAACCAGAATCGAGCCATTATCCTACACTTTTTTCTTTTAGCCTTGTATCGAATCTGAAATCTTCCTTTACGGAATGAGCTACCTATATTAACATGTGGTCTATCAAAACTACTATAATGGGTGGTTTTTTTATTATTCAATGGGAGTATAACATAAGAAAGACGACTGGAAGTATACAATTGAGACTTTGCATGTACAAGTCAACTATATGTATTACCCGAGATTTTTAAATGTGAGGTGCAAAACAAAACTAGGGATGACAGCATCACGATTAGGTAAAATGAGTCTTAACCACTGAGGAAGGTAGGATTAGGGGTGGGGCTCTCACTGTTATGCATCAAAATCAACTGATGTTGACAAGGGTTTGGAAGTCACACGCTGATCCACTAATTTGGGATGAAATTGTGACTGACGCCCGAACCTGCAGTGCTCTGGTCTAATTAACCCTACATAAATGCCAACGACTTATGCGAAGAGTCTCTCAGGTAGTAACTTTATCCGCGAGGGGTCCAGTGCTGCTTTATTAAGCCATCCAAATTATAGGCATATCAGTACAGAAATCTCTACTATTTTAATGGGAGAGTTGGAATTGTAAACAAACAAATTCTAATTTTGTAACTGAATAAACCCGTGTAATATACGGCCAAACTAAATCCACTAAACATACCCGTGTGATACACGTGCAGTCCCTAAAAAGAGATATTTTAGCAAATGCCCCCATTTAAAATGTGAAAACTAGCATATACCTCCACTATTTTTAAAAACTAAGAAATACCCATATCTCTAATATCTCTAATATTATAATGGGAGAAGGCCTTAGTGTCATTTGTAAATATTTTGTCAATCTACCAACCCGTGTAATACACATGCATAACTACTATAAAAGATGTTCTAAGTTCAAATGTAGATTATGTCTAAATTTTTATTTTTAAAAATTATATTTATTAAGACGTGCATCGTGTAAATTACTAGTAAAAATAGTTGGATCGTTTGCACTACTGGATTTTCCAATAAGATAAACTCTCGACAAGATCAATCTAAAATATAATATATAAACTATCTTCAGAGCTTCCACGGCAGTAAATTGCAGGACAATTCGTTCGATGGGTTAGCTGCTTATTCCGCATTAGTGATACTAAAGGTTCAAGTTAATCCACATAGTTATTATTATTATTATTTAATCTCTACTATTTTAATGGGAGAGTTGGGGTTTGTAACAAACAAACTCTAACTTTGTAACTATATAAATACGTATAATACACGTCCAAACTATATCCAACAAATATATATGTGCACCGTATGTGTAGCCCAAATCAAAACATTCAAATATAAACTATTTTTTTCTTATTCAATATATATTCATTAAATTTGATGACTACACTTTTTTAGACGTGCATCGCACGTGCAAATTACTAGTTTTTTTGAAACACAGCCGTAGCCATACACATCCACACTAATCTCATATATTAATGTAGATTATTGTTCAAGTGATATTTAAAATTCCAATTTCTTGCTCTCCAGCAAAGGACCTTTTTGTCGTACTAGGCCACTGTGGTGGGGTAAAAATGGTCTGGGGGCCCAACCAGGGCCCAGTGCAGCTCTCACTCCAAAGACGGGAAAAACAACACTCTGGCTCGGCTTCGAGCCCCTATCAGGTCGGCACCGAACCTCGAGATCGCTCCTACAGAACTAGCCTCCTCGTATCCGACGGGCCCCAAAAGCCCTCGGCCCCCGATCCGCGACAGCCCCACATGCCGCCCGTCCAGTCTGGCAAGACCAGGCACAGCTTAGGCCGTCCGTTTCCCCCAAAGACACAAGAGCCCCATGATCCGCTATGTCAGCTCCAAATACCACCAAAGGCTTTGCCACGTCAGCCCTATACCACTCCTGGTACCGCCACGTCAGCCCTAAACCCCCTGGGCCTTCTGCCACGTCAGGCCCATGGGCTTTCAGGTTCAGACCCGGCCCCCAAAGGGATCCAAACCCGGTTGGAATTCTCTATAAATACTAGACCCTCACCCACCTTTTCAGGTAATCAATCTTTTGCCACTAAAATATACCTAGTTATTGCTACTCTCTCACAGAGACTGACTAGATCGTCGGAGGGTCCGCCACCGGGATAAACCCCGGTGTTTCAGGACCGTCTGCAGGTACACAAGACCTCGGATCCGAACCCCCAGATCCGAGCCCAGACATCCACCTTATTCCGAGCCTCTCGCAGGTTCCGCCCGGTCAGCCGAAGGTCGTCAGACGAGCAGCTTTCTACTTCAATACAAATCGAGTCCGAACTCACACCTGGTGCATCCACACGTCTCCCAGAAACACACCGCATCAGGTTGGCGCCGTCTGTGGGAATACTGCTCCAGAAGCCGACCCGAGCCGACCATCAAGGTACCTCGACAGTCGAACTCTCATGGCCTCCAAAGGCAAGGGGGCTGCTTCCTCCGTCAACCGACGGGACTCACCCCCACCAACTGCTAACGCTGGGCCACGCAATTCCAAACATGGGGCTCCCCATCAGGGGTCCCAAAAAAGCGTCACCCGTCGAGTCCAGCCTGACCTACGGGGGATAATCGTCAACCGATAGGTTAGCCGCAGCAGGGGAAGGGCCGCTTCCAACCCGGCCCCGAACCATTCAAGACAACAGCCCGAGGGACGGAGGCCAGCGCTCAGTCGCATCGGAAGGCAACCTTCAGACCGACCAAACAGGGTCGAGGGAGCCCCCGTCACTCACAAGGAGTTCCAGGACTTCCGAAGAGAAATCCTTGGGGCTCTCCGACGGGCCCCCAGGGAGGAAACCCTCCATTCCCAAACCGGGTCGGACACCGAGGTCAGCGTGTCCCGCCCGCCAACAATTCAACCAGAAGACGATGGCGTACTCCTAAGGCGCCTCCAAGAAATGGAGGATCGCCTCGATCACATAGGGGACGGCGACCACCGAGCGGCTCAGGGGTACAGACCTGTCCGTCCTCCCTTCTCCGCTCCCATCCTCCAAGCGGAAATACCCAGAAATTTCCGACCACCTCAATTCGAGACTTACGACGGTGAGGGAGATCCTGCTGATCACATGGAGGGTTTCAAAACCCTCATGATGATTCACAGCGCCTCGGATCCCCTGCTGTGCCGAGCCTTCCCAGCCACCCTTCGGGGTCCGGCTCGTGAATGGTTCTCGAAGCTCACCCCGACTCCATTTACTCCTTCGACCAGCTAGAGGGCAATTTTCTCGCCCACTTTGTCACCAGCTGGAAGGCCGAAAGAACCAGTGCCTCTTTACTAGGGCTCAGACAGATAGAGGGGGAATCTCTCAGAGTGTTCGTCCGAAGGTTTACCGCGGAGGCAAGGTCGGTCTCCTCCCTTGATCCTGGCGTCGCCTCCGCAGCATTTCGGCACAACGTCCGTCATGGGCAGCTGAAGGCTTCGCTGGCGAAGAAACCCCCCGTCGACTTTCCCGACCTCCTCAACAGGGTCGAGAAATACATTAGGGCAGAAGAGGCCCTCAACCCCGAAGATGCCAGGGAGACCACCGGGAAGGGAAAGCGAAGGGCCGAAGAAGTCGAACCATCAAGGAAAGCTCCGAGGGACGCGGGGGCCATGAAGAAGGTCCCGCCGGTCCCCCGCTTCGAGAGGTACACTCCCCTGACGCATAACGTATCCGTCATCCTTTTAGAAATCGAAGACAAGGGCATAGTCCGACTACCTCCCCGATCCAATAACAACAAGAATCGAGATCAACGCTTCTACTGCCGCTTCCACGGAGATCACGGGCACGAAACCGACCAATGCCGGGCCCTGAAAGACGAAATTGAGGAACTCATATCAAGAGGGTACCTCCGGGAATTTACCCAAGAAGGCCCACGGGATTGGCGAGATACTAAGAACCGGAGGCCCCCGCCTCCGAACCCCATTCCAAACCGCATCCAGAGTCAGGATCCCGAGTCCGAGGGAGCCGCAGATACGCCATTCATCATGCACTGTGTCCACGGAGGGCCAATGGGAGGAGAATCAAATACTTCCCGAAAAGCCTTCATCCGAGAAGTGAATGCTGTCCAAGACAACCCCTCACCCAAGCTGCAACCGATGCCGGTCTCCTTCTCAGGAGAGGACCTCGAAGGCGTTCACCTACCCCACTACGATGCCCTCGTCGTTAGCCTCTACATGGCTAATTGTGAAGTTCGCCGAATCCTCGTCGACAATGGTAGCTCCGTTAACATTCTTTTCCTCGAAGCCTTCGAGAATCTCAAGTTACCTAGAGGCAAGCTCAAGCCAGCCGGGTACACCTTGCAAGGGTTCTCCGGCATCCCTGTCGTGATAGAAGGGATTGTGACCCTCGACGTTACCGCAGGATCGGCTCCTGTCAAGAGGACCGAATCCATGGACTTCATGGTAGTCAACGTCAAGGCGGCTTACAATGCCATACTCGGCCGACCCGGACTATGCTCCCTCCAAGCGGTGCCTTCGGCTTACCATCTGAAACTTAAATTTCCCACCCCGCAAGGAGTAGGCATCGTCCGAGGCAGCCAAGAAGCAGCGCGCTCATGCTACATGACCACCGTCGGAGGAGGTGTGTTCCCCCTCGACGTCGTCGAATTCAAAACCTGAGGTCGACGGCCCTGCTCCCAAACCGATCATCGAGCTGGAGGAGGTCCCAGTCGATGCCGAGCGCCTAATGAAGCTCCTTGAGGGATTAACATAGATTCCGGCCTGGCTAAATGTAAACATGCTTTTGTGTAATCACTCATGTGTGAAGGGCCGTCTTAGCAGCCCTCCCTATCTTATACGAAGGAGATCTCTTTTTGTCAAAATCCAAATGCCTCGGCAGATCCGACCTAACGCCAGATAATGGGATCGACAATTGATTCCTCACTCCGGTATCGTCCCCCACACCTCGGTAGGCTCAACCTGAATCCAGACTAAATGACTCTTCCTAAGGCCCCACTTCGATCCCTCGCGGATCGGCGGAGCCAAACCTTACCTCCGCCATCATTCGCTACACTACTAGCCAGAGCGAAGAAGGAAAAGAATTCTTCATTCATACACTTTTAGTTTGTTCTAAGAAAACAAACAAAGACCGTTACAGGACCACTCCACTCATCTCGAGGAGGAAGACGCCTTCTTAGGGCCCCTCGGGTCCGACGAAGGGCGGAATTACTCCGACCGAGCGACTAGGAGCCCTCTCCTCGTTATGATGGTCCTTAGGCTCAGCCACGGTCGACACCCCAGCCACGGAACTCTGGGCGCCATCCGGTCGCATGCGCTGCAACAGCAGCAACGCAGAGGGAACCCCCTCAGCTTGCCGACCCACGAAGGAAGATGACGAGACACCCAGCATCGTCTTGTAACGGTGTATCTCCATCTCCTTCTCCACAATGACATCGCGAAGTAACCTCTCAGAAGAGGACCTCTGCACCGAGGCACTTGACATGGCCTGTCCAGGACTTGCACCACCGAGTTCCCGATCCACCATCGCCCTCCTCAACCGGCTCGCCTCCTCGCTCAAGGCTTCAGACTTATTCCGATAATAGTTAAAAGCCGCATCAGCATCACGAGCCCCCCTTCGGTAGCAACCAAGGAGGCCTCCAGGGCCTCAACTTTGCTCCGGAGCCACTCCACGTCGGAACGACGGGGGTCCACCTCGGGAAGGGGAGCCGCAACCTACAAAAGAACCAGCCAACTCAACATACATACGCAAGAAGGTTCGGAAATATCCGAGGTCAAAACACTTGGCCGGTCAAAAATCTTTTTCTATAAATTCAGTTGCTTCTTACAAAAAAGGGGGGCGGTGGCCAGTCCGCGGGAGGCAAATACAATCAAGAGAGGGAAAAAGAAAGGCAAAATTCTACAGCTTATTTTCCCACCTTAGCGTCGACAGACGGGTTCACGGGAGGGTCGGCAGGCGGATCAAGAGCGGGCCCTTCTTCGCCAGGAGTCTTCGACGTCCCCTCGATCTCCATGTCGTACTCGAAATCGGACAGATCAATGGTCGGGTAGAAGTGCCTCACATGGCTGAGGGCCTTCGCATAACATTCATCCTGGGCCTTGATCACCATCATCTGACCCGTCTTCGTCAACTCCTCCCTCTCCTTGGCGAACTTCTTCTTCAAGGAGGTCACCTTCTTCCCCCACTCCGCATCCTTGGCCTCGAGCTCGAGCTTCATCTGCTGCTCCCTCTTGTGCGAGCCCTCGAGCTCGATCCGCATCTCCTTCATCTCCCGCTCGCTCTTATCCGCCCGAGCTCACTCTTGTGCCAGGGACGCCTCGTAGAGGTTCTTTATGTTAGCCCCCTGCACGCAAGCCTGCAACCGACGAGCGCAGATAAGGAAAAGACTTCCGCAGAAAAAATAAAGGGGATAGGGTCAACGAGCTTACCAGCACAGTAGCCCAACTTCTCCACCACCTCAACGGTCGCGAGGGGTTGCCAACTTCTCCACCACCTCAACGGCCTGGGCCTCCTCGGTCAGACAGTCCCCTATCCGAACCGACCAGTCCGGTGCCCACCGCTGTCGCAACATCTCCACCACCGGGTCCTCTTCCTCGACCTCAATCAAGGGACCTTTCTCCTTGTCAATAGCGGAGGCCCTCACTTGGCCCTGGCCCCTCGAAGTAACCACCCCCTTGCTCGTCTCCGAGCGGATCCTCGTGGTTCTCGTCTCGAGCTGGACCTCCGAGATGACTAGGGGCGGCTCCCTCGGCTTCTTCGTCGCCTCCCCCTTCTTCTCGGCCTTCTCCTTCCTCATGGTGAGCCTCTTTGCCTTGATCGATGCTTCATCCATATCTGCAGAAAAATCCATTAAGAGCAATGAGCGAGAAAGTACGAAAAGTTCGAAAGAAAAGAAACAACTACATACACAGGACGGCTGGGCTCAATCCAGCACTCGCCAGGTGGGGCTCCGTCACCGTAGTCCAATCGATACTAGGTGACAGACGGAGGCGCTCGACAAACCCCCACTCCTCGGCCGTCAGATCCCTTGGCCTCGGCGGTTGATAACTCGACTTAGAGTGGTTCCATCGAGTGGGGATGTCCCAGGGCTCTTCACTCCGGATTACCAGATATTTTTTCTTCCAATCCTTGATGGAGTCCGGGTGGCTGTGAACGACCTTCCCCTTACTACGGGGCGAAATGTAGTAAACACCCTCAGCCGCCGAGCTGATCATCAACATTGCTCGGAACACATTCAGCCGCAGGGGCACCTTCTGTTCCTCGCACATCAGTACAAAGCAGATAATCTGCTTCCAAGAGTTCAGCCCGAACTGCATCGGCACCAAGGAGGCCCAGTTCAACACATCCCGAACAAACGGGTGGACTGGCAGCCTCAGTCCGGAGATGAAGGCGTCCACTAGGAAGACGCAATACCAAGCAGAAAGGGGATCAGTAGGGCGCAGAGTAGAGCTCGGCAACAGTAATTCGTAGCCAGGCCCTATGTGGTATGCCAGCTGCAAAACTTCCAAATCCCCGCCCTCCAAGACGGTCGGGATCGCGTCCATCATCACCCTCTTCCGACTCGGCGAAGAGGGCTGCACGCCGAAGAGCTCCTGGTCAGAGAGATCGTCGGGATATTGACGGAAAGGCTTCGGCTGAACGGGCGAACCTGTCATCAAATTGTGGAAAACTGGCGCCTGGCTCGAACCACCAGTCCTCGACCCTGCCTTCCTCGGAACCCTCTTCCTCTTCTTGCCTCGCTCCGACGAGGGCTTAGATAATGGCCCCAGGACAGTCGGCCTGGAACTCGAACCCGCACCCTGAACCGTGGGTCTCCTTACTAAGTCGACCTCGCCTCCCTCCTCCTCGGAAGACAACTCCAGAACATGGACACCGCCCGAGCCGTCACTGGCTTCCTCCGACTCACTACTCTCCACCACGAAGGGATGTCGGGAGCGTAATGGCCTCGCCTTGTGTACCTCCTCCCTCTCACCTACTGGTCCCTCCCACGAGACTGAATCAGAAGGCACCACAACGTGTACCGACTCCTCAAGAATGGGCTCCTCCCACGACGTCGATTGGGAGGCAGGTTTCACTCCCCCCCAGACGTCGACGCTGACGAACCAGAATGAGCCCTATCCATCTGTGCCTAAACTAAATAGAATTACCCACTAACCTGGGGTCGCGTCGGAAGGACGAGCCTAGCACAGCAAACTGCAGGGATAAGCGCTGAAGGGTTGGAAGATTTTTTGAGGAAGATAGCAGCAAGAACGAAGTGGGCGATAGGAGGAGAGGGGGGAACATTAATAGAGGACAAAAGAGACTCCTCGATTTCCGCAATCACTGTTCACCGATTGACGGGTAACTGCAACCTAGAAAATCGCGCCACGTCCTCGAAACATGGGCTGCTGACGTCATCCAACGCCAGGCTGGCACAGGGGTCGGTCCGGATGAAGTGTTCGGTGGAAAAATTTCTTTTTTCAAAGATTTAGGGCTGCAGGGCTCAGTCGGCCCCCTCTCACCCGCTAACAGCTTGGGACTTACAGCCTCGGCGGCCGAAACCCCAAATTGTTCCCAGGTGGCAGGAGAGCCGCCATCACCTGCGCCCCGGGCTCCAGGGCTCGGTCGGCTCCCTTCTCACCCGCGAACAGCTCGGGGCTTACGGCCTCGTCAGCCGAAACCCCGAACAGTTTGAGGGTGGGAAGGAAACCACCATCGCCTAGAACCCTAACAGAAAGCGGATCGACCCGCCTATCCGAGGCTATTCAGCCTCAGGTCCAGAATACGGTGGGCACCACTCCCGTCCGGATCTCTATCGGGCCAAACAACCATGTGAGGACCGTCTGACCCGAAAAAGGATCCGGACGGTAGAATAACCACCTCTCCGACATTCAGAGATAAAATTTTGCAAGAAAGAGACGTCCGCCGAAGCAGACACCTCTGGTGGCCAATGGACCACACTTGCTGTGATCGAATCCTCAGGGGGGAATTAGGTATTTATAACCTCCACCATTGACCTGCCACTATGGCGTTGGGAAAGCCAAACGACGGAAGCCCATGCGCCATGCATTTATTAGGCGGCGCCATTAATGCCCCTAAGAAAGTGGAACACCTGCACAGATCCCGGAGCGCCTTCAATGCTCCGTAAAGACGGCAGACCGCCCCTCTTAATCCTTCTCAGGAAGAAACAACGGTTCACCATCACCCTTGCCGACACATAATCCCTTGTCATCTTGAGGTTCGGTCGAGCACCAGGGTCCTCTTCTTCGGAAGATACACCGGCTAGCCATCACCCTTACCGACCCGTAATCCCTCCTCATCTTGAGGTTCGGTCTGGCACCAGGGTACTCTTCTCAGGAAGAAACAACGGCTCGCCATCACCCTTACCGACCCATAATCCCTCGCCAGCTCGAGGTCCGGTCTGGCACCAGGGTACTCTTCTTCGGAAGATACACCGGCTCGCCATCACCCTTACCGACCCGTAATCCCTCCTCATCTTGAGGTTCGGTCTGGCACCAGGGTACTCTTCTCAGAAAGAAACAATGGCTTGCCATCACCCTTACCGACCCATAATCCCTCGCCAGCTCGAGGTCCGGTCCGGCACCAGGGTACTCTTCTTCGGAAGATACACCGGCTCGCCATCACCCTTACCGACCCATAATCCCTCCTCATCTCGAGGTTCGGTCTGGCACCAGGGTACTCTTCTCAGGAAGAAACAACGGCTCACCATCGCCCTTGCCGACACATAATCCCTCGTCATCTCGAGGTTCGATCGAGCACCAGGGTACTCTTCTCCGGAAGATACAACGGTTCGCCATCCCATTTCCACGACCATGAACACTCCTCCACGGCTAGCTCCCTCACCCCCGCAGGAGTGGGGGGCTTGTGTGGTGGGGTAAAAATGGCCTGGGGGCCCAACCAGGGCCCAGTGCAGCTCTCACTCCAAAGACAGGAAAAACAACACTCTGGCTCGGCTTCGAGCCCCTATCAGGTCGGCACCGAACCTCGAGATCGCTCCTACAGAACTAGCCTCCTCGTATCCGACGGGCCCCAAAAGCCCTCGGCCTCCGATCCGCGACAGCCCCACATGCTGCCCGTCCAGTCTGGCAAGGACCAGGCACAGCCTAGGCCGTCCGTTTCCCCCAAAGACACAGGAGCCCCATGATCCGCTATGTCGGCTCCAAATACCACCAAAAGCTTTGCCACGTCAGCCCTATACCACTCCTGGTACCGCCACGTCAGCCCTAAACCCCCTGGGCCTTCTGCCACGTCAGGCCCATGGGCTTTCAGGTTCAGACCCGGCCCCCAAAGGGATCCAAACCCGGTTGGAATTCTCTATAAATACTAGACCCTCACCCACCTTTTCAGGTAATCAATCTTTTGCCACTAAAATATACCTAGTTATTGCTACTCTCTCACAGAGACTGACTAGATCGTCGGAGGGTCCGCCACCGGGATAAACCCCGGTGTTTCAGGACCGTCTGCAGGTACACAAGACCTCGGATCCGAACCCCCAGATCCGAGCCCAGACATCCACCTTATTCCGAGCCTCTCGCAGGTTCTGCCCGGTCAGCCGAGGGTCGTCAGACGAGCAGCTTTCTACTTCAATACAAATCGAGTCCGAACTCATACCTGGTGCATCCACACGTCTCCCAGAAACACACCGCATCAGCCACTTTTTGAAAAAAATTGTGATTATGAACCAATTTCGAAACTATTAGTGCTCGTGGGCTACTTGGTGCTACATCAGCAACGACCGCTATTTTCATTAGCGGCATCTTCACGTTGAAAATCGCTAATGTGAATAGCGGCTTATGTTTTAAAATATTTAAAAAAAAATGTTTGTTATGTTATTCCCACTAGCGACCGAAGTATATATGAGGTCACTAATGGGTTAGCGACCTTAAATAAATGTATTGGGACACTTAGCAATTTTTAAAGAACTTTTGCTCTCTTAGAAAAAAGAAATATGAAACTGAGTTCGTTAGTCCGAATAACGACCTCAGTAGAAGACTAAGGTTGCGTTTGTTTTGTTATTTTGAAAAGAGTTTTCTGAATAGAGTTTTCTGAAAACTGTATTCTGAATAGAGTTTTCTGAAAATGAGTTTAAAAGCTGTTTGGTTATATTTATTTCTGAAAACTGTTATCTGAAAGCTGTTTTTCTGAAAAAGACAGTTTAAAAGCTGTTCGGTTATATTTCTAGCTGAAAACTGTTATCTGAAAGCTGTTTTTCTGAAAAAGACAGTTTAAAAGCTGTTCGGTTATATTTCTAGCTGAAAACTGTTATCTGAATGCTGTTTTTCTGGAAAAGACAGTTTAAAAGCTGTTCGGTTATATTTCTAGCTGAAAACTGTTTTCTGAAAGCTGTTTTTCTGAAAAAGAGAGTTTAAGGGTGCGTTTGGCCTAGCTTTTTTTAGCTTTAAAGCTACTTCTAAAGGAGAAGCTAGAAAGTACAGCTTTGAAATTAAAAGCTGAAGCTGTTTGGATAGTCAGCTTTTTTTTTAACTTTAAAGCTACTTTTAAGCTAGAAGTTGTTTGGCATATATCAATTAAAAGCTACTTTTATACATCATCTTCTCCAAATCTCTAATCCCTAATCTTGATTAGAGTACGGTCACCATGGCTGATATGTCCCCCACCCAAAAATAAAAAATAAAAAATAAATTAAGCTAAAGAAATGAAAGTAGAAAGTCAATCAGAGCATCAAGCTAATTTATTTTTTAAAGTTCAATCAGAAAAATCAAGCTAATCTATTTTTATTTCTTCACCAAATCATCGTGGAATCATCGTGGAAGGTTCTCCGACGATCTCTAATCTCTAATCCTTAATCCCTGAAGGTTCTCCGACGCTCTGGAATCATCGTGGACTGCCATGGCCGCCGGCTCGTCCTCTCCGATGGTCTGAAGTTGGGTTTTGATTTGTTTGGGTTCTGAAGGTTCTCCGATGGTTCTGAAGGTTCTGAAGGTTCTCCGATGGTCTGATGGTCTGAAGTTGGGTTTTGATTTGTTTGGGTTCTGAAGGCTCTCTCTGAAGGTTCTCCGATGTTCTGAAGTTGGGTTTTGATTTGTTTGGGTTCTGAAGGTTCCGATGGTCTGAAGGTCTGAAGGTTCTCCGATGGTCTGAAGTTGGGTTTTGATTTGTTTTTTTCTTTGTTGGTTTTGATCTAGAAGCTAGAAGCAAGAAGCTAGAAGTAGATCTTGGTAGCTTCTTTGAGAGCTCCTTTTTCTTCATAAAAAAAAGCTACTTCTCTTTTTGTAGAGCTTTTCAAAATATATGTTTCGCCCAGCTTCTCCTTCTAAAGGAGAAGCTACTAAAGGAGAAGCTAAGCTAATTTTAAGCTGGGCCAAACACTACCTAAAAGCTGTTCGGTTATATTTCTAGCTGAAAACTGTTTTCTGAAAGCTGTTTTTCTGAAAAAGAGAGTTTAAAAGCTGTTCGGTTATATTTCTAGCTGAAAACTGTTATCTGAAAGCTGTTTTTCTGAAAAAGAGAGTTCAAAAGCTGTTCGGTTAAATTTCTAGCTGAAAACTGTTATCTGAAAGCTGTTTTTCTGAAAAAGAGAGTTTAAAAGCTGTTCGGTTATATTTCTAGCTGAAAACTGTTTTCTGAAAGCTGTTTTTCTGAAAAAGAGAGTTTAAAAGTTGTTCGGTTATATTTCTAGCTGAAATTTTTTTTCTGAAAGCTGTTTTTCTGAAAAGGAGAGTTTAAAAGCTGTTCGGTTATATTTGTAGCTGAAAACTGTTATCTGAAAACTGTTTTTCTGAAAAAGAGAGTTTAAAAGCTGTTCGGTTATATTTCTAGCTGAAAACAAATTTCTGAAAGCTGTTTTTCTAAAAAGAAGAGTTTAAAAGCTGTTCGGTTATATTTCTAGCTGAAAACTATTTTCTGAAAGCTGTTTTTCTGAAAAAGAGAGTTTAAAAGCTGTTCGGTTATATTTCTAGCTGAAAAATTCTTTCTGAAAGCTGTTTTTCTGAAAAGGAGAGTTTAAAAGCTGTTCAGTTATTTTTCTAGCTGAAAACTGTTATCTGAAAGCTGTTTTTCTGAAAAAGAGAGTTTAAAAGCTGTTCGGTTATATTTCTAGCTGAAAACAAATTTCTGAAAGCTGTTTTTCTGAAAAGGAGAGTTTAAAAGCTGTTCGGTCATATTTCTTACTGAAAACTGTTATCTCAAAGCTGTTTTTCCGGAAAAAAAAAGAGTTTGAAAGCTGTTCAGTTATATTTGTGACATTTTTTAAAATCAATTTGCATTCATCATTTGCTGACATTTTTTTAATTGTTGCAGTTAGATTGCAATGTTGTACAAGTATTGGAACAAGAAACTTGAGCAGCATGTGAATCGAGCAAAAATCAGACGCCATCATCTCCAAGATTCGTTCGTCACGTTAGAGTACAAAATTAAAAGAAAATCTTGTATGAACATACTATAATCAGTGACGTTTTGGTGAAGCAACTAATCTCAGGAAATGTATAAGTTATGCAATTTGGATAAATGTTTTAATGTTATCACTGCCTCTTTTGGTAATTGCAGTTCTTCAGTATTAACTGAAGAGTATTTTTTAGTTTGTTTTGTTGAGATTGCATGTGAGAACAATTAGTAGCAGTAGTAGGATAGAAGATTGCATGTGAAAACAAATAGGATGTATTTTTTTTTTTTTGGTTGTGAGCATGTTTTTGGATTGTTTTATTACATGGATTGTTTTATATGGATTGTTGTGAGCAGTAAAAAATACCCGAGCCCGGCTCGATGTCTTTAATTACATGGATTGTTTTATAGAAAGTAATACAAGATAACATGAAAACATAACTAATCGGAATAATCATTCATACAAACATATTTTCTCCAGCCTAATTTATTTTTAAAAAAGCAATTACATGAATTGTTTTATAGAAAGTAATACAAGATAACATGGAAGCATAGCTCATCAGAATACAAGATAACATGGAAGCAATTACAAGATTTCACCTCTCTGCAAAGGTACATCAGAAGTTACAAAAATCAAAATGATAGAAAGGAAAATTGCAAGGGTCTCAATTTTATTCGCCACTCTCAAAAGATCCATCTTCACTAACATAGTTAACAACCTGATAAACAATCATATCAGATCACTTGTTCTCAGTAGATTTATCAAACAAAACTACCAGGTATTCCTGTATGACCCCAAGTTCACTTATAAGTTAGGACTACCAGTTGCGGTACTACCTTGTCATATTTCTTTGTAGCTCGCTGAAATTTTCCAAGCTTATACAAATCATTACCCATCTGTTTAGCCTTCTCTGCAGCTTCAATATTTTGAAGATTTGTCATTTCCTATAATTCCTTTCCCTGTGTTTGTATAATGCTGAAATTTCACCTTTCAGCATTGTTGCTACTGCTCGATCAAATCCAGAAATAACCTGTTGTGAACAGCAAAATACACCACAAAAGCAAATACAAAGCAATAACAATCATTGGTACTCATTAAAAAGTTTAAGCAAGAGTTTAATGTATTCCAAGCATACACAAAGGAGTCAGTGATGATCTGAACTTCATCAATAGTGAATTCAAACAGTTCCTCATCAAAACCAGTCTCTCAAACCAGACACCACTTTCCAGCTTAGCAGTATATCTAACTGAACCAAGAGTAAATCACAGGTTGCGCATTATATCAACCAATACTCAGCACACCATTGTATTAGTTTGTGTACAATATGGAAATTAACAAAGTTAAACTCAAACTGCTTTCTCATATCACAAAAGAAGTCATCCTCAAATTTGATATAAAATTAAGGACTTGCTTTCGTTTAAAGCAACAACACAATAATTACTCCAAAGAGTATTGAAGGATCAGAATTTAACATCATCACTTCCAAATTTTGAAAGTCGGTATCATTCATACAAAATTCATCATATCCAGTAATTTTTATTTGTCAAATTCCAATGAGCAACCCAACAGCAAGTGGGTTTACTATGTACACAATCTAATACAGTGCTGTGAAGAGTATTGGTGGCCATCAGAATATTGCCCAAAACCATGAGCAACCCATCAGTAGCATGCAAATGCACAACCCAACCTCAATGGAGCATGAATTTATTGTATACAGTTACCAGGTATGAAAAGGCATGGGCAGAATCAGAGATTCCTCTCAGTTTCAGACTAGTAATATATCAGATGCACCCCAAAATCATTGGTACTCTGCAATAACAATCATTGGTACTCAGAATATATCAGATGCACCCCAAACCATGAAAACTCTGGTATGTTTGTTTAAAGCAAAAAAATCACATATAATATCCTGAGTTGGCGTTTGTTTTTATAAGTGTTTTTTGGAAACACTATTCAGATAAACTGATACCCCCCACTCTGTTTTGCAAAAAAGCTCCATTCCTCCCTTCTTTTTTCACAAATAAGGATTCAAAAATCCTGATGCATTATAATACAAATTGCAGAATCAGAGAACAAAGTAGAATCATCTGAATACAAGTGCAATTCATCTGAACAAATCAGATGCATCATAATACATGAAAACATGCTGGTCTGTTTGTACCAGGCCCTTTTTGAAAAAATTTCCAGAAGTAATAACACAAGTTGGCCTTTGTTATAAGTGTTTTTTTGGAAACACTATTCAGAATACTGATACCCCCCATTATATTTCTAGCAAAAAAAATCCATTCCTCGCTACTTTTTTCACAAATAAGGATTCACAAATTCGTATGCATTATAATACAAATTGCAGAATCAGAGAACAAAGTAGAATCATCTGAATACAAGTGCAATTAATCTGGAAAAATCAGATGCATCATAATACATGAATCTGTTTGTTCCAGGTTCAATTTTTTTTAATTTGACTGAAGTAATAACCTGAGTTGGCCTTTGTTATAAGTGTTATTTTGGAAACATTATTCAGAATAAACAGTACCACCATTTCTAGCATAAAAGCATCAATTTCTTCCTTCTTTTTTAACAAATAATGATTCACAATTCCTGATGCATTATAATACAAAATTGCAGAATCAGAGAACAAAGTAGAATCATCTGAATACAAGTGCAATTCATCTGAACAAATCAGATGCATCATAATACATGAATCTGTTTGTTCAGCAATAATTTTTTTTAAGTTTCCTGAAGTAATAACCTGAGTTGGCCTTTGTTATAAGTGTTATTTTGGAAACACTATTCAGAATACTGATACCCCCACTCTGTTTTGCAGCAAAAAAGCTTCTTTTGGATAAGAACATATCAGATCCTCCCCAAAACCATAAAAACAACATAATTCCCGGGAAAAAAAACATAGTCGCAGTCTCAGATTCATCATGCTCAATGATAAAAACTCCATACTAGAGCTGCATTTTTTACAATGCCACGCCCACTAGTACAAAGCACTGTTCTTGAAAATCCGTTCATCATTGACTATAGCGACATCATCTTCGTTAGGTTTAAAAAACAAATGTGTTCACTTACTGCTCTTGAAGTATTCTGAATAGTTTTTCATCAAAAAACACTTAAAACAAAGGCCAACTCTGGATATTTCTTCAGGAAAAAAAAATTGAACCTGGAACAAACAGACCAGCATGTTTTCATGTATTATGATGCAGTTGATTTGTTCAGATGAATTGCACTTGTATTCACATGATTCTACTTTGTTCTCTGATTCTGCAATCTGCATTATGATGCATCAGGATTTGTGAATCCCTTTGATATTTGTTGTTGCAGAAAAAGAAAATTATATTTGTCGTAGGCTCAGATTGTTCAATTCAATGATAAAAAATTCAGGACAGGGCTGCATCTTTACAATGCCACGCCTACTGCCACTGAGTACAATGTTCACCCCCCCCCCCACCTATCCCCTTCCCACTTTGTCGTCAACAATAATTGAATTCATCATCATTGTTTACCACAATAGATTCATTCTTACTTAACCTTTCATTCCAAACATCAACCACAGATCAGTTTAAAGGGTATTATACATCATTTCAGTGGTTATTCAATCATATACCCCAATCTCAATATCCGTTGCTTGACGATACAATCAAGCAGAAAGCGGGAACGGGGTGGGGGAGGGACACATTCCACATTGAATGAAAACCTATCATCGTTGCCTATTACGACATCATCTTTGTTAGGTTTTCAAAAATTGAATTTGGATTACTTACTGCTACCGACAATTCCATCCATTTTTCTGACCAATCATGTGCACAACATTGAATCCGTGCCCAATACCTGTTCATCCAAAAATTACATTCGTTAAACAGTTCGAAAAAAGAATACAATGAAAGTGTTTACATTCAAATTACATTAGTGTGTTGCATTCCACATTGCCATGGCAATATCATCTCTTTTCCTATTCATACGTCTCAATTGGGAAGATGATAAATCCAACCCCTGAGATGTGGATGCGATATCTTCAGTGTGTTGGTGATGTACTAATTGTTCATCATCGAGTTCCTCCAAAAATGCATCGTTTTGTGAGTGCATACATATAAAATTATGGAGTGCACAACAGGCTGTGACCATCATAACTTGCTTTGTAAACAGGTAGTTTGGCATGTTCTCAAAGATGGCAAACCTCTTCTTGAATACACCGAACATTCTCTCAATCACATTCCGTAGCCTAGCATGTTGTTTATTAAAAAGTTGTCTAGGTTGGGTTGGTGCATGGTTGGCCCCTTGAAAGTCCTGTAAGTGGTATGGCTCACCACGGTATGGCGCCAAAAAACCAGGCATATTAGTATAACCACAATCTACTAAGTAGTATTTATCGTTCGGTGGGATTGGCAACAGTTTTTCTGCTAATGCAGTATGTATTACACGGGAATCGTTGGCACTGCCTTCCCATCCCGCATAAACAAATGTAAACAGCATGTTAAAATCGCATGCTGCCAATACATTTTGACTGATAATACCCTTTCGAGAGCGACAAGCGTTGCTTCGAATAGCGGAAACTGTAGCTTTGATTAATGTGCCATCAGCAGCACCAATAGCTCCCTACATTAATGAATTCGAATAATAGATATCACAAATCCAAACTAGGAAAAAACTTTAATAATACATGACGCAATCAGGGTAACGTAATACCTGAAACCACGGGTAAAAGTCTGGGGAATTAGCGATTCTGTCATGTACAAGTGTATAATCAGGGGGTTTGATAAGTAATGTTGCTGCTCTTGCCAGACCTTTCAATACAAGTGTAAAGTGCTTTTCGATTGTTTGAGTTGAGTGGTTAAATCTATTACCGGCTAGTCGCATTCTTGAACTATGGCCGACAATATACAGGAAAATTGCCACGCTTTCCTCGAAAGACAATCGTCTACGACTTGAAGACTCCGCTGTTTCCTCGCAGTAGTTCCCATTTTGCAGGAAAGCACACAAGGCCATAAAACAATCTTGGTTCATACGGAATATTCCATGAAACTCGGACTGGGAACCCTCTAACATATCATTCAAATATTCACGTCCTGTTTGCTTTTTTTTTAGTGGACCTTGTACGTTCAAGTTCTTGACATAATTCAGTTAGCAAGATTATATTCATCACCTCATCGAGATCGTCACTACTAGATGAAGAAGTATCCATAACAGAGGATGCACTTGCAGTAGTAACTCACTATAACAAAAAGATAGAAATCAAATTGAGAAAATCTCATATCAAGTTCACACATATTTAATAATACGACTATATGTAACGATATTTACGGAATCACAAAATAAAATATTGAGAGATGGTAGATTTCCACAAGCTCTAGCATTGAAAAAAGAAAACAAGGTATACTACTACTAGCAAATCTATTTTAGGAAAAAATAAGACTAAATTTAAATTAAATTCAATAAGCAATCTGTTCACCATCAAGCCGTCATAGTACAATAGACCTCAAGAAAATACGGAAATAATCATAAAAAATTGTCTACAACATGATTTGTTTATCCCATTAGGCCGAATGGGATGACTACAGGGTGGCATAAAAATGAACCGCCAACTCCTGCTGTTCTGGGGGCATACGAAGGAAACCATGACAAATGTGAGGATTTTGAAATAGGTAGTGTACTACTTTGAAAGCTACATTTGGATCAAGCCCTGTCATCGCATTTATTATATCTTGGCATTGATCCTGTTCAGCCAAAGCAGGGTTAATCGAGACATTACTATCCACCTCATTTTTATTCTTCAACCTGCTTCTTTTGACTGCTTGAGTTTGCATACAGGAATCAAGATATTCTTTCACCATTGACATAGCTGATCCCCGGCCACTTGATGCACCAGATTTTCTCTTACGTGATCCCGATCCCGAACCCATTGGCACATCATCATCCTCATCAATCACATTTACGTGTGATTGATGAGAGTGGCCAAACTCATAGTTCATCCTCCGCGCCTCCTCATCCTCGAATTCCCTTTGTGTGGAAGCCCTTGCCACATTGCCCTGGGCTACAGAATCTTCCATTATTTTTGTCAAAGCATCAAAATGCGCCAACCCCTTATGTTGGTATTTTTTTGCAGCAGGATGTATCTATTCATAGAATTTGTTGTTACTATGCAAGTATTAGAGTGAAGATAAAGTATAATAAAAAGGATTCACAAACAAAAATCAAACTTTGAGATTATATATATTAACCTTAAGATTTTGTTCCCAAACTGGTAACTCGCAAGTAACGGTTTCGTTGACTTCATCCTAACCAAAACCGCTCTGTTTCTTCATATCAGAAAACACCTTCCATTCTGATTTAAGTCAGTTATATTTTGACTTCAGTTGTGGTACCGTGAATGAACGGCCACACAGCTGTTGCATTTGTACAGCAAAATTACTCCAAGTTTTTGCGTCGAATGTGTTACTTTTTAGGCAATCACTGTCAACTGCAGTCTCCATAAGGTTGACAAAACAATGCACAATATGGGGATGCCACTTTCCATAATCCTCCTCCACTGCCTTCTCCTTCCCCCTACCCATACTACTCATCTATATTGAAGAAATACCGATAAAAATTAAAAAAAAAATTGCCAAATTCCTTCAATTAGTCCTTGTGATCGGATAACCGTAGGTTGCAAGTAGCCACCGATTACACAAAAAAATGGTAACATTGAATTCGGCAAAAGATGCAGTTTGGACCGTTTTTGAGAAAATTTTTTGGGTCCAAAAGCGTATTAAAAATTGGCAAAAATTCGTACAGAAAAACAACCAAATAAAGTGCACCCACGGATCATACCTTTGATTGGAATTGAACACGGAAGAAATTGTCAACACAGGATTCGACCTTGAGTAGCTCTTTGATTCGATTTGCCCGTCGTTCCCTAGCTCTTCTCCTGTATGCAGCACGGGTAGTGCAAACCATTAAACCCTCAACCGAAACCCCTCAACCCCTCACCAAATCGACAGAAAAAGGGAGTGGTATTGAAGTCGCCAGCGAGAACGAATCAGACGTTTGGGGTCGATTTCACAGTAGAATCATTCCAAAAACGTTGATTTGGGGGGGGGGGAGATCAGATCTGTTCTGAAAAAGAAGGGAGGAAGAAGATGTCGTACGGGGAAAAAGGAGTAGGGTTAGCTTCCTGAAGGGAGAGACGGGCGAGAAGAGAGTCAGGGGGTTGTCGCCGATAGTGAGGGAGACCAGATCTGGAATGGGAAAGCCCGGAGGAAGAAGACAACGAAGGGCTCGTGAGTGATAATTAGAAGAGAGGGTGGAGTTTTCCTTCGAAAAGAGGGGGGAGGAAGAAGACAACGAAGCGTTCAAAGAGAGAGAGGGTGGAGTGGTTTTCGAAAAAGAGGTTCGATCAGTATTCAGAATAGTGTTTGGAAAAAACACTTAAAACAAACGCCAACTCAGAATATTATTTCACAAAAAAAAAAAAAAAAAAAAAAAAAAAACTAAAACAAACAGACTCTAAATCTCCTTCATCTCTGTAAGATTTGCAAAATAATCATCAAACTAAGGTCACTATTAGGAATAGCGACCTTAGTATACTTTGGTCGTTATTCTCAATAGCAGCGACCTCAGTAGGAAACTCAATCTCCTTATTCTTTGTAAAATTTACAAAATAGTCACACAATTAAGACCTCTATTCGGAATAGCGACCTTAGTACAACTAAGACCTTTATTCCGAATAACGACATCAGTTTCAAAAATAAATTGATTGTTATTTTTTCAGAGAGCAAAAGCTCTCTAGATTTACTAAGTGTTGGAATACAGTTCATTGAAGGTCGTTAATCATATTATCGACTTCATATATGCTTTGGTTGCTAATAGGAACAGCGACAGTAAAAAAAAATCATTTTTTTAAAAATAGAGACCGCTATTCCCATTAGCGACCTCTAAATGGAACAGACCGCTAATGAAAATAGCAGCCGCTGCTGACGTGGCACCAAGTAGCCTACAAACGCTAATAGTTCGAAACTGCCCCATAATTGCAAATATTTTTAAAAAGTGGCCTAGTATGGCAAAAAATTCCCATAATTGCAAATATTTTTAAAAAGGTACCTCACGGGTCTAAAATTTGGACCCGGATCTGGTACCTCACGGGTCCAAAAATTGGACCCGGACTTGCAAGAACCGGGTCCGGGTCCTAGTTAAAAAAAATTACCCGTCGGATCCAGTAGTAGAGAATAAATATTTGCACTTAAATATTTTTGCACCTGATACCCTACGATTCTAACATTTTTTGCACCTAAGTACATGAATTAATATTATATTTACATATCTATTTTCAACAATTACTTTTATATGTATATTCCTATAACCCAATTATTCAAATTCTATATATTTTGGGGTATTTTTTAACGGGTCCGGGTCCGTGTCCGGGTTGGTTCTACCAGGACCCAGACCCGAAAGTGCATCGGGTCTTATTTTAGGACCCGGACCCGTATAGATCGAGTCGGTTCTGATCCAATGCCGAGTTCGAGTCGGATCTGGGTATCGGATAAATGTGACAATGCTATGTACCACACCGATGCTTGCCATGGAGTCACTTGAACTTTCACTCTTCATTTTGTTTTACAAATTGTCACACAACACAACAATTAACAAAGCTTGATTAAAGGGGAAAGGGGAGATTTTTGAGAAGAGTTGATTGGAGATTGATTGGTTGATTTTTAAAATTTGAATTTCAAATTAGGGTTTGAAATTCAATTACATTTGGGGATGAGTTAAGGGGGGATTTGGATCATGTTTGAATTTCAATTTAGAATTTTGAAATTCAAAATATTTTGGGGACTAGGTAATGAGGGAGAGGGTGCATGAAGTTGAATTTTGAATTTCAATTTAGGTTTTTTGAAATTCAAAGTCAATTTTCATTTAGAGGGTAGAGGCAGAGAATTCGATAAAATTTAAATTTCAATATAGATTTTTGAAAGTCAAATTATAGATCGGGGAATAGGAGAGATTAATTTGAACTTCGAACTAGATTGTGTTTGAAATTTAAATTACATCTGTGGAGTGATTGGTGAGTGCAAGCGTCACTTTTGATAGGCGGTGATGTTCGTTGATGGAGAAGTTCGTCAATAGTACCGACCTGTCGGTTGAGAACAATGACTATTGTTGAAGATTGGATTTGTCGCAATCGGAAGATGGCGTCACAGTGGGGTTGGTTTGGAGGGTATACGATGGCAACGTCGTTGGGATAGGAGTTAGCATGCCAGTAGGAGACAGTGGTTGTGGTTGTTGCCATGGTGGACGCTTGGGGGAAGGTGGAGGGAGTTCCTGGGGTGGAGAGGTATTTTGAATTTCAAATTAGAATTTTTTTGAATTCAAAATGCATCTGAGAGAGTTGGGTGGAAGAATAGTGTGCAGATGCCTCGTCTACAAGTTTGGATAGGGGAGGGACTAGTTAGGAATGTAGACTTAGCTTTGTAATTGTTTTCCACTGTTCTAGTTAGGAATGTAGACTTAGCTTTGTAATTGTTTTCCACTGTTCCGTTTTAGGAACAGATAGATGTATACTGTTTGTACTACTTATTTCGTTAATTTTTTATTAATGAAGCGGTGACGAGATCACCTTTTTCTTTTAAAAAAAAAAAAACAAAGCTTGATTAAAGTAATCATCAAAGTCCTTTTGGTAGACAGTATGGGCTCAACCATACGTCTTTAAGGCCCAATGAACCGTGATTTACAACCCATCAAGTTACGACCAAGCCCATTTCAGTGTTTACAATGGATTCGCAAACCGAAAATCGAACACCTGCTCGTCAAAATAATCGAAGGCAAAGGAAAGCAGCAGAATAAAGCAAACCGAGAGAGAGAGAGAAAGAGAGAGAGACGACGACGATGGGGTACATGTTTAGGGTGAGGTTATCGTCCTTCGTAGCTGGCGCTTGCGCCGCCTCCGTCGCCGGCTTCACCTACCTCTACAAGGACTACATGCTCGCCCGTCAAGTCATTTCACACCAGGTTCGTTTTTCTAATTTCAGGGTGAAATTATATCTCTGAATTTTGTTTAATCTGTTGTTAAATGGAATTATCTGATCTACTTTTGCATGCATTAGTCAAATTGGGAGTTTAGGGAAGGGGGATCTAAACGGGGCCATCAGAATAATTCGGGGATTTTGGTATTAGGGTTATGTTGATTAGATTAGGGTTATGTGGATGTTAGAGCATGGTTTGGAAGTAATTTCAATTGCAGTACTATGAATGGTTTTCTTTTGAATTCTTGCCGAAGTGAGTAATGAACATTTTCATGGACTTAAATCCTGTATGTGATTATATGTTAGTGGCTGAGTTTTAAGGGGTCTGAATTGGGTCTTGGTTTTGATTAGATATATACAGGGCCGGCCCTCAGTTCCTGGGGCCAAGGGTAAAAGCCCAAATAATTATTTTTGAGACCCCTAATTACAATGTAATTTCTTTACGCCCAAAATACGTGCCTATATTTATAAGCGAAATACAAATTTGGGGCCCCTAAAATTGCAAAAAAATCGGAGGCCTAAGGCGGCCGCCTCACCGGCCTCAAGGTGGGGGACGGCCCTGGATATATACAATCTATATATTTGAAGAAAAATATTATGTGAGAAAGACGCCCAATGTATAGAAGGTATCTGAGAAAGAACCTGAAGTATCCGATCCAAATTAAAGTAGAACAGTTTGTGGAAGGGTCATCCGAACAATTATGAATGGGTTTTTTCATAATATGTTTATTTCCAGTGTGTTGTTGATGAATGCAGGCACTACTGATGGTAACATATGGGCTCTAAGAGATATGTAGATGAGACTTTTTGCATTTGGACTTAAGAAGGCTTCAAACTGTAGTGTTGTATGATTTTCTACGGAAAATGGACATGTCTTAAGCTGAACTATTAATAGTAGTTGATGAAACTTGTATATCGATTTCCGAGCTATTTTTCTCTCATATTATGAGGAAACCATTGTGGAGGAAAATATGACAGGAGAGGGCTTGCCATTTCTAGAGATTAGTTGAGGGGAAAAACCTAGAAGCGGAAGACTATGGATTTTGTTATAACATAGTAGCACAGAAATAAAGGTCAATGAAATGAAGAAGAATCTATAAATTAGTTTGTCGTTTGTATTATTTTTTGGACATCAATATATAGTCTGTCTACCTTTTATCTTTACTTAACCCTAGTCTATCTACCTTTTATCTTTACTTACTCCCCACCACCTCCACCACACCCCCCCCCCCCTCCACCACCACCACCACACACCTCTCCGTGATTCCGGTTATGTGAAATAACCCAAAAACAAACCCTACCCAAAAATCCAAACCTGGCCTGAACGCCAATACTAAAAGTCAAAATGAAACTGCAACCAAAACCAGCCCCATATTCACAACTGATTAAAATTGACCTCTCTCGCCCGACTTCTTACTCTTTCCATCGAATCCATCCTGAGCTTCTTCCTCCTTCCATCTTGAGTCACCTGACCAAAAGCAGGAAACCTATTTCAGTCTAATTGACCTCCTTCCATAAGATCCATAATGCGACTTCCCTACTCGTGGCTAACCTCATTATACACTCTACAACCGCCATGTGGGCATATCAACTTCAAGTTCGTTTGACATTTACGATGCACAGGGCCGGCCCTGAGTTCCCGGGGGCCCGAGACGAACTCCCGAAATGGGGCCCCCCATACACACAAAAAAAAACAAAACAAAACAAAACAAAAAAACATGTATATAAAAAATTTACACACTGTTGAAAGCAAAATATGCAAAATATATAAATTTGTTTGAAATCGCCCAAATTTAAAGTCTCAAATTCAATTCAAGTCTTCAAGCCTAAACCCAAATAATTTTTTAAAAAAATTAAAGGCTCAAATAATTATTTTTGGGGCTCCTCATAACAGTATTTTTTTACGCGCAAAATACGTGCCTATATTTACAAAGGAATCACAAATTTGGGGGCCCCTAAAATTGCAAAAATGCCGGGGGCCTGAGGCGGCCGCCTCACCCGCCTCAAGGGTGGGGCCGGCCTTGACGATGCATCATGTTGTCCATTTCGGATTGAGGGAGTGTTTGGAAGCTTGGAAATGCAAATTGCAAGTGAAAATTTGAATTTTCCCTTCAAACCCTTTTAACACTATTACCAAAATATCCTTCAAGTTTTGGAGGGAACTAATGGTTGTAATGTATAAAGTAGAGGATACGTTGAAAAGTAGAGGTTATTTTGGTAATTGTGCAAAAAAGTTTTGGAGGGAAAATTCAAATTTTCACTTGCAAATGCAATTGGGACCAAACTCTCCCTAACTTTTGTTGTTAGACCCAATCATTGCGTAATTAGATTTATTACCAACGAGTAGATAACCCTTTCCCCCCACTATTGACCTCTTGCTCCTAATCGGGGCTGTTACAGATCTCATCGAGATATCTCAACTGCGCTCACTTTGTGGGGCATCGTTGCAATTAGCTTACAACAGCATTCCCTTCCAATCATGTGGGATTCACTTTAGGATAAAACTTATACTGTACTATAAATTCGTGGATGAAAGGAATTGCGGTTCAATTTTGAGCAACAAACAACTAGCAGAAGAAAATATAGTGAAGCGACGAGCTACTAGCCTCCTGCCGAGGAATTTATTTGCAATCTTAGTAAAACTGTTTAAGGCTTTTGAGATTCTTAAGGATATGAAAGAGAGTTCTGCTTGGTGAGTGGGAAAATCCCGTTAATTTGTGAAGTATATTGATTGAGTTTCCTGATGAGTATATTTAGTATTTGCAACAAAAATTGTAGGAAACCCTTGTAAGTAGATTACTTTTTCGTTATTGTGGATGAAATAAGTTGATCTCTGTTAATGCGCCACCATTGTTCATCTGACTCTAATGAGCTGAAATAAGGAGTTGATTCTTTAAAAGAGTTTGCCAGTATTCCATAATCCATTTATTCTAGCTAAATGACAATTCAAATTGGATTCTTTTGTGTATCTCTAATATGTTTGTACAGCTTATTCCTATTCATTTCGTTAACATTCCAATGGAAGTGTCTCAGTGGATGGGGAGGTATATTGGCCTTCTCCTATGTCCTCGGTGTGGGGTTGGGTTTCTCTAGACATATTGATAGGGGTCACTTGTAGTACCATTTAAAAACCATATCTGCAAAACTAGTTTGGATTCATTTTGGTGTTATTTACTTTAGTAGGATATTGGGATACATATAATTGTTTGATATGACGGTGGGATCTTTTGATATAATTCTTGGTGATGATGGGATCTTTTGATATATCTAATTATCTGATTAGGGGGTACGATATAATCCTTGGCACCCTTGGAGGCATTCATTAGCTTTTAGAATAGTAACTAGTCTAATGATTAATCACAATCACTTCTCCTTTAGCAATTAGTTAAGATTATTAATTCCAGTATCTAGTGAGTTTGGTAAATAATATTTTTTTACTTTAATTAATTGTCAGCGGAGCATTAACTGTGGTTAACTATTAGATTACTAATCAAAAAGTCATATGTTTGTTTCTAAGAGACCATGATCATCCTTGGAACCAAGGACCTAACCCGAGCCATAGGATAAATTAATATTGGCAGTCAATTGTTGGATTTTTTAAGTTTTAATTATGATTTGAAGTCTATTTGTTGCTAGCTCAGTCGTTAATAAGACAAAATATTCTTAGGTCTTTTCTGGTTATGCCCACCTAAAGGTTAGTTTAACAAATTAAGCTGTTTATTTGGAAATTAATTTGTTTGCGTGTTGCATACAACTTATCACTCTTGCCCTCTATATTCCTCCTCCATTCTTCTTCCTTCTCTCCACTTCCTTCTTCTGTTCTTACTCTATTCATATTGCATCACTCTGCTATTGTGTCACTCAAATATTTTATATGATCCCTCGTAACCCACTTAATGTTGGCCCCTGAGAGTAAATATTATTTCATTTGTATTATTCCTTATTTAGTCATGTTTAATCAGAAAGGGCAATAACATACTTCATCTTATACATATTTTGGAGGTGAACATGAATTTACACATTTTTATCTAAAGATTCCTGCTAGAGTCTCACCCGTATGAAATTCATAACGCTAGATTATTTCAGTTGATCACCCAAGTTGTTAAGTTTCTATAGACAGTTTTCTCAACAATTGCTTTACTTGCATTCAAACCCTATCTGCCCTGTACGATTTTGTCTATTTACCATTGTTAAATTCGATTAGTTATGGTATGGACAATCAGCTTACCCTTCTGATTCCAATGCAGAAATGGCCAACCCTTAATGTTTTTAGCAGAAACATCAAAGCCATGATAATATAGATCAATCCTCTGTCTTTTGGTGTCAATTTTATTTTGGTTGTTTATATTCTTTTATTTTAAATACTGTCTTTATTTAAAACATGCTTGGTATTTTATTTATTAACTTCTTGAAGAATGTTTTTTTATAGAATGATTTCTTCAAGAATGTCTTATGCTTATACAGTCTTTAATATTGGTATATGATTGTTTGTGAGTAGTCCTTCACTTATTTTTGCACCAAAACATTGATTTCGCTGTAGGCATGGTCGTATGTATTATTGTGTAGACATTAGTGCGAGCACTTCTGCTGTAGACTGAAGGGCCTTTGCAGCTAGCTACCTCGTATGCACTGGCCAATTCATGGAATAAAAGGTGCCTTCCTCATTGAGATTGAGTGGAAACTTGTATATTGAACTTATGTTATTTGGAATTTGAGACTGTGGTGAGTCAAAAAGGGAAAAAAAAGAGAGCAGAAACCTCATATCCTTGCCAGTTTTATTTAGCATTAATTTGTGAAACTTGCATTCGGTAAGTGCCATCTTATCAGTCATATTAGGTAAATGTTTCATATAGACTTTAAGTTCCAAGTAAAACGTATATTGTGTGTACTCCAAGATTTTCATGAACATTAAACTTCTGATCGCATAATTGGAACTAGTTACTTCTCAGTATTTTTGCATGTTTTTTTTATCATGTGAATACGGAAATTTCCTAGAACAATGTCAGGTTGGTAGTTATTCCTTTTTTTTTTAAAATATAACTTTTATGGGGAAGTTTGTATCATGGAGTTTTTCCTTAATGTCTTATCCATCATGTATGATCCCTTTGTTTTTCAAGCAAAATTTATCTGGTAAAATATTTGGCAAACCTGAGAACTTGTAGTTCTTGCTGTTCTTCCTAGCGAGCAGAAATTTTGAAGGTAAAATGGTGTACTGTATATTAGCTGGCACATGTGGCCCCATAACATAGCTGTAGTTAAGAAACTGCAAGACAGTTGTTCATCTCTGGAAGTTCTGAAGCTAAAATGTTTCTCTGTTAACTCCTTCACCTTCAGCCATTTTTTCAATCGGAACATAGTGGTCTGATATTGCCACAGTTGACTACAGATTCATGTTTAATTCACTTCTTTTTGATAAGTGAAATATCAATTTTAGATATAACGTAAATGGCTTTGTTGGATTATGAGTTTATATTAAAATGTCAAGTTGCTCTTAATATGCATTCCTAGTTCTTGTGCATTCATCAATACTTATCATAGCTGATCTTCTAGCTATTGTATGCTGATCACTCCCCCGAGAAAGGATTGTTTTGATTCTATATTCTTTAGATAGTATCTCTGTAGACAACATATATACTTCATTGGATCAAAATCAAACCTTCAGTATTTGGCTCTTTGTTCCTAGATCAATGCGTATTTCCTTCATTACTGAATTGGAGTACCAGTTAGTAAGGGATCTAAAATCTAATCAAAACAACCCCCCTTTTTTGTTTTTCCAGGTCAAAGATCACTATGAATCCCTTGAGAAGCGCTACGAAGCTTTGAGTGCGCGTGTTTCAGCTGTAGAAAATTCGAAGATTGCAGAGACTGCAACACCATCTGAATGATCTGAATATATTTGATATTTGTTTTGTGATGATGAGGTTTTGTTCCTCTGTACTGTTGTTCAGTGGAGCCCTTCTCTTTTTTTAGGCACCAATTAGGAGCAGTTCATCTCCATTTGGAGTTATGTTGATGAGATTGATAATGGTTTTTTAAACATGTATGGCAAGATGATCGGTTACTTATTTTCTTCCGATTCCATGATAATTGTATTTTTTCGTACAAGCAAGAGCGACAAAAATTATGGTACAATAACTTGCATTTTATCTACTTTGCACCGTGCAGTACTTCATTAGCTTTTGATTTTCTGGGGGAGCAAGTATGGTTCCGACAGTTATAATCAGTCGGTTTCATTAAATTTGATATTGTTCCATTGAGTTTGAGATTCAGCATTTTTTAGTAAGACCGGTTCTGATGCCATTTAAATGATGAACAAGCTAACTGAAACATATTTCAGTGTAGTAACAATTCATAGATTCATTGATTCAGAGTACATCGGATGAAGTAGTTTTCAATATATGTATCTCGAGGGTTTATTTGGATTAGAATCCTGTACTGTTCTTGGCTCTTGATCGAACGAGGGCCGGCCTGAGTTTACTGGAGCCCGAGGCGAACTCCCGAAATGAGCCCCATACAAAAAAAAAAAAAAAATTTCAAGTTGCTAAAAAAATTATTTGAATTTTTTTTTTCTACAATTTTTAAAAACCGATATATATGAAGAAATAAATAGAAATTTAAGAATTTGAGGAAAAAAATCATTCAAATTCAAACTCAACTCAAATAAGCCGATCAAAGTACTAATTTTAAAAAACAAAAGTCCAAAAATTAAATTTAGGGGCCCCTAAAAAAATATTATGCACAAATTAGGTATATGTAAATATAAGGGAAAAAAATTGGGACCTTAAAATTGCGAAAATTTTGGGGGCCCGAGGCGGCTGCCTCCGTTAGGGAGGCGACTTTGGTCAGAACCCACCTCTCGTGCACAATTAGCTCTAAGGAATTGTCAAAGAAGCAACTACAAGCAACCACAGTTCTCATGCATCTTACTTTTTTCCTTCTTCGATGCAAAACTTGTTAAGGTATATATGTAAAATAATCGGAACAACATTAAATTCCTGGCAATCATAAGAAAACACGTTTATGTATGAACTTGGTGCTAATAAGAAAACATAGTTGAACTTATTGAAAAACATTAGGGTTGCTAAATGTATATTGCAATAAAAGATAATTCAGTAATTCTTACTTCAAAAAAAAAAGGTGGGACAAAAAAAAAAAAAAAAGAGAGAGAGAGAGAGAGCGAGCGAGTAAAAAATCTACCACTTTTCACAATTCTCCATAGTAATATAGAGTTTACCTGTCTGCAAAAAGTTTGTTCAACTCAGAAACCTCGACCTCTGGTCCCCATCCAAATCAGCCAAGCTCGAACTAACGACTTCCCCATTAGACATACCAGCCGAGCGTGCTTTACCTTTTCCATAGCAATCTCAAGAATCCATTTGGCATCTTTTTCATAATTACGCCACTTGCATTCAGCATCGCAAACCCCCCCCTTTTTTTTCTCCGACCGTCTGAACAAATTTATTCCATAAGTGTATGAGATGGTAGTAGTCGAAATTCGTCTTTTTTTTTTCAAGCAAACTTTGCACATCTTCTTCAGTAATATTCTCGAACCACCACCAACTTGCTTATAAGCATAGTTTTCAAGCAAGCATACGAGGAATTTGCACTCCTGTTTGTGAAGATATTATTAGTCCTTGTGTTGTTAGTTTTGAATAATCCCTAAGTTATAGGGACTTAGTTGTAGTAGTTTATCTTTGACCATTTCTTTAGCAAGTATCCCATGCAGTTAGGGGTTGTTAATCCTGGGATAATGCTTTAGTATTTTTCGTTGCTTTCGGTTCATGTAAAGGCTATACATAGCCTAGTTCTCTAGTTGGAATAATCACTGAGATAAACTTACTCTTCTCAAATATATTCTTCTAAACTTTAGTCTAAAACCAACACAGTTCAGGAACTAAATCTTTTAAATCTTTCCTCACCAAGTCAGTGAAGATGAGACACGAATCCTTCTTGAGCCAAATGTACTTTTGAGGGTCTTGGATAAGTGCTGCTTGTAAGACATCTCTTAATTGAAGAGGGAGATAAACTACGATGATTGCACTTGCTTCTTTCTCTTTGTCTACGACTCACGGGAGACAGCGATCGATTCCAACTGAATGGGACCGTTTTTGGCTGTCTATACACCCGCGATGACGATGGACTCCAACTAGTCATACGTAAAGGCGGCAAAAAAAAAGGGTTAATCCCACATGGTCTCTAACAAATATGGAAATTCCATATCCCTCACTCAAAAATTGATATTTTCATATAACTCATTCATAATATTGACCAATATTTCGCATACTCTCTCCACCATCTCGGCTATGTCTGCTCATCACCAAGAATTGGTCACTGGAATTCTGCTGATTCACAATTTGCAATCTTCTCATGTGGATAATGAGTCCTCTAGTTCTGATTCTAGTGGTGATCTCTCGAGTGATTCTTCTTAAGGGTTTTCTTTAGCTTAGTCTACTATTCTAATGTTCTTATCCTGTTTTGTGTTGTTGCTTTGAAAGGTTGTTCGAATGTTTTGGCTGTTAGGTCTGGTTTGGTTCTGATCCTCTTAATGAGGATGTTTTGGGCTTGTAGTTTCTCTTCTTTCTGGAGTCTGTATGAACTCGTATTTTGTACTTTTGGTTTTGGTTGGCTGAAGTCGTTAGGCTTCATCCCTTTTATCAAAATAATAATAATAATAATAGTATTGACCAATATCAAAACATTACTTTTTTTTTTGTTATTGTCACTCTACTTATGTTAAATCTTATTCTCGGTTTAAAAATGACTATTTTGCCATCCTTTTTAGAGTTTAGGAATTTGGGATTTAGAATTTGGGATTTGGGAGTTAGGATTTTGGTTTCAGGAGTTAGGGTTTAGGGTTTTAAAAGAGAGCAAAACAGTCATTTTTAATCCTTAATTTCAAAAATAGCACAACCCCTAAACTTTAACCCTTAATTTTAAAGAAGGGCAAAATATTCTTTTATAAACTCATGGTAAAATTTAACATAAAAATAGTGAAAATAGCAAGTTAATGAGTTATATGAAAATATCAATTTGTGAGTGAGGTAAGTGGAATTTTCACTTAGTTACCCGTGTCACCGTGTGGAATTGAACCCCCCCCCCCCCCCCCCCCCCCCCCCCCCCCCACCAAAAAGTAATGCTTCAGCCACTACCAATTTCACTATCATTCTCTTCACTACCTTAGGTGGCATACTCCTATTGGAGAGTTTTCCCACCTACTCTATCTTCCTCTACCTATTGGAGTATGCCACCTAAGGTAGTGAAAAGAAATGTAGTGAAATTGGTACTGGCTCTAGCATTACTCCCCAAAAAATGCCTAGGATAAAAAAAATAAAAATAAAAAACTAGTAGGAGTTCAGATGTGCAAGCGGGCCTAATAACGGGCTTGGAATTAACCCTTCAGGCTCGAAGCGAATATAGGCCCTATGCATTTGTAAACACTCTACACGTGCATAACATGTGGGTTTCGGTAAAAACTACCCGAAACTCATCCGAATTCAATTCCAAAACTCGGAAAAAACCCAGAGCTAAAAAATTCCACCAACCGAAAATCGAGTCGAAGACGACGATGCACTCCGCCGCCATATTCACACCAATCCTTCCCCTCTTACCCCTCTGCACCGCCGCCGGTGCCGCCACTCTCGGGCGACAAAACCCAGGAAGAAATTTCACCGCTTTTGCTTCGTGGAGTTCCAAGTCCAACAAACCTCAAGCGCAGTCGAACCTAACGGGCTCTGCAGTTCTGCATGCGCTTCAAAAAGCGGTTTCGGAAAAGGAGAGGAAGATTATGAAGAAGAGGAAGCAGCAGCAACTGAATCGAAGGATGGGGAGAGGGAATGAGAGAGAGAAAGAGGAGGAGTTGTTTGATTATGGGAATGTTAGGGAGATCGAGATACGGAGCGATTGGGAGGCGAGGATTGAGCAGTTGGAGAAGAGGGTTCAAGAATTGCAGTCACAATATCATCATCATTATTAAATTGGAATTACAGTGCCGTTAATTTTGTATTTTGGTGTTGTCATTATATTTACACGAAATTTTTTTCTCATTTTGTTTATATGGTGTTACCGTAACAAATTGGAATTTTTTGCCGTACTAGGCCACTTTTTTGATAGTATTTGCGTTTTTAGACCAGGTCCCAAACTATTAGCATTCGTGGGCTAGCCTCTGTCACGTCAGCATCGGCCGCTATTGGGAATAGCGGCCTCTTCATAGATACCAATTTTGTGCCCCCACACTTGGTTGTGTACGAAGGGGATCAGGAAATGAAGAGGTCGCTATTGGCACTAGCGACCTCTTCTAACTGAGGTCGCTAGTGGCAATCGCGACCTCAGATGGGTCCCCGAATGCTTCTAACTATGAGTCTTGGATGTTTATACTAAGGTCGCGATTACCAATCGCAACCACAGGTATGATAGGTCGCGATTGACATTAGCGATTATGCTGTTTGCCAAATCAGCTTATCCTCTGTGATGTTTATACTAAGGTCGCGATTACCAATCGCGACCACAGTTATGATAGGTCGCGATTGACATTAGCAATTATGCTATTTGTCAAATCAGCTTATGTGAAAGTGACTCATAATAGCCTACCACTGAGGTCGCTATTGCTCAGTTGGAGGAGGTCGCTAGTGGCATTAGCGACCTTATTTACACATACTCAGCCTAATCCCTCTGTACTCTACCAAGTGTGGGAGTACAAATTTGGTGGATATGAAGAGGCCGCTATTCCCAATAGCGGCCGTTGCTGACGTGGCAGTGGCTAGCCCACGAACGCTAATAGATTGGGACCTGGTCTAAAAATGCAAATACTATCAAAAAGTGGCCTAGTACGGCAAAAAATTCAACAAATTAATGATCAACCACAATTTGAAACAGAGATAGGGGTTTCTAATTTTGTGTTGAATTTGATTTGAGTGGTACAAGTTTGATATATTTTTGAGGTGGAGGCGGATCTGTGTTAAATATAATTGCATCATGACCCTATTTTGAGAAAACGAGAGCATACATCTTAAACTTCTGAGCTAAGAAAGACAGTTTTCTGAGCTTGGAGAATAGCCTAAAGTTATGAGAAGTTCAAAATGGCATGGGTTATCTTTAACTTTTAACTCTTTTCGCAAACTTGGCCTTAAAATTATTGTGTTGAGTTAAAGATTTGTGTGTAATTATACAAGTAAAGTTAGTTGTAGATGTCCAGTATCAAAGTATCTTAAAATGAAGTGTAAGGTCCAGAAGCACATTGCAGACCACATGTGAGATGTTAGGCTAAGTTTAAGCCCCCCACGGACCTGCTTCTTATTAGCTTTTCAAATGGCTGGTCACAGCTTCGCTGCTGTGTCCTCTCCTCAGCCTCAAATAATTCATATCTTCGTTGTTTGTTTCTAAGTCGACACTCTCAACCGGAATTTCAATTTGTAAACTTGAGTGGAACTGAAGATGCATTTAAGTGATGGAGCTCTTGTCTGCACCCAGCTGTAGGGTTTTGGCCGTAAGACCGGTAGGCTGCAGTATTCACAATGGCCAGGGTATCAGGTGTGCTGGAATAGCGGAGCATTCAGTCCCAGCGCCGATGGGAGAGAAGCCGGAGCATGGGTCTTTTTGCTTGGAAAATGGATAAGTTTGCTTCAAGTGGAGGGAAAGATATTGCGAACAAGAGCTTGTTGGATTGGGATTATGAGAGCTTTGTCGATGTTTCAAAGAGAGAGATGATGGGAAGAAGTCGAAGCCAGCAACAAGAGGTTGTCAGAGAAGTTCTTCTATCTATGCTTCCTCCTGGTACTCATAAAGAAATGCAAGTGTGATTCATCTTTCTGAACTAAGATTTTCTTTTATATTTTTTGTATTTTCATGAAAAATACTAAAAGTTAAATCATTGAGCAGATCATACTAGCATATAAATAATGCTAGACATTTCCAGTTATCCATTAAGGCATCAAGGCATTTGATGATAATGACACAAAACATTAATGGATGACTGGATCATGTGCACTTGACTCTACATTAAAAGAAACAACACACATGTTTTGTAACTTGTAATACAACTAGTATGGTTTTTGTAGCATAAGGCGCATTTTCTCCAAGAATTAACTTTATTTTTCTGGATACTACATTCCACCTCTGCAGATACTTGGAGAACAGTGGATGTGTTTGTATGTGAGTGAATATGAGATTTCTTCACCAACGAATTTGGACTTCCCTTGACAATGAACCCAAGTAAGTCACCTGTTTAAGATACATCCAGGGTTGTTCATGTGCAGCAAATTATACTGTCAAAAAGAACACTTGTATCTAGAGGATCTTTTGCTACTCATTTTGTTCATGTTCATTGACGGATTGACCCACCCTCTCTAATCCAAGCTGTTGATTCCCGAACGACATTCCTAGAAGCTGTCACTCCCTTCAAGTTATAATTCGTTCATTAAATTGTGTTTAGAATAATAGATTATCGCATCTGCTCAATATTTTGTGCATAGGCTTAAAATATACTACATTCTCTTTAAATTTGAGATTTGCAGTAACTTTTTAAAGTTCTACTACTGGTAACCAAAATATGTCATAAACTACAAAACTGGAGAGGATTTCTTTCTTCACGGGAAGAATAGCAAATGTAGAGTCGAAGCATATTAAGCTTCATCATCAGGTTTGTTTTCTGCTTGTTTATCCTTTGTCGATCCCATACTTGTATGTGACAATTCAGAAAATTTTCACCCAACAATAAACTTCTCTTGTTATTTATTTACATTAGCTCAGCATCTTTTGTTGTCTCTCACTGTTACAAACAGAATCGATTAATGTAGTACCTTAACAGTTAAAATTCATTGAGATAAATCACAACTTCAATGCACTTAACTACATTTTTGGCGATGTTAATTGCAGGTTCTTGAAAAATATTCTGTCAAGCTACGGAGCAAGTAGGGATGCAATAATTTGATGGCGATAACAAGCTAAATACATGTGTATACGCGTGTGCAAATATAGCTAAAATAGTGGTTTACTACACTTTTTCACTTTATATCAAAGTCGTAGTCTACTTTGAGGTCTGTAATAATATTTGCCAATAGTATAACAATTTTTGTAAATTTCTAATTGAAGTTGCTTCTTTACAAATGCTGGAATGAAAGTATAAAGTGCATGCTTTACTTCCTCACAAGTCTTTAACGGTGCCTGATGAGTAGTTGATCGGAGCAAAAGAAATGCATTCTCTTCACAAATCGAAAGCAACAGATGTAGATGCACTCCTGAAGTCATTTCGTAACTACAGAAATCAACATGCGCTCACTAATACATAACTACAGAACTCAGAAATCACACAAGCTATTATATCTGCTAACCTTTACCCAAAAAAGCGAAGAAAAGATAGAATTGATTATAAATGACCATCAATTATGCGAAAAAATTGTAATAAATATCCTTCAACATCTGAACAAAGACTATAACTCCAGCTCTTTGGACTAAAGTCACAATCCTTCCTACACTATAGTTGAAACAAAAGAGAGCATTGGGATACTTCAATTGTCAGCAATGTAACAGACCGAACTGAAATGAGCCTTCACAAAGTATTTCAGTATAAGATATGCATCTCTATTTTTTTGGGGATTTTTTAAAAATAAACTAGAAAAATCCAACAGTTCAGTGTTCCGAGATTAATATCATGCAGATTTGATATCACAGGTAGCACCGTCATGGTTTGTATCAATTAGATGTATTAGCCATAAAACAACTGGTGACAAATACTACATCTCTTCGCGTAACTTTGATCTGTATTTTGGAGAAAATCAAGATTTGCTTCAACTACCGTGAAAATAACCATTACAACAAAATCACAAGTCCTGATAACTAGCAAGGGCCACGAGTTTTCAGCACTTTTCACTAGTAATGGTTATACCTACGCCTCTTATCACTGGCCCGATCTGCACTGTCACTTGAGCCACCATCACGCTCTCTTCGAGAAGATGGTCGCGGTGGTGGTGGGCCCGGTGCACCAGGCTGCTGTCTGCAGAATTTCAGAGAAAAAGGAGCAAATATAAATAACTCAAGATATGAAAAACTAAAGAAAAATAAAAAAATTCAAAGATCCCAACATATACAACAACAACAACAAAGCCTTTTTCCCAACTAGTTAGAGGTCGGCTACATGAATCATGGTTTTCCATTATGCTCGATTTAACACTATCTTCTGGAAGGCCACAAGCTATCATATCTTTTCTCACCATTTTTATCCAAGTTTAGGTCTTCCCCTACGCCTAACTCTACCCTAAATACTTAATAAATCACTCTTTCTAACCGGGACACTACTAGGTCTACGTGTGACATGTCCAAACCACGTAAAGCGATTCTCTCTTAATTTATGTTGGATAGGATCTACCTTCACCATGTCTCATATATGCTCGTTTCTAATTCTATCCTTCTTGGTTTTACCATACATCCATCTTAGCATCCTCATCTTCGCTACACTCATTTTTGGACATGTTATTTCTTTGTTGCCTAACACTGCTTCATACATCATTGATGGTCTAACAGCCGTTCTGTCAAAAATTTCCTTCAACTTCAAAGGTATACGTTTGTCATACAAAACACCATTGGCACTTCTCCACTTAAGCCACTCTGCTTGGATCATATGCATAACATCTTCATAAATGTCCCCATCTCTTTGTATAATCACAAGCCTAAATATCGAAAACGATCACTCCTAGGTATTTCTTGACCATCAAGCTTCACTATTTCCTCATTTGTGTTCCGAATATCACTAAAATTACACTCCATATACTCTGTTTTAGTTCTGCTTATTCTCAAGCCTCTAACTTCCAAAGTTTCTATTCACGATTCTAATTTAGTATTGATTCCTGCTCTAGTCTCATTCACTAAGACGACGTCAACGGAAAAAACCATACACCAAGGCACCTCTTGTACTTCTTGCGTCAATTTATCCATAACCTTGGATCATATGCATAACATCTTCATAAATCTCCCCATCTCTTTGTATAATCAAGCCTAAATATCGGAAACGATCACTCCTAGGTATTTCTTGACCATCAAGCTTCACTACTTCCTCATTTGTGTTCCAAATATCACTAAAATTACACTGCATATACTTTGTTTTAGTTCTGCTTATTTTAAAGCCTCTAACTTCCAAAGTTTCTATTCACGATTCTAATTTAGCATTGATTCCTGCTCTAGTCTCATTCACTAAGACGACGTCAACGGAAAAAAGCATACACCAAGGCAATTTATCCATAACCAAAGCAAAGAGTTAGGGGCTTAAAGCCGAACCTTGGTGTAAACCTACTGTAATAGAAAATTCAGTAGTCTCTCCTATGGTTGTATAAATTGTGGTCTTTGCCACATCATACATATCCTTAATTACCTCAATATACCGAATAGTTGCTAATTTATTATTTAACGCCCACCATACTATCTTTAGAGACTTTATCATATGTTTTTTTCTAGAATTATAAACACTATATGTAGATCTTTCTTATTCCCTCTATATTTTTCCATAACTATTCTCAAAGATCCCAATATATGAGGGGAAAAAATCATATGCACCATTGATCGTAAAAAAGTAGGACAGAATATCTGAACCTTCAATTCTCCTAAAAAAAACAATGCCCCCTACATAATCCCTCGGAACCTCGGACAATCCTATAGGGGGCAGAGTCTTTGAAGAGAATAAAAGGCTAAGATCTTTTGTCATACTTCTTTTTATGCCTAATTGGGCCATATGATTATTTTTCCACATGAGAGTACTCTAGAAATCTAAAACATAAATGCCCTTATGCGGGGCTGTAAAAATAGCAACAGGAGGACTACTTAAAGCATAAATCCCTTATTGTGGGACTACTGCTACATATGAGATTTATTAGGAAGTGAAACATTAAAACCCCAGGAATTAAGTTTATATAACTTACAGAACATATCCAACACGACCATCTGGCAGAACCATCGGAACCATTCTCATCCCTGATGGCATCGGCCCTCTACCATATATCACAGGCTGCAAAATAATTTAAAACAAAATTTCAGTAAGCAAAATAATGGGCATGGGGTAATATGAATAATGCTTGAAATATATTCTAAAAAAAGATTAGGTGTACTGATTGAGAAAGAGGTAAGATAAACCTGGTTGAGTCCTGGTGCACCATATCCACCACCATAAGCTCCATATGGATCCCCGGAGTAACCATAAGAAGGGTATTGGGGATAATTTGGTGCTTGCCCACCTTTGAACGGATTAGCTCCATGATCATATTTTTTATCGGTCTGTGGTTTAGCAAGAACAGCCTCAATAGCTTGTCCTGAGATCCATAGACGCACAAACCATTCCATGTAAGAAAATTAACGAATGAATCATAAATGAGACATTTGAATTGGCAATTCAAAGGCATAGCCACATTACATTACCATCGATTTCATACTTCTCAGTTCCTTTAACAGCCTTTAAAGCACTAGATCTCTCAGCAAAATGGATAAAACCAAAATCACGCTTGCTTCCGGTTTTAGAAGGTGGCAGAACTACTTTCGTGATTTCTCCATGACGCTCGAAAAGCTCTTTCAACTTCTCTGATGTAGTATTCTCTGGCAAATTCTTCACATAAATAGCCTTCACCTGCAAATATTCAGAAAGTTGGTAATGTGTATGCAAAAAAGGTGGAAAGGTTCATCCATTTATTACCAATGCATTAAGCATAAACTCAATTGGATGCAAAGGTTAAAAACATAAGCAGAAAGGACTTCAGACAATATATCATAAACAAATAAACATTTTTGGAAATGGTAAATTCAGTACAATAAACAAGGGACTTCATACAATAAAACCAACAAACAAAGTCGCACGAAGGTGCAAGAGCACGAGCTACCTACAAATGTTGTATGATGAGGAAATTGTTTTCCCCCAGAAATGGTTCTAAATTAGTACATTGAAGTATCTAAAGTAGATAAACAGAAAAAATGATCTAGTTAAAATTATAAAATAAGATGTGCAACCAAATGAAATACATTTACGCTAGGAGCAAGATATGATCATATGTTTAGCATAATACACTCATAAAAGCACAGGATACGGCCAAGTCTTTCAACTCATTCACAAACAAGGATGCATTTGGTTGGTTGAAGGGAGTAAAGAGGACTAGTCTGGATCAACTGACTTAGCTACAACCAAAACAGAAGATACAACTTATTTAAGTACAATATAGCAGGTTAAGTACAACAGAAAAACAAAGATGAGCAACACACCTAAAAAAACATGCAATTGTTGAATGAAGGGTATATTAAGGTAGAACGAGGGTAGAATAATCTGGGCTCGGAATTTGACAAAACAGCTTCAGTGGAAGTAGCTAGGATTTGTTAATATGTTTAGTCAGCAACTTCTACCGAGTTTGAAGAGGTTAATTGAACAATTGGACTATTGGGATTTTATATATGGTTAGAAGTCTTCAAAGAATTACAATGCTATGTCCACAAGTAAATCACGCGTTTAGGCCCATTTCACTAGTTAGGCAACTATACTACATTCCATTACAAACATGATTTACTGTTTCTGACAGCATGAATGTTAAAATTGCACTAGGATTCACTTCGGGAAGCTATAGAGAGCTTAACCAAATGCCTTTACTAAGAGCATCCACAGTGGTTTGCTATAATTCTCAGTTTGCCATTTTTTGAGAAAGCAAGCGCTGCAATGGTTTCTCAAAGTGCCATTTTTTAGCAAACGAGCTATATTCGTTTCTCATATTTGAGAAACAGAATAGCGATTCTCAAATTATAGAGGACGGGATATCATATCCCGTCTGATCAATTTTTATTAAATTTTTATTAAAAAAACACCTCTCAAACGGGAGATCATATCCCGTCTCAATCAGACGGGATATGATATCCCGTCTGAGGGAATTTTTTTATTTTTTATTTTTTATTTTTTAAATGAACGGAGGTGATTGGCCGGAAAAGACAAAAAAAAAAAAAAAAAAAAGGTCAGACGGGGAATGATTCCCCGTCCAACCAAAAAGTAGGTTTAGTCAGTAGGTATTAGTAGTTAATTAAGGTTAAAGTAGTTTTAAGTAAGTTTAGTTATTATTATATTAATTAATTTATTTAATTAATTTAGTTTAATAGTTAATAAGTAATTAACTTTTTAAATTTAATTTCAAAACGACAGACGGTATATCATATACTGATATACCGTCTCTCAATTTTTTGGCAAAAATATAGCAAATGACCACTGCAGCGATTGCTTCTATTTGCTATTACTGTAGCAGCCATTTTTTGGCAAATGAGAAACACCACTGTGGATGCTCTAAAGGATATGATTTGATGATCGGCCGGAACATTACCAACTGGCTATTATATACACATAAAATATGAGAAAACGCCTTAGGGGACATACAAGGAATTTTCCTCCTGTGGCAACCTAAAAATTCTATCTCCTCCTCCCAAGAGCACGATCCACACAGTGTTTTACATGTCATAAAACATGAGAGAATAGAATATAATCAAGGTTGAATTCATCTGCACTACTACCCATGCATTAAGTGGTCAAAAGTCTCACAACAGTTCTATTGCTCAAAACCGTTCATTTCCAACCACATGATGAATGGGTAAAAAAGTTTAAACGTAATGATTAACATCACTCTATATCTTGTGACACAAATATGAACTTGGACGGGGTAGATCGTGAACTTGGGATGTGGAAATTGGGTTTTAGAGTACCATTGGAAGAAATTTCCTCCTTTGCTACCCGATACCCAGTATCCCCTGTAGAAGGACCAGTTGCCAAATATCTTAGATGGCATGGATATAGAGCGCATCGAGCAGTGGTATGGAAGAAGTTTTTGTTTTGTATCACATCCATCTATCATTCATTCTGATGATACTTCTTTTTTTGGAATTCTTATGGTGTGTATACATATGTATATAGTAGTATCAAACTTCAGTAACTTCTTTAGAGCAAGTCTAATAGGAGAGGCAAGATGAGGTGGAAAGACGCAATAGACAAAAAACAAGAAAAAATCGGGTTCTAATAGGAGGGGTAAGAGGCAAGAAGTGTGGCCAATTTGGGGGGGGGGGGGGGGGGGGGGGGGAAGAAGCTCTGCAAGAAATGTGCATGTGGGTGACGTCAACGCTGATGTGATGTTGATGTAAAACGTAAAACTAAATAGAGAATTTCCAAGAATCTTAAAGGATTAATTTTACCAACATGTAATGCGGATCAAAGTTAGAAATTTAAACAATTAACCGGTTTAATGGATTTTCAAGAATTAAATTAAGTTTAACAAGCCTAATTAATAATTCAGTTCTAACAATCAATAATTAAATCCCTAAACGTTCTTCGCAAGTAACAGATGCAATATTGATTCGTACTTTAACTAGGCAAGTGGAACACTCAATCTCGATATTCGTGGTCGACAGTTAAATTGAATAATATAATAAAGATGATAAAACAGTATAACACAAATATTTGAAAAGTGAGAAGAGTATACCGGGATTCGAAGACACCATTAGATCTAGGGTTCGCAGCAACGCAGGACACAGTAAGAGAGAGACAGCAGCAACCAAGTCAACAATGGCAACAGCAAGGGCAACGGTGGCGGCGTCATTGCCTGAGGGCGGCGACGGGGTCGTCACGACGAGAGGGGGGTGGTCGACGGCAGCGTCGACGGGGAGATCGGGAGGTGGTTGCGGCAAGAGTAGGGCACGGGGGTGCTGCCGCGACTGCAGGAGGGTGGCGCCGGAGGATCAGTGCATCGCTGGTCGCTTTAGGGGTAGTTTTATTTGGGGATTAGGGTTAGGGTTTAGGAATTTGTATTGGATTTGGGGTAGTTTTAGAGTTTATCACAACCCCTAAAATTAGATCTCAATTATATCACACAATGAGGGAGATGAAGAGCAAAACTTCAACACAAGAATTTTTAATCAATAACGGCATAACTTCTCATTAATCTCAAGGCCTATAAATAGGCTCAAAACAAATCTGGATACAAATCTCAAAATATTCAAAAATCTCAAAAATATTCTAAAGCATAAAAGAAAGATTACATATGGCTATAATTGCCAAAAACAAATATGGTACTGAAATAAAATCCTAAGCTAATGAAACAGTTATCCTAGACGATGCCTGCACTGATAGAAACGCCTGAATCGTCTTGAACCGATGTCCACATCATTCTCAGGGTGGGAAAGGGCTCGACCCAGTCGAGTCAAAATCAGTCCTCCTGTCATAGTGCTCCAAAATGTCTGGATCTAAGCGCTGGAGCTCTTCACGATCTATCCAAGTATTCTCCGACTCCGGCTTATTTTTCCGTCTTACCAAATACCTATGAATACCACCATCTCTAGTAGAGATTATCTGATCATCTAAAATATTATACAATTCTTCTGTCGATGGGTTAGTATCAGGTAGTGGGGGAAATGTGAGAATCTCACCATTAGGCTGCAGGGTACGCTCATCTATAAGAAGATTTCTAAGTTAAATTATGGACCTTCATAGGGTACTATATCCTCAACATAGAAAATTTTACTTATGCCAAAACCATCAGGAATGTCAACGACATAGGCATTATCATTGATTTTATGAAGAATTTGAAATGGGCCTGCAGCACGTGCATTCAACTTCTTAACGGATCCAGCTAAAAACCGTTCCGGACGAATCCGAACCATCACTTCGCCACCCACATTAAATGTTTTAAATTTCCTTCTAATATCAGCTCTTAACTTGTAGTTAAAATTATTCTCATTAATTTTCTTGGAAATTTTTCTATGCAAGTCATGAATGCGGGATGCAAATGCAGATGCAGACTCTGAGACTCGGTGATGTTCTAACATAGGGGCAAGATCTATGGGTTGCCTAGGACGATAACCACGTACTACTTCGTGTGGACTCATAACAGTAATTCTATTCCTAGATGTGTTATAAGCAATTCAACAACCGTTAATTTTAAATCTCATGTTCCTAAGTTCTCTCCCACAAGAGTACGCAAGAGATTGCCAAGACTCCGATTGACAACCTCAGTCTGTCCATCAGTCTGTGGGTGGAATATTGAAGAAAACTTCAATTTCGTACCCATTTTGTGTCATAGGGTCTTCCAAATATAGCTCGTGAATTTTACATCCCTATCAGACACAGGTTTTTGGCAACCCATGTAGCTTCACAATATTATCAAAGAAGATCTGAGGCACACGGGATGCATCGAAAGTTTTAAAGCAAGGAAGGAAGTGGGCCATTTTAGAAAAACGGTCCACGACGACAAGAATGGAGTCGTGTTTCTTTTGTGTTTTCGCTAAGCCTAACAAGAAATCCATACATCTTTCCAAAGCGACTGGAAACAGATAATGGAGTATACAGGCCTGTGTTCTGTTTTTGTTGCTTGGCGAGTTGACAAGTATGACATCTGTTAACAAGTTTCGCAACGTCTCTCTTTAGCTTCGGCCAGTAAAACCTATATTCCACAGCATCAATGGTCTTGCTATGCCCAAAGTGTCCAGCAAGGCCACCAGCGTGCAATTCCCAAACAAGATACTCTCGTAATGATGTACTAGGAATGCACAGTTTGGAGCGATAGAAAAGATAATCATCTTTCAAGAAATAATTATCTATCACTCGAGTGATGTCATCCTTCAAAGAGGTGTACATCTAGTGAAAATCTGGGCAGAAGGCATACTCATCTTTTAATCTCTCAAAACCAATAATTTCAGTGCGCAGTGTAGATAAGATCAGGTGACATCGACTAAGCGCATCCGCGGCCTTATTATCAATCCCTTTTGCGTGCCTAATGGTATATGAATATTCTTATAGGACCTCTACCCATCTAGTATGTCTCGGATTCAACTTTTGTTGAGAATTAAGGAATCTTAAGGCCTCATGGTCTGAGAAAATGACGAATTCTTGCGGCAGGAGATAATGTCGCCAATAGCGAAATAACTAAATTACCGCATAGAACTCCTTGTCATAAGTGGAGTATTTTTGTTTTGCTTCGTTCAGCTTTTCACTGAAATAAGCAACAGGATGACTCTCTTGACTGAGGACTCCACCTATACCAATATCTGAAGCATCGCATGTTACTTCGAAGACTTTAGTGAAATCAGGCAACCTTATGACAGGTGTCTGAGTCATTCACTTCTTGATCTCTTCAAAGGCTTTCGTGATGTGACTTCTTTCGACCAGACAAATTCACATTTCTTCAAACAGTCGGTTATCAGAGCCATAATTGTGCTAAATTCTTGCACAAACCGGCGATAGAAGGTGACAGGCCATGAAAACTCCGCACATCAGGACTCAGGCCACTCAGTAATAGCTCGTATCTTTTCTGGATCAGCGGATTCTCCTCGGGCAGAAACAATAAATCTCAGAAAGATAGTCTGATCGAAGAGGAAGGTACATTTGCTAGGATTAGCGTAAAGTTGTTCCTTCCTCAAAACACTGCAGACCTATCTCAAATGGTCAAGATGTTGCCCAATGGATCGGCTATAAATGAGAATATCATCAACGTACACCACAAGAAACTTGCCCATAAAGGAACGCAGTACTTGCGTCATGATTCTCATAAACGTGCTCGGAGCATTTGTCATTCCAAATGGCATGACCATCCATTCGTACAGGCCATCATTCGTCTTGAAGGCGGTCTTCTATTCATCACCAAGACGAACACGTATTTGGTGGTAGCCAATTTTAAGATCAATCTTGAAAAAGAATGTGTATTGTGGCACCAGACATCATGTCCAACATGTCATCCAAACGAGGAATGAAAAAATGGTATTTCACCGTGATCTTGTTTATGACACGGCTGTCCACACACATACGCCAGGTTCCATCTTTCTTTGGCGTCAATAGGACAGGAACAGCGCAAGGACTTAAACTTTCTCTGATGAAGCCCTTTGCCAATAATTCATCAACTTACCTTTTCAACTCAGCATGCTCTGACGGATTCATCTGATAATGTGGCAAGTTAGGAAGACTTGCTCCCGGAACCAGATCAATAGCGTGTTGGATGTCACGCAGTGGGGGCAACTAGTTGGAGAGGTCAGCAGGAAACACATCTGCAAATTCTTGTAAGACAATGAGTGAATTAGGATTTTTAGGAACTTCTCTCGCTGTGAGTAGAAGAATGGTAACCCCTTTGTCAATTTCTTTCGTGAGTTCCTTTTCACCCATATACGTTACTTCCTTGTCCTTTTTTGAAGGAGCCGGTGTTGTTTCAGCTAGACTAGTTCGTGGTCTCACAGGTATGAGCTTTATTTTTAGTCCATTGTGCTGGAACACACATTGGTTGGATCGACCATATATGGTCACATTGTGATTGTATAACCAAGGTCTCCCTAAAATGACTTGACCCACATCCCTTTTGAGCACATCACACAAAATTTCCTCTTTGTAAGCTTTGAAGTCCACAGGGACCAAACATCGATGTGTTACTTGGAAGGTTATCGCATCAATCCAAGATACTTTGTATGGGCGTGGATGGGGTTCAGCCTCAAGTACGGTCTTAGCTAAGACCGCAGAAGAGACAGCATTGACGCAGCTCCACTGTCAACAATCACCTTGCAGTTTTTGCCACCTATAGTCGTAAAGGTGTGGAATATAACAGTGCGCTTCCAATCATCTTCTTTTGGCTGGGATAAAGCACATCTGACTACATTCAAGTGGGGTGATTGGATAGACTGAATACAGTGGAGATACTGGTCACCCTCTTTTTCACCGAAGTCATCGCTTTCAATAGGCTCATAGGAGAACTCATTGTTAGAATCATCAGCGATGACAGCGATACCCTCTACAATATTGATCCTACTAAGGCTGGGACAGTTGCTAGCAACATAACCGTATCCCTTATATTTATAGCACTTAGTGAGAGGGTCACTAAGTACTAATCGATGTGTTACTTGGAAGGTTATCGCATCAATCCAAGATACTTTGTATGGGCGTGGATGGGGTTCAGCCTCAAGTACGGTCTTAGCTAAGACCACAGAAGAGACCGCATTGACGCAGCTCTACTGTCAACAATCACCTTGCAGTTTTTCCCACCTATAGTCGTAAAGGTGTGGAATATAACAGTACGCTTCCAATCATCTTCTTTTGGCTGGGATAAAGCACATCTGACTACATTCAAGTGGGGTGATTGGATAGACTGAATACAGTGGAGATACTGGTCACCCTCTTTTTCACCGAAGTCATCGCTTTCAATAGGCTCATAGGAGAACTCATTGTTAGAATCATCAGCGATGACAGCGATACCCTCTACAATATTGATCCTACTAAGGCTGGGACAGTTGCTAGCAACATAACCGTATCCCTTATATTTATAGCACTTAGTGAGAGGGTCAACTTAGAGAAGTCTCTTTCGATGTTCTTACCCTTATGTTCATCTATATGTGAATGGAAATTTGAGTTAGGTTTGCTTGGATAAGATTTGTTGGGGTGTTGAGAGAGAGGCTTAGGCCTAGATGGAACAGTAGAGGTCATTCTAGAGGAATGATCTCTCGAATCGCTGGACTTAGAATGAGAACTAGCTTTAAGGGAATCCATATCGAGGACAAGGGCATAGGCTACCGCTAGTGAGTCCACATTTCTATGAATTAGCTCGTTTCTAAGGTCAGCTCGTAGTCCAGCCATGAACCTAGAGAGAGTTTGTTCTTCACTCTCTTTACCTAATGCATTGCACCGAATAAGGAAGTTATCAAACTTATCAACATATTCTTGTGTGGATTTACTTCCTTGATAAAGTTGGTTCCACGAATCTAACAATCAAGTGTGGAACGATAACGGTACATATCTCTCAATGAGCATCTCTTTCATGGCTTCCCAAGTGGCTATGGGTGTCATGCCTCGGCCTCTGCGGGCATGTTCAAGATTGGTCCAGTGTGAAGCTTTTCCCGTCAATTTCATAGTGGCAAATTTAACTTTCAGGGTTTCGCTCATGTCAAACCACACAAAATAGTGGTCCATCGCACGAATCCAATCAAGATAAGCTTGGGATTCCATGTGACCTTCAAAATGGGGAACGTCAGCCTTAACGTTCCTTTTATATTGTTCGTCAGGGTCACGTTCTTAACGTCGATCATCATGAACATTCCCTTGAGGGATCTGACGATTAGCATGAAGCTCAAGGACAACAGTTTGATTTAATTCCACTTTCTCAAGCCTCTGATTAATATTGGCAAGAGTTGCTTGAATGGCAGCTAGGATAGCGGAAATATCAGAGTAGTCTATTTCAGGTCGGGAAGGTCTAGGGTTTCTAATTGAGTGATTTGGGAGGGATAAGAAAGGCTCGTCAGGCTCTGTGTTGGTGCTACGAAGACGCATTCACCAAAAAGGGGAAAACTAGGGGGTCGTGTGTGTGCTAGTTTTTTTTTAAATGAATATGAAATGATCTAAAATAAAGAAAGAAAAATAAAAGACTACACGATCCTAAATGAATGCAAAAATTGATGCCTAAATAATGCAAGAACTAGAGTTTTAAGAACCTTCGCACTGATACCAAAATGATGTAAAACGTAATCCTAAATAGAGAATTTCCAAGAATCTTAAAGGATTAATTTTACCAACATGTAATGCGGATCAAAGTTAGAAATTTAAACAATTAATCAGTTTAATAGATTTTCAAGAATTGAATTAAGTTTAACAAGCCCAATTAATAATTCAGTTTTAATAATCAATAATTAAATCCCTAAACGTTCTTAGCAAGTAATAGATGCAATATTGATTCGTATTATAATTAGGCAAGTGGAACACTCAGTCTCGATATTTGTGATCGACAGTTAAATTGAATAATATAATAGAGATGATAAAGCAGTATAACACAAATATTTAAAAAGTAGAAAGAGTATACCGGGATTCAAAGTCACCGTTAGATCTAGGGTTGGCAGCAACGTAGGACACAGCAATCAGCAAACACAATAAGAGAGAGACGGTAGCAACCAAGACAACAATGGCAACAGCAAGGGCGACGGCGACGCTGGCTAAGGGCGGCGACGGGGTCGTCACGGCAAGAGGGGGTGGTCGACGGCGGCGTCGACGGAGAAAGGGAGAAATCGGGATGTGGCTGCGACAGGAGGAGGGCACGAGGGTGCCGCTGCGACTGCAGGAGGGTGGCGCCAAGGGATCAGTGCGTCGCTGGTCGCACAGGGAAGGAGAAGAGGAGACCGGGGGGGATTTCGGTGCAGTGAGTAGAGGAAGAGGATGACGGGAAGGTAGACGAAGGGATGGGGGGCGGTTGTATACGTAATAGGGAGTAGGGTTTGGTATTTTAATTTGGGGGTAGTTTTATTTAGGGATTAGGATTAGGGTTTAGGAATTTGTATTGGATTTGGGGTAGTTTTAGAGTTAATCACAAACCCTAAAATTAGATCTCAATTGTATCACACAATGAGGGAGATGAAGAGCAAAACTTCAACACAAGAATTTTTAATCAATAACGGCATAACTTCTCATTAATCTCAAGGCTTATAAATAGGCTCAAAACAAATCTGGATACAAATCTCAAAATATTCAAAAATCTCAAAAATATTCTAATACATAAAAAAAAGATTACATATAACTATAATTGCCAAAAACAAATATGGTACTGAAATAAAATCCTAAGCTAATGAAGCAGCTGTCCTAGACGATGTCTATGCTGATAGAAACGCCCGAATCGTCTTGAACCGATGTCCACATCAGACGTCTGCCACATGCAAGTGTCGTTGGAAATTTTCAATTTCCAATGGCTCTTAAATTGCCAACGTCAGCAATATTATTTCTTTTTTTAATAAAAAATCCAACAGCTATATATTTTTTAATTAAATTTTAACGGTAATAATTTTTAAAATATTTTAAAAAGTTCCCTAAGATAACTTTTTCCCTTTAAATTCAAGGATTTTCACACAGCTCACATCTTCCATTTCTTCTACAAATTTTCATTCAAAAAATAAATAAGTATTACAAATTGTCATTAAAAATATGGGAGGAGGTACAAAATGGAGTTAAGATGAAGAAGAAGCATTATGCAAAGTTTGGATTAGAGTCACTCTCGACGGGGAGACTGGTGATGATTGCATTCGAGTAACATATGCAGAAATTTAAAAGGGTCCACCCGAAAAACTTCAACCCGTACTTGGATTTGAGGGTAGGTGAAGACATCTAGCCCCGAGGCTAACCAACTGGCCTGAAGCTTTGATGCGTGTTAAGAGAACAACAAAGAGCGGCCAATATTATTTGAATGAGGTAAATATTTTACAAATTTATTCAAAGTTATCAATGTTATTAATATTTTTTAAATTAATTTTTGTATGCTTTGTTAGATTACAGATGCCAAATCATGGTACAAAGATGAAATGGGTGAAAACTGGAACTTAGATGCATGCTGGGATATAGTCAAAGGTGTTGACAAATTCAACGATTCCTCTGAAAGTGAATTTGGAGGAAGCCAACAATTTTCAGTTGGAGCAACTCTGATTGAAGCAACTCCTGTTGATTTGACTTGGGATGAAAACCACACATCATTGCCGACATCCACTTCTGTAAGACCTCAGGGAAGGAAGGTTAAAAAAAGGCTACTCGAAAAAAAAGAGAAAGCTTCATCAGGTGAGTGTAGTCGAATTGCAGACGTCATTAAAAAAATAGCTGGACGAGCATATGATGTGACAATGAGAACCAATGACTTGGTTTATGAGAAGATACAATGGGAGAATGCGAAGATAAGGATAAAAGAGCAAAGAGAGGATCGAGCAATGATGAATACAATAATGTTGTATGACACCACCGTAACGACTCTCGATAAAGCTGCATTCTACAAGGAAGAACAACGAAAAATAATACGTAGTCGTACTCAATCTGATGGCAATAGTATCAATAGAAGTGGTTACCGCTATAACCAAAATGATGGAGATGATGCTTCTTTTTCTCAATTCCATGACGGTTGTGTAACCACTTAGTGAAAATAATACATGTTATTTATGTAACTTGATCTTATTTAATGAAATTCTAAATTAAATATCTTAATAATGATTTTTTAATATATGAAAGCACATCATACAAGCAAAATATGGTCAAATATGTGTAATATATGTTTAAAATGCGTGTACGATGGCATTTATGATATTGATTAAAATAAATATAAAAATAAAAAAGGAGTCGAGAGGAAAAACATTGAGCAAGTCTAACAAGAGATCTTCTTCCCATCGTGGAAAGCCACTTTCACTTTGGAAATACTCTCGTGTTTCTAATAGGAGAATGGCTTCCTACGTGGAAAGCCACTCTCCTATTAGGAAGCCATTCTCCTATTAAAACACTCGTGTTTCCACGGTGGAAGTGGCTTTCTACGATGGGAAGAAAAGTGGAAAGCCACTCCACTACTAGACTTGCTCTTATAATATCTTCTCAGTTTTAATGTTATCAATCATGTTTCAGTATATTCTTGTTATTAGTTAGCTATCCTGAAGAGTGACCAAGCATGAGCAACATTCAACATGCAAGGATATGATCCCAAAAAAACATGTAACGATGAAAACATAACTAAAATGGAAGAATTTTAAAATTTTAACTTTCGTAGTACCATGTCCAGCATAATTGTAAAAGCAGCAAAGTAAACTGAATAAATTGTCAAAAGACTTCTATCTTTTGCCCGGAACAATACAGCCAAGAAAGCCTTTATTCCAAATTTATGTGATCAGCCACATGAATTCCTTTTCTACATTCCCCACTTATTAAAGTTCATCTATTTGTCAAATAAATGCATATCAATCCTTCTAAGCTACCTCAATCCAAGTGTCTTTATATTCCTAAATCCTTTTCACTCCATTAAGTACAACTTATCTTATTACTCTCTTTAAAAGTCACCGTAATTGGTCCCAATTCACATTCTGAGACCATTTCAATGATTTCTTGCCATATTATTCCCAATTAAACATACCTCTATATCTCTTATGGCTACATTGAGTTGTAATCTAGTACTTTTAGAACTTCTCGCTCATACACCTCAAAATCCTCTAGTCAACTACTCATGCACCTGTTCCTTAATTGCCCAACATACGGATCGATAAAGCACAACGACTATTCAAATAACACGAATATTATATGCTCGAGGGTTTTGGAGGAGTACACAAAGTTTTCATTATAATATATAATTTATATAACACACAAACCAAAATTCAAGTTTCAATTATTTGAGACCCTAGATCTAATTAACATTGATAGTGAACATTATTGGAATCATCCAAACATTTCAAAATTCCCTCATTCTTGAAAACACTGACCTCTACTACCTGATCCTAAAAACGGGCCAATTTTTTGTCAACTCATCCACAAGCAGAACTCAAAATTTTATCCTAAATCTAGGTTGTTCCAATGATCTCATACGATATAAATGGTATGGACCTTCCACTCTGAAGTGCATTACATGTAATTTGCACCAGTCAAAACTGCAAAGAATGCAATTTTGGTGCACAAGCACACATCTATATAATAAAACACAAAGAAAGCTATCAAGTGGCTCTCCTTCCATCCCCAAAAAAATTAAAGGCCCAGATCTAACCTTACAAAACATATTTTTCCCCCAAAAGTTCCCCCCAAAACTCAAATTCAAATCTCCCACCCAAAACAACTCCTATATTTATTTAAATTTTTTTTCTCTCTCTCTCCCTCTTCTATATAATATTAAAAAATTAAGAAAATATATATTTTTTTTAATTTTAAAATATTTAAAAATTTTAAAAATTTAAAATTTAAAAATTTAAAAATTTAAAAACATTAAAAATAATTCAAAAAAAATCAAAAAAAAAAAAAATATAATATGTTTTTTGCTCTATGTTTGCTACTTCAATTAATTTGCTGAACCTCCAAAACTATTTTTTATGATCAAACAAGGTGCACCGTTCTGAAGACGTGCCGTAGGCACGTGTCAACGGGCAAACCTAGTGCAAGCACACTATGCAAAAAGAATGCATTTGCCAATTGTAACTACCTTCTATTTGGCAAGCTTAATAATTTTTAAAAATATGGCACCATTTGGTCGAAGGCATAAATTCATCCAAATCATCTGGCAAATGAACCTATGCACTAAATGATATATAATGAGAGGAACTTTTGAGTTTTGATGGAAAGGCTATAAAATCTACCGACATCAAGCATTATTCAATAAGTTGTTATACCTGAGAGGCAGCAGATGAATCAACTGAATTTTTGGGATCAGCCCAGCTGATGGTGGGAGTGCTTCCGTCCATCTTGAAGTTACCACTTGACATTTTTTGCTTTGCATATTCAGCACAAGCATGGTTGTAATACTCCACGAAAAGGAAACCACGATTCCGGCTGGGATTTTGCAAATCCTGAAAGAAAAAAATTATATACTAATAAGCACACAAGCAGTTTGGTCATATACAAGCCTCGAACTCATTCGCGAGGCCAAAAAATATACCTTGAACATTTCAAGATGTTGAACTCCTGGACCAGTCTCCTCAAGGATTTTCCTCAATTCTTCCTCTGTCAAGTTCTTTGGTACATTGCCAATAAACAATCTGTGCTTGACTTGTGATAACGAACATCTTAAGGTTTTCCCCTGAAAGAAAAAAAAAAAGAAATAGAAATGACATGTAAAGATGTTAAATAGGAAAGCATAGGATACACATGTTATATCATAAACAACCAATCATATTACCTTGAAGTCTTTATCTTGTACATCTTCAATAGCTTTCTGTGCAGCTTCTTTTGTTGTGAATGTAATGAAAGCAAAACCCTTACTTTCTCTTTTCTCCTTATCCATAACCAATTTAACCTGTTGATATTAGCCATTATAAGCATTGCACTGTTTTATATTAACCAGAACACCCAGAACAAGGCAGGCCCTTCTCACCTCAAAAATTTCACCAAATGGTTCACAAAGCTCTCTCAGGTCTTCCTCAGTTACATCACGGGGAAGGCCTCCAATGAAAACTTCTGACCCATGTGGGGGAAGAGAGAGCAATTCAACATGCTTCTCGATGTCACTTTCATTTTTTGACACCGCTGGTTTTTCCTCATCTTTCGTGGTGTTCGAAGCATCAATGACCTCATCAGTATCAGAGACTTTGTCAGCCTCCTCTTCGTCTTCAAACCCGCCGTCTTGATCCTGGTCTTGGTCTTGGTCCAGCTCTAGCTCTTGCCTTTGATCTTGTTCATCATCTCTCTCTCTGTATTCATCTCTAGTTCTCCTATAGTTATCCTCATCTGCAGGATCTTCATCATCCATCATATCCTCAATGTCATTGTCTCCATCAAGATCAATTTGTTCCTCAGCTTCCACTGATGCATGTTGGTCAGCCATAGTTCACGTATGCAGCTTTTAGCCTACTGTACCATGTGTACAACCTTCTATCAGAACTTAAAATGAACTCAATAGTGAAGAAAAAAATCATACACCAAGTAATGAGACAAAGAATATTAAATAAAGAAATCCAGCAAAATTCTTAAATATATAAAGTCAAGATTCTGAACACACTGAGAAAATAATATCATTTCCATGTGAAAATACTAGTGCCTCTCTAGTCAAACTGGATCTCAGAGTACACAAGATGCTAGGTTTTGTTAATAATATTCAATGACAGGGAATATATGACTTAAACATATGCAATAATATCCAAAGCATTCTTTCACTGTAAAAAGTATATCTGCCGGTTACCTACACTTTCTTCCTCATGTTATGCATTATGGAACATGGTAATCAGGTGGTAGTTATTTGATGTCTATCTGAATTTTAATCATAGTCCTCTTGATCGGACATTTTCAATTTTTCCTATATAGTGAATGTATATGATGCTTGGGAATGGATCATTACAACAGAAGGAATTCCCATAGTAATGCGAACTATGAGCTCATTCCCTAAACAAACATAGAAAAGCCTTCTACCCTACAATAGTTAAAGGGCCAACTACCAACTAACACCACCTATAACATCGTTATTTGGATACAAAGGTCAGTGGTGGTGAGTTGTATAATGCAGTTATCCAAACCTCAACCCATCGGGATCTTATATTACATTTACGCTACCTCCAGTTATCTCACTTCAATGTTACGATAACTATAGGTATCTAAGCTTCCAATCTGACCAAATTTACATTTTAAAGCCGAAATTGGAGGTAGAGATACGCAACCAATTTGGAGGTAGAGATACGCAACCAATACAGCATTCCTCTACTTCCACCTAAAAATACCTACAAGCATACAAACAGGGCCTCAACTATCTTTCTTCCTTCATCTACACATTCTACCCATAGACCGCTATATCGGTATATAATTCGAGGTTTTCACTTAAGTTATCGGGTCAAAATTCATGCTTTCAAATGCAGCTCTACTCCATTTCTCAAAAAACACAGAACTTTACAAGAAATCTTACATGATAAACCACAATTCCGCTTCTAATTCACAAAGCATGTGGCAAAAATAATTACAATCCATTAAATTGGCCATAAATTTCACAGTAAGCAAAATTGGATTAACATATCAACCCTAAAGTGACAAATTAGGGCATTTTTTGTGTGCCCCAAATTGGGGTCTAGATTCCAACACGAGATTAGCAACGAAGTTCAAGAGATTAAGTATTAAAAAAACAAAATAAAAATTTGGGGATAAAATCGAAGAGGGGATAACAAATTAAAAAATTTCCCAAAAAAGGAAAAAATAGAGGAAATTAATGAGATTGGAAAATTGATCGAGAAAATCTTACAGATAGTGTAGATCTCAAACCCTAATAGTTCGAAAACTGAACTTAGAGAGAGAAAGAGAAAGAGAGAGGAGAGAGAAAGAGATGGGGCTGCTGCTATCGGCGGAGAGAGAACAGGGCGAAATGGAGTTACGTCACTTGATATGGTACTATATATATTCGCGCAAATCCTTCGTGAAAATTGTTTCTATAGTGACGATGCATAGGATGATTTATAGAGAACTGAGAACCGTTTGATCTGCGGGAACTGCTGTGAGATGCGTGCGTGGTACTGAATGGATACCCAGGGTAGTACTGTGTAAAAGCATATGTAGTCCTGGGCTATTCTTCCATTAATTTTAAAAAATGAGAAAAGAATCGCTATAGTCGTTGGTTAAAAATTCAAATTTGAGATTCTTGATGAACAGTAGACTATCAAAAATATGGTAAAAGATTTTGAATTTTGAAAAATGTAGCAATTCGAAAATGATTTACCGTCTGTTGCATCGGACGAAGAAAAAAAATTTCGTCGGAGATATCTTGACTGTTCTGAAAAGTATCGGACGAAAATTAATTTTCCGTCCCAAAAAAAAATAAAAATAAAAATAAAAACGAAGGACGAAAAAAGATTTCTCGTCCGATTGAAAAAAGAAAAAAACAAATACCATCTCATTCCTAGGACGAGGAAAGTTTTTTTCGTTTGGGTTATTTTTTATTTTTTATTTTTAATTTGGATGGATGGGAAAAAAATTCCCATCCGTTTCAATGTTTATTAAAAAAAATTACTACAGACGAAAATTCGTCTTTCGTCTGAAATTTGAAAATTTTCAAATATCTATTTCTTGACAATCGACGGCTGCAGTGCAAAGTCATTTTTGTCATTTTCATTTGTCAAATACCAAAATTTTGACTCAAGACGACTACATATACTCTAGCCTAATGTGGTTTTGGAAGGTCTCTGTGTACTTTTGGCCAAAACATAATAGATAATAGATGGTTTGTATATGCATGTGCCTTATCTGTATTTGTATTTGTGCTCATTCAAATTCTTTAGTTATAATAGTAAATAACTTAAAATATTACTTTAATAACAAATAATTCGAATAATTTTGTTGCATAGCTTACTTTTACAGAGTCTCAAATTATTGCAGTACTTTCGGTAAGACTAAAAAAGAGTTCATACCTTAAGTTGGGATAACTATGTACAGTGATATCTTATTTTGTTTAAAACGAACTGTATTAAGTTGCATGCCTGGAAGTTTTCGTTCAACCCTAGTAGTTTTTATTCTTATGTCTGCTTTAACAAATGTTAAAGGGCATTTATGTTATATCATTTGTCTTAACGAAACGAATATGTCAAACATCTCACTTCGAACTTTTTTAAGTAGATTGTATTGTTGCTTATCCCAAATTTAAATTGTATTGTATGACGAACCGTAGTAGTGCGCATGTTTTATATGCATATGTACATTTGATTTATTTCCATGAGAGTAATTTACTAATTTAAATTAATATATAAAAGTAATGGCCATTATTTAAGCATGGAGTATGGAATTAATTACATTTATTTATTGTGTCACTGGTATGGAATTATCAACAATGTCCATTACTGTGAATAATATATATATATATATATAATAAAACACAAAGAAAGCTATCAAGTGGCTGTCCTTCAATCTCCTTACAAATCAAAAGCCCAGATGTAACATTACAAAACATATTCCCCCCTCCCCCCTCCCTCCAAAAAGTTTTTCACAAAAACTCAAATTCTCCACCCAAAACAACTCCTATATTTATTTAATTTGTTTTTCTCTCTCTTTCCCTCAAAAAAATTAAGAAAATAAAATTTTAAAAATTTTTTTAAAATAAAAATTTAAAAACTTTAAAAAAAAATTAAAACTTTTAAAATGATTCAAAAAAATCAAAAAAAAATTATATAATATGTTTTTTTCTGGACCCCCAAAAATTTCTCATATAATATGCTTGCTATTTCAATTAATTTGCTAGACCTCCAAAACTATTTTATATGATCAAATAAGGCGCATCGTTCCGAAAACGTGCCGTAGACACGTGTCAACGGGCAAACCTAGTGTGTATATATATATATAGAGGGTAAAAGAGATATGAGCAGCTTGCTCATTTAGTAAATGAGCAATTGATTATGTGGCATGCATGTGATACATTGGATAACTAACCATTTTTAATACTAAATGAGCAAATTGCTCATACCCCTTTTTCCTCTCTCTTTCTATATATATATAGAGAGAGAGAAAAAAAAAAAAAAAGGGGTATGAGCAATTTGCTCATTTAGTAAATGAGCAAGTGATGATGTGGCATGCATGTGATTGGAAAATCCTAAATGTTGTTAGATACTCAATGTATCACATACATACCACCTCATCAATTGCTCATACCACCTCATCAATTGCTCATTTATTAAATAAGCAAGTTGCTCATATCCTTTACCATATATATATATATATATATATATATATATATATATATATATATATATATATATATATATATATATATATATATATATATACTAGTTGAAATTTACCATATATATATATATATATACTAGTTGAAATTTACCGTGCACCAAGTGCACGTGGCTTGGTGCACATAAATATAGAAATTTTTATCTAAACACACTTGCATTTAGTGCACCCATATTCTTCGAACTACAAATTCGACTTAGTCAACCATCTTAATAAGTAAACCATGAATTTCAAAATTACTCTAACGGTAACAAACTCATCAAAATCTGATTTGAAGCAAGTATCGAGAACTCAAAGCAAGGCAACAGCATAAAGATATAATCATTGTATTTTTCATAAAATTAATCATCATTTTCAACTTAGTATGCACATCGGAATGAGAACAACAAAACAAAAATATGAAGAATAAAATAATAACTTATGCACATGTACAATGAGCCGATTCGCAGTAGAAAATTGAATTTTTATATGCACCACCAATTAGAAAGTCAATGCAAACAAAAAACTAAAAAATATTAAATATAATGACATTAAATATTACAGCTAGTCCTTAAAAAGAAAAACAAGGTAATCCTAAATATAATTGGTTTAAAAGAAACGAATGTAACTTTAGAATTTTAAAAGAAAATATTTTAAAAGAACAAAATAAACCCTAAATTTTGTATAAGCCTCTTTTTTAAAAAAATAAATCCTAAAATTTGTAAAATGTATCCTCAAACAAATCCTAAATTTTGTAAAAGGTATCTCTTATAGAAATTCGTTAAGAGCAGTTTCATGGCGTGAGAAGCAGATAATAAAAACTTTGATAGAAGTTCTGGAAGCAAAAAATTCTTACAAATGTTGTTAGAACCACTTGATTTGCATGCTCTCTGTGCAAGAGATTTCGTCTGTTTGTTCAAACAAAATAGCTAGTTTCCCTAGCTATCATTCCGATGTTCCTTGTTCTCAAAAGCTGCATAACCTACACAACCTAACGGCACGTAGAATATGGCAGTAACTCATATCCCATACTGAGTTGCGTTTTTTATTGTTTTGTTCTCCGATGGTAGTGATTTCAAATGACAACAGTGTATTTACCTAGAAATATTGCAACTTAAATAAATATGGTAGTTAATAAGTTATTAACATGATACAAATATATATCTGTTTGAGGTATTTACAAAAACTTCTCAGTAAATTGAATTTTCCTACTTCTATATGTGAAATGCAAATTAGTTTCCTATAGCACATCTTTGTTGCCTATAGATGTAATATAATTTAACAATTTTCGGTAGTTGCCTATGGCACATCTCTGTTTGCATGCATATAACATGTGAAACTTGTGTGAGTAAATGCACAGAAGACCTCCTTGTCCGACCTTAAAACTGTATGACTTGAAACAATAGGCAGTTAAGTAAAGACAATCTCTTTCAATAGATTTGTGAAGGTTCATGGACATTTTATACAAATTGACTTTGATGTTTTTTCTTAGATGAAAACTTACTCGGCCAATTAAATTTTACCCACATAACTACTTTTATCAGTTCTCACATTTCAGTAGCACAAACACTAAAATTTGAAACAGTAACAATGTGTGACTAATGTTTAATGTCAAAGATTTCATAATAGTTGTTTATTAATTTAGTTGAGCAATCAGAACTCAACCTTGCCTTCTACTAAGCAAAACTTTTCCATAGAAAAAAAAACAATTCCTGATTTCTTTTGTGGAATTGTTTGTATCACAGCATCAGTAAATGGCTCCATTACCTTCCCAGCATTAGAATTAGCTTGATGGTTTCTCACTGACATCAAAATAATAAAAGAAATGTAAGAAAAACAACAAATTATGAAGAAACAAAAAAAAAGCCCATTTCTCATCGAACGAAAATCAAAATGAATATAAGCAATTCAAGCTTCCTTTAGAAGTGAATACGACATTGATCACATCATTCAACCAAAAAAACTTGAAGCTTAGGGTTTCAGTAAGATATGGAGGGGTTGGATTCGCACCTTAACAAAATTAAATATAGTAGTAAAGGGCAGTCCTGATAAAGAAAAGTGAAAACACCATTAAAATATCTCTTAAATGAGGGGGCATCTCCTCTTCCTCTGTATTGGTGTTTGACAACCTAAACATGATGTTATGTATTGTACAGGAGGCATAATTGAAAGTTTAGGTAGATAGTTGAGATTGTTTATTTTAGCCATAGTAATTCACAGCCATTTAATACAAGAAGAAAATCGCAGATGACTCAATGCTTATAAATCTATTACATTCCTACCAATATTATTTCAAGAAAAATTAAAAGGAACAGTGGCACTTGATGCTACTTGAGCACCAAATATGTCATTTTCTCCACTTTTCTTCCATCTGTCCTTTCCAATCAAGCCCGACAATTTCACAAAACATTACAAATAGAAATGTTATTAGGCTGACAACGTGGTTGGACATTTCACACCAAACTACCAAAGTGATCATATGAACCATATTCGTCTAGATCCTGCCATTGTTATATCCAATCAATAGCCATCACTGTAAAACACTGGTATTATACATAGGTAAGAAGGTTTCTCCATCTATAGTTCAATGAAAACCACAAAAGCATACTTTGGAATAGTGGTTGATACAGATGCACTGGCCTATAGCATTGGAATTTTCCCAACCAATTCTTCCAATATTTTCCAATGCTACACTAAATGATAAAATGAAATCTAATCCTACTGAAATTTTTACAGAGGTATGGTACTCAAATAGATAAAAGCTAATACCCTCGCATAGTTTTTCATAAAGAAAAAAGAAGATACTAAACTTGCGAGAACAAATCAGTACAGGAAAGGTGTTCATGTACAGATGTAAAATGCACATTGTTCAGTTCATGGCTCATCTCCATGGAATTGATGGTCTTTATATACTACACGCTTTCCACTGAGTAACATGTAGCTATTGCTTCATATTTTGCAAGTTATTGCACTAATCAAATAAGTAGTTGATATGGCTAGAAATGGGATTAAATCGGAACCGTTCAGAGTGGGCACGAATCTTGAGGTCTCAGGGACGAGACGGTAGTTTCACCTACAGACGGGTCCGAATTGGGTACCGGGTCTCTCCTCTTGGACCCGCTAGCCCATGAACGGATCTGATAGGCAGAGAATGGGTCTCAACCCGTTAGGGACCAGATCAATAAGATAGGAGCAGATCCTGACTTGTCCCTACCTGGAAGGGATGGTTGTAACCAACCCCAGCCAGCCACACCGGGAAGTAGGGATTCACCCTTATCCTGAAAAAGATCTCCATGGCAACTATAAAAAACCCCTTACCTCCTACTGTTAAAGGTGATCACTCTTTGCAGACTTGAGCTCTTTCTCTTCATTTTTTTTGTGTATTGACTTGAGCGTCAGAGGGTTCGTCGATGGGATCCATCCCGGTGTCTCGAACGTTTGTGCAGGTTTAATGGGGCACCAAGGAGTCAACTAGTCAACAAGGGAGAAGAAGGGTTCCGCCGGTTCGAGTTCCTCACGAACCTACAAATCTCATCTATTGCCCCCACACCAGAATTCAGCGGCAACAGATTGGCGCCGTCTGTGGAAAAGTCTCGACAAGCAATCCAACCTTCCTCCTTCCACCAAAGCCACTCCCAGCAATGCCTCCCAAGAAGAGACCCGCAAACTCCAATCGTAGGACGACCTCTTCTCATCCTCCTCCTCCTCCTTCTTCGCAGGGGGGATCTCCCTCCTCCCAATCAACCGACCCTGCAGCTCGATCCACAGGTTCCACATCAGCAGCCTTTGGGTCCCCAAGCCACAGTGGGGGAACACTCTTGACGAAGCCGCCACAAGCAACCTGTGCATCAAGTTCGGGTTTCCATCCACAATGGCGACACAGACTCAATGGCTTCCTATACTCCTCCCACTCCAAAGGATCTGCGGAACGTGATCAACAATCAGCAGACCGAGCACGGACCCGATCTTCGTACCCGTCTGGACGAGAGGTGGGCCCAAGAGGCGAACCCCTGCCGCGAGCAACCGAGGGATCGCTCGCTGTGCCGATCCAACCACGGAGGGTCCAACTCTCCCCGGAGGAGGAGAGAGTCATTCTAGCATCGCCCAAGGCGGAGCCGCTCCCCGGCAGGCTGCCCTGCTCCTCGAGCCCATCCTGAGCAGGAGGCCCCCGTCACAAGGGCAGAATTTCAGCAATTCCAGGAGGCAGTCCTCCGAGCACCTAACGCTGCCCTCAACAATGGACGTCGGGCTCGCAACCCTCGACCAGCTCCTAGCCACCCTCGTCGCTCCCGAAGTCCCAGACCGGCTCTGAGCCATCGCCACCCTTCTCCCGATCGTCACCATCGCTCTCGGAGTCCGCGGCCTGCTCCGAGCCACCACTGTCGTTCCATCAGTCCGCCACCTACTCAGAGCCATCGCCGCCACAGTCCCACCCCTCCTCGGCACGAGGAGGAGTCTCGAGGCTCAGCAAGACACGACCGAAGGAAGGAATCGGTCTACCGCCGTTTCCACGAGGTGGAGACGGTGCCTCGGCCAGCTCGACCAGGACGAAGAACGATGGGCCAGGGACCTCCACCCAAGCAGGCCCCCATTCTCTTGCACCATCATGGAGGCTCCAATCCCGGACAACTTCAAGCCTCCATATTTCGAGACCTACACCGGGGAGTCGGACTCCGCAGATCGCATTGAGAGTTTCAAAATTCTCATGATGATCCACCATGCATCCGACGCCCTCTTCTGCAAGACCTTCCCAGCCACACTTAAGGGGTTGGCCCGGAAATAGTACTATTGACTTGCATCAGCATCTATCTTCTCCTTCGACCAGTTCGAGGGTCTTTTCCTCATGCATTTTGTGAGCAGTCGCCGCGCCGAGAAGACAAGCGACTCCCTACTGTTCCTCGGTCAAATGAAGGGCGAACGATTGAGGGACTATGTCAAGCGCTTCACTGCTGAAGCCAAGTCCATCCCTTCCTTGGAACCCTCGGTCGCCACTATCGCCTTCCGGTCCAACGTCCATAATGCTGACCTCAGCGTCCCTCGCCAAGAAGCCCCCTCGGGACTTCCCAGATCTCCTACTTCGGAGCGAGAAGTACATTCGAACGGAATAAGCTCTCTACTGCCCCACCTTTGAGGCCTCATCTTCAGCGAACAAGCGGAAGGGCGCAAAAGAAGAAGGAGCTAAGAAGCTCCAAAAAGACAATGGGGGTCAGCGGCGTCCTCCTCCTCGGTTCGAGAAATTCACTATGCTTAACACGAGTGTATCCGCCATCCTGATGGAGGTCGGGAACGAAGGCCTCCTGCCGCCTCCTACAAGGATGAATACTTCGGGAAAGAAGATAGACCGGAGCAAGTGGTGCCATTTTCATCGGAACCACGGGCATGACACCGATGAATGTCGGGCCTTGAAGGATGAGATCGAGGCCCTCATTCAGAGAGGACAGCTCACCCGGTTCGTAAAGAGGGACCGAGCCGATCCGCCCCCACCGCCCAGGGGGCTAACCGGGGACCCGAGCAGCACACGAAGACTCCGGAGGCCAAGGTAGAAGGCATCTTGCACCTGATACACGGAGGCCCAATGGGGGGAGATTCCAACTCCTCCTGAAAAGCCTTCGCAAGGGAGGTTAACTCCGTGCAGAGCCATCCTCCCCCACAAGGCCTCGGAGTCCCGGTGACGTTCTCCGATAGGGACCTGGAGGGCGTCCGCACACCCCACTGCGATGCCCTCGTCGTCAACCTCCGAATGGCGAACTTCGACATTCGTCGGATCTTGGTGGATAACGGAAACTCCGTCAACATCCTTTTCTTAGAGGCTTTCAAAGGCCTCCAGCTGTCGAGGGACCAGCTCAAGCCCACAGGCTACACTCTTCACGAGTTCACTGGGCTCCCGGTTATGGTCGAGGGAGTTATAACCCTCGACGTAATGGCTGAAAAGGCCCTAGTAACTCGCACTGAGCCAATGGACTTCATGGTGGTCGACGTCAAGGCCGTCTATAATGTTATCCTAGGTATACCAGATTTGGCCGTGCTTCAAGCCATCCCTTCAGCCTACCACATGAAGATGAAGTTCCCCACGCCCTCAGGAGTGGGAGAAGTGAGGGGAAGCCAAGAAGTGGCTCGGAAGTGCTATATGACCTCGATGGGGGGTCCAGTTCTCTCTTTGGAAGTGCTCGAACTGCCTCAGAAAGGCGGTCAAACTATCTTCGAGCCCGTCGACGAATTGGAGGAAGTGGCCTTCTCCGAAGAAGACACCTCTAAGACGTTCTGGGTCAGCAAGGCTCTCCATTAAGCAAGACATCTCCCGATGCATACGGGAGAGCCGCGACCTCTTTGCCTGGACTACAACTGTCACGCCCCGCTTCCCAAAAGCAATACGGAATACGAGTGCGCGATAAAAACCCAACGAATGATTTTCATCATCCGTAAGATATTCAGGAATTATTTAAAACACATCACAGAATTTATCAGAGTCGGAAGCAAAAGGTGGAACCAACATGCAACATTGAAACAAATTTACCAACAGAAATTTACTTGAAACCAAATACAGTATTTTCAAATAAATCAGAGTCTGGAGAAAAACAAATATCCTGGGTCACATCGCTCAAATACAAATAATATCCAATAACCAAATACACTTATTGTACAAAATAAGCAACAAGAATAATAATAGCAAAATTCCAGCATCTAGTACATCATGTCACCAATACCGTCTGGAACCTGCCCTCCAAAATCTGCAATACAACAAATACAGGAAAGAGGAAAAGAGAAAACAAAAGTAACCGTCAATTTCAAGTCGCGGGTCACAAATAATGTAGGATACAAGCACATGGGGAAAAACTAACTAATAACATGTCATAATGCATCAACAGTAATATCTAGCATGGTAACCTAACAGTACAGTTGTTTTATGTCTAAGGCAGTGTCATAAGAAACTAACAGTCTCTAGTAACAGTATCTCAGTATATCAGTATATCAGTAAACCAGGATAACAGTATATCAGTATCAGTCCAACAGTCTCAGTCTAACAGTGTCAGTCTAATAGTCTCAGTCTAACAGTATCAGTCTAACAGTCTCAGTTTATGTTCTTACAGTCTTGTGTGTATTACTAGCTAGGTAGCAGTTCATGCGCCTCAAATTATATCACATGGTTGCTCCAACAAACAGTTTCGCTTAGTAAGATTTCATAGGGGACCATGATGGGGCAGTGTACTCAAGTATCAGTAACAGTAACAGTAACAGTCAGAACCAAGAGGTCCTCTTCTACTCTACACCTTCTTACAGAAAAAGCAATGTAGACAGGGTCAGTAAACAGTAACAGTAACAGTATCAGTATGGAACACTAGTTCCCTTCCAAGTACACGTTTCCATATTATCCACTACTAGATTTTCCCATAAATCCCGACTTGGTTACTTTTATTATGATTATCAAACAGACATGAATGTGTACTAAATAGTGTCAAACTAACATGGTATAATCAGTATTAGGTTCAGGAAAACAAATCAGCGTGTATAGATAATATACAATCACATAATCGAGCAAATCAGTGTATATTTATAATCAGGACAGCATGACCAGTCAGTACTAAAATAGTGATTTTGGACTCTACAGAAATGCAAACCTAGATCCGTCGAAGGATCTGGAAACTAGACATCCACACAAATCCAACGCATATAATTAAGTCACATACTAGTTCACAACACAACTCAAAACTAATTTGAATACAGAATTTAGGTTCAACTAGAAAACAGGGGAACAACTTCAAAAGCATGAAAACAGCATGAAAACACATCAAATAATTTCACAAAAAATCTGGGTATTCCCATATAGGTATAGACTCAAAATAACAAGTTTCATAATATTCCAGTAAGTATAGATCAGCCATCAAAAATAAGAAACAACACAAAAACACAATTTGACGAATCTGGAATTCTCAACACTGCTGTACGAAAACTAGGATATCTCACAATCAGTGAATCAAAATCCAATTCCGCCAAAACTAAATGAAAATAGATGAAATTTACTAACTTTCATATTTCACAAATAATTTTCATACAGTATAAGGAATTATAGTGAAAATATAGTTCTTTACTGAACAGTGCGCAATTTACAGCATGAGTAGATTTTAGAAAAGAATATGAAATACCACATAAAACTCATCTTCAAAATTCATCAAAAATCTGGGTAGTCCCTAATATCATAAGGAAACACTGAGCAAAATATTATACCAAGATATTATGTATAGAGTAGTTCTTGAAAATAATTGGTTAACAAAATTAACTCAAAACAGAATCTGGAATCTATCGACACGTCTGTACCAAAACCATCATAACTCAGTCATACGAACTCCAAATCAAGTAAAATTAGTGGGGTTTGAAAATAGACAAAATTATCTAAAATTAATCTTTTATTTTGGAGTTAAGATTCGGACTGTAGCATGGACGAAAATAGCAATCAAAACAGAACATGCAGGAAATACAAATTTCACACCTCTAATTACAATAATCCTAACTTTCATAATATTGATCCAAACATAACCAAATTTGAAATACAACCTACCAAACATCTAAGCATCATGTTTTAGGGTTTCTAACATGTCCACACCTATTATTTTCACATGGGCATTCAATCAAACACAATTCATTCAATAATCACATACATGCATCAAAATCAAGTTTTGGGCATATCCTAGTTCATTATCCTATCAAGCTTGGTGTTATAAGTCATCTATGGCTAAATTAACACAATAGAGACAAAACCCAATAAGAAAAATTTTGGTTGTCTCTAGACCCAACTACACTAGATGTGAACTTTTTGACTTGTATCAACCTAATGAATTGTAGTACAAGTTACTTGCCTTGTTATGGAGTAGAATACGATGCAAATAGCTCTAGGAACAAAACCCACGAACGAATCCTCTCCAAATGCGAATCCAAGCAAACCCACAAACAAAAACTCCCACACGAACAATCTCCTTGATACAACGAACGAAGTGGAGAATACCCACAAGGAAAGATGATGCAAGGTGTTTGATGGTAGTTTTGATGATGGTGGTGCTCTTTGGTGGTCGGCAATGGTGATCAAGGAGAGGGATTTTTAGGGGTTTTGATGGTGTCCGGAGTATGGTGGATGTTATGGTCGGATTGGAGTAGGAGATGGCTGGATTTTGAGGGGAGGAGGTTCAGGTCGGGATCACAAAATTTAGGGGAGAGAGAGGGCCGGGATGCAATGGAGAGGGAGAGAGAGAGTTAATTAGGGATTATGGTTAGGGTTTAAGGTGTTAAGGATATTTATATAGGAGGTTAATGTGGGTTAATGGGTTGTGGGTACTAATATGTAGTAATAGGTATACAAATGGGTAATGGGTATTGGGTAGGTTTCAAATGGGGATACAGTTTATAGTGAATTCTATGGCTCCTAAAAATCTCATTAGGGATCAAAAATCATAGGTTTGGAAAATTACCACCAAAATACCACCACATCACCATGGAAAAATACCACCACATCACCAAAATACTACTGTGTTATGCCCCTTGGCTTGAAAAACACGGGAGCTAACTATCAGCGCCTTGTGAATAGGATCTTCCAAGACCAAATTGGCCGAAACATGGAAGTCTACATAGACGACATGTTGGTCAAGAGTGCCCGAGGGCAGGAGCACACCCTCGACCTTTAAGAAGCATTTGGGGTGCTCAGGAGGCACAATATGAGACTAAACCCGAACAAGTGTGCGTTCAGTGTCTCATCGGGCAAGTTCCTGGGGTTTATGATCAGCCAGAGGGGCATAGAGGCCAACCCCGAAAAGATCCAAGCCATTCTCAAAATGGCTCCCCCCTCCAACGTCAAAGAAGTACAGAGGCTCACGGGGCGCCTCGCCGCGATTGGGCGATTCCTCTCCAAATCCAGGGAGAAGTGTCTCCCCTTCTTCAATGCCCTCAGGGGAGCTAAAGGCTTCGAGTAGGGACAGCAGCAATAGGAGTCCTTCGACAAGCTCAAAGAATATTTGGCTAACCCCCCGCTCCTGAGCAAGCCAACACCTGGAGAGGTCCTCTACCTCTATCTCGTAGCTTCGGAGCAGACGCTCAGCGTGGTCCTTATAAGGGAAGAGGAGAAGATGCAGAAGCCCATCTATTACGTGAGTAAGGTGCTCTGCGATGCCGAACTCCGTTACCTAAAGCTGGAGAAGATGGCTCTCGCCCTGGTCATGGCGGTCCGAAAGCTCCGTCCCTACTTCCAATCTCATTCGGTGGTCGTCCTTACCGACCAACCGCTGAAACAGGTTCTCCACAAGCCTGAGACTTCCGGATGGCTTATGGAGTGGTCCATCGAGCCGAGTCAGCATGACATCAGCTACCAGCCCAGAACGGTAATAAAGGCCTAAGCTCTAGCCGAATTCATCATGGAGAACACCATCCCCAACTCATGCGAGTCGTTTGCCGACCCCTCTGTCTAAACCGTTTATGTAAACAGGTCCTCTTGCACCAATGGAAGCGGGGCTGGCGTCATCCTAACTGGTCCCGATGCTTTCGTCCTCCAGTATTCCTTCCGCCTCAACTTCCCGGCATCAAACAATGAGGCAGAGTATGAGGCCCTTATAGTGGGGCTCTGCATGGCTCGCAAGGCGCGTAAGGGTCTTCAGCGACTCCCAGTTAGTGGTCAATCAGGTGTTCGGGGAGTACGAGGCGAGGGATGGCCATATGGCCAGGTACTTGGCAAAGGTGAGGGAGCTTCTAGCTCTATTCGAAGATGTTCAACTCCAGCAGGTTCCCCGAGAGGAAAACGCACAAGCAGATGCCCTCTCTAAGCTCGCATCCTCGTCTCTCTAGGGTCTAGAACGGACCGTCTTGATAGAGGTCCTTCTCAAACCAAGCATTGACGCTCGGAGCCAATGGAAGCCTACCCCCTAACACTTGGGGAAAACTGATGAAGCCCCTCCTCGAGTACCTCCGAAATGGAGTCCTTCCCGAAGATCCGAAAGAAGCAAGGAGGATCAGGACACGAGCAAAGTGGTACACACTCCTGGACAGGGTCATGTACAAATGCTCCTACACCCAGATTGATGGTCAGCCCTATCTGAGGTGCCTCTCCCCGGAGGAAGCGCTCTACGCCCTGAAGGAGGCCAATGAAGGTCTATGTGGCGCGCATTTGAGAGCGAGATCCCTCGCCCGGAAGCTCTTGAACTACGGTTACTTCTGGCCCACACTACTAAGTGACTCCGAGGAGTACGTCCGCTAGTGTGACTCCTGCCAGAAGTTTGCCCCAAGCACAATTTACTTCCTTGGCGAGTCCAATCCCCTTCGCAATGTGGGAGATGGATTTGCTCGGACCCTTTCCTCCAACACCAGGCGAGCTGAAGTTTCTAGTGGTAGCAATAGACTACTTCTCAAAATGGATAGAGGCACAAGGTGCAGAGGTTCTTTTGGAAGAACATCGTCTGTTGGTTCGGGGTGCCTCGCATCCTTATAACCGACAACGGACCCAATTCACGGGAGCGACCTTTCGCGACTTTTGCACTGACCTTGGGATTCCACAGCGGTTCTCTTCAGTAGCGTATCCCCAGTCCAATGGCCAAGCGGAAAACGCAAACCGACAAATCCTCTCAGGCTTGAAGAAGAGGCTTGACAAGTCCACTAAAGGGCTATGGGTCGAACAACTCCCCAATGTGCTTTGGAGCTATCGCACCACCAAAAGAGCTCCAACGGGAGAGTCCCCTTTCAACCTCACGTACGGATCCAAAGCTCTCATCCCTTTGGAAGTGGGCCTGCCTTCACCTCGACTCATAGCCTACAATGAAGGGCATAATGTGAACCAGCTTCGCAACTGCCTAGACCTCATAGATAGTTCGTGAGAGAGCAGCAATCTGCCAAGAGACCTACCTTCGTAGGATTACTCAAGCTTACAACAAAAGGGTACGACCCATCAACCTAAAGGAGGGGGACTTAGTGCTGAGAAAGTTGTCAATTTTCGATCCAAGCAAGAGAGGCAAGCTGGCACCCAATTGGGAAGGACCATATAAGGTCTCCAGAGTTATACGCCCGGGCGCGTATCAACTCGAAGACCCGAGGGGCAGAAAGATACCAAGGACATGGAACGCGGAGCACTTGATGAAGTACCAAGAGGGTATTTAAACACCGCTCCAAGCAACTTCCCAGGAGAGCTCCACAAGACATGTCTCAAAATCCTTACTTGTATTTTCTTTTTATCAAAGTGTAAAGGCGGCTCGCAACTTAGAAGCGGCCACCCAGTTGTTCTCAATAAAAAGAAATCTCTTCTTCTTAAGTTCTCTATTTTTGGATTGTCTAACTTTACTTACAAAATTTTTTAAAATTTTTTGCACTAAAATGACGTGCTTGGAGTCCAACACTTGGTTCGACTCCGCTTCCACTGCTTGCTTCCAAGCGAGTAAAAAAGCGGATCACCATTCGGAATTGCTCCTACAGCCGTTGATATTTTTCTAAATGGTAAGCTTGGAGTCCAACTCTTGGTTCGATTCTGCTTCAACTACTTACTTCTAAGCGAGTACGAAGTGGATCACCATTCGGAATTGTTCCTACAGCTATTGATACCTTCTAAACGACAAGCTTGGAGTCCAACTCTTGGTTCGATTCCGCTTCAACTACTTGCTTCCAAGCGAGTACGAAGCGGATCACCATTCAGAATTGCTCCTACAGCTGTTGATACCTTCCAAATGACATGCTCGGAGTCCAACACTTGGTTCGACTCCACTTCAACTACTTGCTTCTAAGCGAGTACGAAGCATATCACCATTCGAAATTGCTCCAACAGCTGTTGATATCTCAAAAACGACGCGCTTGGAGTCCAACACTTGGTTCGACTCCACTACAAATACTTGCTTCTAAGCGAGTAAAAAGTGGGTTACCATTCGAAATTGCTCCTACAGCCGTTGGCACCCTCTAAACAATAAGCTCGGAGTCCAACACGTGGTTTGACGCAACTTTTTGCTAACTCGCGAACGAGTAAGTGCCAAGCGTCCTACCATTCAAGATTGCTCCTATAGCTGTTGACAACTACAAACACTAGCGAAGCACGCAAGTTCACAAAACAAGTACTATTTTATTCGAATTTGGGATTACAAGTCTAATTACAAAACCAATTGCTTATGTTTACATTGAGATACAAAACTTGTACAAAAAAGTCTGCAATATCACAAGGGAGACGCCCTAACGCCTCCTAGGGAGTGGGATACTCCTCTTGAGCGACAAATGAGTTCGATGAACACCTTGTCGCTGCGAACTTACACCCGTGGAGGTCTCTAAGTCGGCGAGCCGAGTTGTGTCATCGAGAGTTGCACTGACTGAGGCCCCGCTCGACGAGTCAGCCACTCCACTCTGTGCGTCTCCAGGACGCCCCAAGGTGGGAGGCAAACGTAACGGCAACTCGTGAAACGACCGTCCCTGTGAGTACTGTCCTCGGGCGCAAGAAGTGGTCCTAACGTTGCTTCCCTATGAGAGACGTCGCAGCTGGTGAACCTCTGCCTCTAACTCAACGATTCGCTCCCTCAGCGAGTCGTCTGTAACCTTAACACTTAGCCGAGGCCTTCGACTCGTATTGCCTGCACAAGAAACTTCGGTGATGGTCCGTCGAAGCTGCGCCGTCTCCAAACTCTTTTCGAGCACCACATTCTTTAGACCGTCTCTTTTAGCTCTAGCCTCGAACAAAGACTGTTGAATGGACTCTAGCTTCTAGCCTAGCTTGCTGGACTTCGAGGGACTCCCCTCCTCCACTTTCCGAGCTTGCTCCTTCAGTCGCTTCAGTTCAGAGGTGCAACGCGTCAGCGTTAGCTTGTGATAACCTAATTCTGCCTCGCTCTTGAGAAGCCTCTCTTGACTTCGAAAGAGAGCCAGCATAGTCGCTCCTAGGTCAGACTGGAGACAAGACACCTCGGCCATTTCCACCTTCGGCGGTGCTTCGACTATTTGATACAGTTCGGCGATCTGAAAAGGCAAGGACACGACAACACTAAGCTTGAGAAACACCCACAGTAATGGCTCACATATGAAACAACTTAGGCCCCAACACTTAGTCGATTTTCACCAAAAGTAAGACAATCAATGAATTCAAAATGTCTCTAACACTTGTTTAGAATAGAGAAGTTCATTCGTTTAAAAGCTTGATTACTACAAAAGAGCGGTGGCCAGTCCACTATAAGGCAATACAAGAGACAAAAGCGACAAAATAAGACAATTGAAGTCAGGGGGCCACCTTGAGTGGTAGCTCGGTGATGGGCTCCTCGGCGGTCGTCTCCCCAACCTCCACTATCGCTGTCTGGGGGTTGGCCACTTGGACTCCGAACCATTGGTTGAATGAAAGAGTAAGGACGGAGAGATACAAGCAACTTTATAAATACGAAAAAATCATTCTTTATTGATAATTGACGGCAAGCCGTTTTTACACATGGCAACTTAAGAAATGAATTACAAGTTAGAGAAGAGGGATGGCTCAACACCTTGTGATACTCAGAGAGGCGCCGGAGCGCTTTCTTGGTATTTTAAAAGGTGGTCGGCATTCCAGGTCCTCGGAATCTCTCTGCCCTCTAGGTCTTCCAGACGATAAGCTCCGGGCCGAACTACCCTTGTGATCTTGTAAGGTCCTTCCCAGTTCGGAGCCAGCTTGCTCTTCTAATTGGGAAAGGAGATGGCCGGTTTCCTCAGGACCAAATCCTCTTCCTTGAGATTGGTGGGTCGGACTTTCTTGTTATACGCCAATTCGACCCTCCTTCGGTAGTTCTGTTGCCAGGTATAAGTTCGCCCGGAGGTCTCTGGCATTCTGTTCCTCATTGTAGGCTGCGAGACGAGGAGAGAGTATTCCGACTTCAAGAGGTATCACCGCCTCGGACCCATAGGTGAGGTTGAACGGGAATTCTCCTGTGGGGGTCCGCTTGTTGGTGCGGTAGTTCCACCGTACGTTGGGGAGTTGGTCGACCCATAAGCCTTTGGAACATTTGTCCAACCTCTTCTTGATACCTGCAAGAATCTGTCGATTGGCATTTTCTGCTTGGCCGTTCGACTGAGGGTGGGAAATGGAAGAGAAGCGTTGTTGGATGGCAAGGTCCTCACACAGAGCTCGGAACGCGGCCCCGGTAAACTGAGTTCTGTTGTCTGTGACGAGGACACGGGGGATGCCGAACCGGCAGATGATGCTCTTCCAGCAGAATTGAAGCACCTTGTTCTCAGTGATAGTGGCAAGGGGCTCGGCCTCAATCCACTTTGAGAAGTAATCGATGGCTACAACCAAGAACTTGAACTGGCCCGGAGCTGGAGGGAATGGCCCTAGTAAATCCATCCCCCACATTGCGAAGGGGACAGGACTTGATAGGGAGGCGAGGTTGGCTTGAGGGAGGCAACGGACGTTGGAATGTCTCTGACAAGAGCCACATTGCCGAACGTGCCGCTCGGCATCTTGGAGGAGAGTCGGCCAGAAGTATCCGTAATTCAAAGCCTTCCGAGCCAAAGACCTAAACCCTGAATATGCTCCGCTGATGCCTTCGTGAAGCTCCTGTAAGGCATAGTTGGCCTGTTTCGGGGAAAGGCACCTCAGGTACGGTCGGCCGTCAATCTGTGAGAAGGAGCGCTTGTACAAGATTCCCTCGACCAAAACATACCGCTCGGCCCTGGTTCTGACTCGGCGTGCTTCGTTGGGGTCCTCGGGGAGGAGTCCGTCCCTTAGGAATTCCACCTAGGATTTCATCCAATTATCTTGTAGCAGGACCGGTAAAGACTCCACTGAGTCGAGGGTCTCGTCTTCTATGCTCGGCTTCATGAGGACCTCGATCAAGATGGTTTGCTCGAGACCTTGGAGGGAGGATGAGGCCAACTTGGAGAGGGCGTCGGTAGGGGTGGCGAACGGGTCGTTCGGGCCGGTCCGGGCCCAACCCGTACGGGTTGGCACGGATTGGTAGCCGGTCCGGGCCGGGTTGGCCCCTTATACGGGACGGGCCGGGCCGGGCTACTTCTTCGTTTGGGTGGCCCGCCCAACCCGTGAACCCTTTAGGGCTCAACCCAGGTTGGGCCGGGTCGACCCGCGGGTTGGCCCGTTTAATAATATATATATATATATATATATATATATATATATATTTGGTAGCTTAAAGCCTTAAATTGAACTAATAATAATAATAATTTTACAAATGATGTATACAAACAACCATATTTTTGTTTGATGAATACCACATTTCTTAAAAAATTATAATACTAAGTAAGTAATAATACTAATAAGTAATAATACTACAATTCTTCAAATATCCCCAAATGATGTTTAATTATAATACTAAGTAAGTAATAATACTAATAAACAAAAAAAATCGTAATAATAATAATAAGATTGAAAGAGTGAAATTGACAACAAATTTTGAAATTTTATTCATATGAATTTAAGTTATACAATTTGAACAATTTATAACGAAATGAAGAATTCAATTCACAAATAAGTTTTATACAATAACATATTTGTTATATACAATTTTAATTGAGTACAAGTTTTCTAATTTGACATAACAAGAAAAGTTGTTGTTGTTGTTGTTGTTGTTGTAGTTGTTCTTCGGGCGAGTTGCTTCCACTTGTGGAACTTGATAGTGCTTTCCCTTGTGTCCTATCTTCAGCCTTCAGCCAGTCTTCTGTGCAAATAAGCATCTCCAATGCCTCGGGCTTCAACCGATTTCTGTAATCAGATAGAACCCTGCCACTTGTAGAAAATGCACTCTCAGAAGCAACTGTAGAGACAGGAGGAGTTAGCAAATCTTTAGCCATAATAGACAGAATACTAAAAGTGTGTTCATGTTCTTTCCACCATTGTAAAATATCTAGTGGAGAAAGAGTAGGCTCAGTATCCTGTTGGTTATACCAATTTAATTCATTTGGTTGATTAGTCCTAGGTTTTTTAGATTGAATTTGTTCAAGTAAACTAAATATTCTATCACCATCTCTACTTTTACCCTTACCTTTAGAACTACCAGAAGAAGAACTAACTATAGAAGTTGTACTACTAGAAGCAAAACGTATCATAATAATCATACAAGTTATTTAACATAGATTCAAATTGAACTAAAAAAGTAGCGCAATCAGTTGTTAATTCTACATTGTTCTCTAAATATCCAAAAAACATTTCTATCGAATTCTTCGTACCTTCTAATTTGATACGGGGATCCATAACAGTAGTAACACAAATCAACATAGGAGGAGAAAAATAATATTTCAAAATTTTTTGAAATGCAGGTATTACAATGTCACTAATATAGGGACCATTTAACATTTCGTTAAATATTTGCATCATGCTAACTAATTCAATAAAAATGCTACTAGAAGTAGATTCATATGTTTTTGAAAACTTTAAAGTTGCGGTTTTAAAAGGTTCTAAAAATTTCAACAAAGATTCGGCAAAAAACCAATCGTTGGGAGTCATTTCAAAATTGTGCATATTTTTTGCGATACAAAAATCATTTACAACTGCTTTATAATCGGTGACAACATTTAGTAAATCAAAAGTAGAATTCCATCGGTGTCTAACATCCTTTGGAAATTTTCTAAAAGGAACATTTCTAACCCTACACCAAGCTTTCCATTCTTGTAAAATGCTTGGACTTAATGCAATAAAATGTATACAATTTTTAATTTTATGTATATATGGATCAGCTATTCTTAATGCATCTTGAACACATAAATTTATAATATGACTTGCACATCTAACATGAAAAATATTGTCAGATGGAGGGTTTAATACAGATTTTAAAGTAGTAATTGCTACATTGTTGTTAGATGCATTATCAAAACTAATAGCCATAATTTTATCGCGAATATGAAAAACATCACAAATTTCTATAATACGGTTTGCTATTTCAGCGCCACTATGAGGATACGGCAACGACGCAAGTGATATGATTCTTTTTTGAAGAATCCAATCATTGTCGATCCAATGACAGGTTATTCCCATCGTTGGAATATTGTTGACACCCGTCCAACAATCCGAAGTTAAACTAACCCTACAAGTTAAACTCCATAAAATTGCAATCAACGCGTCCTTCATTTCAACATACATTTTAAAACAATCCGATTTGCAAGTATTTCTCGGAATTCTTTTAAAATGAGGGTTTAAGGCCGTTTGATTAAAATTTTCCAAGTTCCTACTCTCGGGATAGGAAAATGGCAACTCTTCCTTAATGACTAATCGGGCCATTTCCCGACGAACAAGTTCGGATCATAAGGGTGGCTATCTACTTGACCGGTCTTAGGGTTGATTTTTTGTTGGCCTTGTATTTGATCAAGAAGTTCTTTATGATTATGTTGTATGTGCCTACTAATTGTACCGGTGCCGTCACCCCTCTTGAATTTGTATGTTTTACTACATGTTTTACACACTTTCAAACCTACACCCGGAGTATGTTCGTCCGGGATATACTCATAAAACTTGTGCTAATCGCTAGTTTCTCCTCTACTTTTCCTACTATTACGGGGTTGCGTGGTTTCGGGTTGTTGTTGTTGTTCTTCATCTTCTAATTGAATGTCACCGACAACATCCATGTCGTGTGTACCCCATTGTTTCATAGTAGGATCAATGTAATCTTGGGCGGGCTGACTAGTTGGGACAATTGGTGGCCTACGTGAACAGGAGGAGGAATCTTGTCCGCTACGACCGCTACCGCGTGATCTAGACATAATGTGGTAATGTGCTAAAATATGTAAAAAAAATCTACAATGTAGGAGCGGTGAATTATACAAAAAAATCTAAAAAACAAGAGGGTTGAGATAGAGAAGTTCAAAAAACAAACAATAATTTTAACTACTATGCAAAAAAAAATTTAACAAGAGAGATAGAGATATTTTGATACCGTTCACCGTAGAATACGCGTATGTAAAAATAACCGTGAAAATAAGAATATAATAGAAAAGATGGAGGAGCGCTTTGCCGATTCCGCAATTGAAGAGTTGAGAAGAGGTTGAAGTAGATTTGACGAGGGTTGAAGAGAGTTGAAGACGTTGAATTTTGTTTCCGATACGACCGAAATTTGATCGTGTATATGCCTCCTTGTACAATTATTTGATGAATACTACAATTGTTCAAAAAATTTTTAAAATGATGTATAATAGTAGAGAGAGTAAGAGAGTGAGGTGTGATTTTTTTTGAGATTTTTAGGGGATATTTATAGGCTTATTAGTGGGGAAAACAAAAATAAAATAAAAAAAACCCCCATACAACGACTCTAAGAGCCATTTGCAATGGCAGAGGCAACAGCAAGCAGCAGCGTGCGGCAGACCGTTGGTTTCGACCCGTTCGACCCGCGGGTCGAACGTTCGACCCGTACGGGTCGAACGGGTCGAAAACCCCGGGTCGATCCGCGGGTTAACGAGTCCAATTCGTGGGTTAGAACGGGTTCGTTGGCCGGGTTTCGCGAATTCGATTCGCGTAAATTGCGACTTGGGTCGACCCGGTACTGTTCACCGGGTTCGACCCGAACCCGCAAAGTGCTTAAACGGGCCGGGTTGGTGGGCCGAGTCGCGGGTGGGTCGCCGGTTGACCCGGCCCAGTTGCCATCCCTAGGCGTCGGCTTGCGAATTCTCTTCCCGAGGGACTCGTTGGATGAGTGACTCTTCGAAACCACTCATGAGGGTTCGGACCTTGGCGAGGTACTTCGCCATCCATTCGTCTCGCGCCTCGTACTCGCCCAAAAGTTGGTTCACAACCAGCTGAGAATCACTATGAATTTGGAGGCGCTGCGCCCTGGCACTTCGGGCAAGTCCGAGGCCCGCGATTAGTGCCTCATACTCCGCCTCATTATTTGAGGCCTTGAAATTCATGTGGAGTGCATACTGGAGGACGAAGTCATCAGGGCTATTCAGGATGATACCGGCGCCGCTTCCCTCGTTGCAGGAGGAGCCGTCCACGAAAACCGTCCAAATAGGGGGACCGTTCGGAACATGGCTGACCTCGGGAATGGTGGATTCGACGATGAAGTCGGCGAGGGCCTGAGCTTTGATCGCAGTCTGGGGCTGGTAGGAGATATCGTGTTGGCTCAGCTCGATGGACCACTTCATAAGCCGGCCTGAGGTCTCTGGCTTGTGAAGGATCTACTTCAGCGATTGGTCGGTGAGGACCACAACCGAATGGGACTGAAAGTACGGGCGGAGCTTCCTCGCTGCCATGATCAGGGCGTAAGCCATCTTCTCTATCTTCGGATAACGGAGTTCGGCGTCCCGAAGCACCTTACTCACATAGTAGATGGGCCTCTGAGTCCGATCCTCTTCCCTCACCAAAACTGCACTTAGGGTCTGCTCGGAAGCAGCTAAGTATATGAAGAGAGTTTCCCCCGGAACGGGCTTGCTGAGCAAAGGAGGGTTCACCAAGTAGGCTTTCAGTTGTTCGAACGACTCCTGTTGTAATTCGCCCCACTCGAAGCCCTTGGCCCCCCTGAGAGCCTTGAAGAAGGGGAGGCATTTTTCCCCAGACTTCGAAAGGAATCGGCCAATGGCGGCGAGGCGCCCCGTGAGCTTCTGCACTTCCTTGACGTTCCGGGGCGGGGCCATGTCCAGTATGGCCTTGATTTTCTCAGGATTTGCTTCGATTCCTCGCTGGCTCACCATGAAGCCGAGGAACTTTCCTGAGGAGACTCCGAACGCACATTTGTTCGGATTTAGTCTCATGTTGTGCCTTCTCAATACGTCGAATGCCTCCTGGAGGTCGGCCACGTGGTCGGTACCTCGGATGCTCTTCACGAGCATGTCATCGACGTATACTTCCATGTTGCGGCCTATTTGGCTTTGGAAGACTTTGTTGACGAGGCACTGGTAGGTGGCTCCAGCGTTCTTCAATCCGAACGACACGACTCTATAGCAGTAGAGGCCCTGGTCGGTAATGAAGGAAGTCTTCGGAATGTCCGGGGGGAACATTCGGATCTGATTATAGCCGGAGAAGGAGTCCATGAAGCTGAGGAGCTCATGGCCCGAGGTGGCATCGATGAGGGTGTCGATATTTGGGAGAGGGAATGGATCCTTCGGACACACCTTATTCAGGTCGGTGAAGTCGATGCATATTCTCCAAGAACCATTGGACTTCTTAACCATGACCACATTGGAGAGCCACTCGGGATAGTTCACCTCCTGTATGAACCGAGCTCTTAAAGCTTGTCCACCTCCTCCTTGATGGCCTGTTGTCGCTCGGGGGCAAACTTACGCCTCTTCTGCTGAACTGGTTTGCACCCCGGTTCGACGCTGAGGCGGTGCACTAGAAGGTCCTCGAAAATCCCGGGCATATCTGCGGCGGAACAAGCAAATAGGTCGCTGTTCTCCCTGATGCATTGCACTAAGTCGGAGCATAGGGCAGTTGGCAAGGACTTGCTGATGAGGAACTTTCGGCTGGGGTCCTTGTCCGAGAAGAGTACTTCTTCTAATTTGTCCACCGGCTCGGACGTGGGTCGGACATTCAGCTCGGGGATTTCTAGAGTCTCGAGGGAGAGCACCGAACCCCCAGTGGAAGTCATATAGCACTTTTGAGCCGTCTCTTGGCTGCCCCTGACCTCTCCCACTCCCGACCGGGTGGGGAACTTCATTTTAAGGTGGTACGCTGAAGGGACAGCTTCCAGGGCAGCTAGGCTGGGTTGGCCTAGGATGACATTATATGCGGCCGGGACGTCGACGACCATAAAGTCCATCGGCTAGGTCCGGGTAGTAGGGGTCTTCCTAGCAGTTACGTCCAGGGTAATAACCCCTTCGACAATTACTGGTACCCCCATGAACCGGTGGAGCGTGTAGCCGGCCGGTTTGAGGCGATCCCGGGACAGCTGTAGCCCTCGGAAGGCCGAGAGGACGAGGATGTTCACCGAGCTCCCGTTGTCCACCAGGACCCTCTGAACTTTGAAGTTCGCCATGCGAAGGTCGATGACAAGTGCGTCACAGTGGGGAGTTCGGACCCCCTCGAGGTCTTCATCGGAGAAAGTCACTGGGACGCCGAGGCCTTTGGGGGGAGGGGCGCTGTGAACTGAGTTAACCTCTCGGACAAAGGCCTTCCGAGAGGAGTTGGAAGAGCCCCCCATTGGGTCCCCGTGAATGAGGTGCAGAACCCGCTCTTCCTCGAACTCGGAGCTTTGATCGCGTCGCTCGGAGCGCTTGTTAGCCCCCCGAGGAGGAGGAGTGGTGCGATCCGCCCGATCGTTTTCCTTCAAAAATTTGGCCAACTGCCCCCTCTGGATGAGGGCTTCTATCTCATTTTTCGACGCCCGGCAGTCGTTGGTGTCGTGGCCGTGGTCCCGGTAGTAACGACACCATTTCTCTTTGTTCCTCCTCTTGGCCGAAGTGTTCAACCTCGAAGCGGGCGGTATCACCCCTTCCTTCTCCACTTCCATCAGGATGGTGGAGACATTGGTGGTGAGAGGAGTGAACTTCTCAAACCTGGGGGAAGGACGGCGCTGACCACTGTTGTCCTTCTGCAGCTTTTTGGACCCCTCCTCCTCTGTCATCTTCCTCTTTGATCCGGAGGCGGATCCTTCGAAATTCGGGAGGCACTCGGCCTCTTCCGCCCGAATGTACTTCTCGCACCTTAGGAGAAGATCGGCGAAGTTGTGCGGGGGCTTCTTGGCGAGGGACGACCAGAGGTTAGAGTTGAGGACGTTCGACTGGAACGTGACGGTTGCCACTGACTGGTCGAGGGAGGCGATCGACCTGACCTCCGCGGTAAATCTCCTCACGTAGTCTCTCAACTTTTCTCCCCTCTCCTGTCGGAGGTGGAGTAGGGAGAGGCTAGTCTTCTCCGTTCGTCTGCTACTCACAAAGTGAGTTATGAAGAGCATTTCAAACTGTTCGAACGAGAAGATGGAAGAGGAAGCGAGCCTGGAGTACCATTCCCGTGCCGACCCCTTGATAGTGGCGGGGAAGGTCTTGCAGAGCATGGCGTCGGAAGCTTGGTGGATCAGCATTAAGGTCTGGAAGCTTTCGACATGATCAACAAGGTCTGACTCCCCTGGGTACGTTTCAAACTGCGGAGGTTTGAAACCCCTCGGGATGGGAGTCTCCATGATTGTCCGAGAGAAGGGGGGTCTGCTGGGGCGGACGGTCCCTGCTCTCGACTCCTCCTCTTTGTCCATGCGACCGATGCGCCTCTCCATCTCGTGGAGACGACGGTAGAGGGCATCGTCCCTCCGTTGGTAATCAAATGATCCCCTGGACTCTTCTTCATAGGAAGGGGAGCGGGGACTGCGGTGTCGGTAGTCCTGGGATCGGTGAGGACAATAATGGTGTTGCTGGCGACTGGGAGCCGGGAGGGAACTTCTGAATTGGTGGCGAGGACTTGGAACCCGTGGGGGTGTTGGAACCCTCTGGCATTATGGTTGTTGGGGCGAAGGTTGAGGGCCTGCAATACAGTCTCCTGGAATTGTAGGAACTCGGCACGAGTGATAGGTGCCTCATCATTCCTCGGATGATGTCGATCCGCAGGGGAATGTGGCCTCCTCCGGCGACGTTCGGGAGATTCCTTCCGGCCCCTCCGGTTCGAAGACCTCCTACCGTCTCGGCGATGAGGAGATCGCTCACCTTGATGCTGGCGGGAGGCTCCCTCTCGGGCCCGCCTCTCATCTAGATGGTTGCGAAGGTCCTCATCCTTTTGGCGATTCAGTACGGTGTTGCGGAGATCGGAGGCTCGGGAGTTGTGGGAGGCCATAGAGTCCGAGGAGGCATTGTGAATTGAGACATGGTCTGGGTGGAGAGGTTGCTTCTGCCTCCGCTGGTTCTGACCAGCAGGACCATTTGGGGGTTGTTGGTTCGGAAGAGGAGGCTGGCCCTGTTGGACCGGGGGAGGAGGATGTTCGGGCTGCGGAGCAGGATGGACGGGGACTTCCTCTGGCTGGTCGGCGGGATTGGGTCCGCGGTTGGACCCCCTAGACCTGACCTTCTTGGGAGGCATGGTTGGAAAGGGTTGGAGAAGGGCTAGTCGACGAGGAAGAGGCGAAGGCTATTCGTGTGGTTTTCCCACAGACGACGCCAATCTGTTACCGCTGATTCTGGTGTGGGGGTAAACAGATGAGATTTGTGAGTTCGTAGAAAACCTGAATAGCGGATCCAAGCCTTCTGGTTCCTGCTGCTACCTGCAAGGAAGTGCGAAACACCGGAGTTGATCCTGGCGATGCACCCTCCGACGCTCTTGTCAGTAACCAGTGGTGATTATGAAAGAGCTTAAGGTGGGAAAAGAGTGATTACCTGGTCACAGTGGTAGGTGGGGGATATTTATAGTCGCCATGGGAGTGATTAGGGACCTGATTTCCTGTGTAACTGTCAGGAGTAAAATCCTCACAATCTGTTTAGGAAACTGTCCCCTGATTCCCGGTGAGAGCAAATCAGGCCCGTTGATTCGGTCAAATCAGTGATCCTGATTCTCCTCTTGCTGGTCTGGGTTTATTTTGGGTCGGGACCCATACCCAGTTGGAGCGGATCCGTTCGTGGGTCATTGGATCTGTGAGAAGGAGACCCAGTACCCATTTCGGACCCATTTGTATGTGAAATTACCGTTTTACCCTTGAGCTTCAAGATTCGTGCCCAATCTGGACGGTTCCGATTTAACCCCATTTTAGCCATATCAGTTGGGATTAAAAGTGAACTTCCACAAAAGTTCTATCACCTTCTTGGGTGCAACGGGACCTGATGATCTTGCAATTGCAGATATCCTCAATTGTCCAGTCCAGAAACTGCCTATTAAATGCCTCAGTTTGCCAATTAGCAGCGACAATATAAGGAGGGTAGATTGAAATGCACTTATTGACAAAATTGGGAATAGGCTTGAGGGATGGAAGGGTAAAATGCTCTTCTTTGTGGGTAGCCTGGTTCTGTTAAACTCAGTCGTTAGCTCGATTCCCCTCTACTTTTTCTCCATCTACGAGATTCCTATTTGGGCAGTCAAGAAAATCGATAGCCTAAGGCGTCGCTTCCTTTGGCACAGTTCGGGCTGTAACTCCTGTTTCCCCGTATTTATATTTTATACTGTATTTTGCTCAATTGTACTCTCTCGTCTATTTGAGATCATGTAATTTGTTCTGATTGAATGAAATTATTATTCTTGTCTCAACTCAAATTGTGGGTCCTTTTATCAAATTTAATTGTGTGCCATTTGTATCGTTCTTCATGAACAATGGACCAATTCTTCTCTTTTATCTCTCTAATCTCCATTTTGGTGCATTTTGATCACTTCTCCTGTTGGGCTCTTTTTGAAACGGATCCCCAAAACCCACGAACCCGCAAACCCACAAACCCTACTATTTAAACCCTACCCTAACCCTAATCCCAAGCTTACCGTTATAACCTATTCTAACCCCGCCGCTAATCATCTTCTCCATCTCCTTCATCCCGAACCCAATTCGCCTCCGATCCCCTTCCGATCGCCACCACCACCTCCACAACTCCATCGCCTTCTGCCACTCCCTCACCGTCATCCTCGTCAACCCCTCGGCGCCACAGCAACCACCACCACCATCTCCCAATCACCATCGTCCCCATCGCCATTACCAACTACAGAACCCACTTTGCCACCTCCGACCATATCCCCATCGTCTCGCCGCCTCCAGCACCATCCACCTCCGTCGCATCGCCACACGCCGCCGAATCCCCGAACCCATCTCCTCCCGCTCTCACCTCTGTTTCGAACCCACGAACAGAGGAGCACACCGCCGTCGCCTTCCGTCCACCCTCGCGCCTCCGCCGTGCCGCCCTCGCTGCGTCGCTTCCCGACGTAGCGCCGCCGTCGCCGCTCGTCCCCATCTCTCTCTCCCTGTTTCGAACAGCGTCGAGGAAGAAGGAGGAGGGAAAGGCGGGATCGAAGCTCAGCCATCAGATCGCGCCAAGATCCGCGCCGTGATTGCTGTTCGGTGTTCGTCCACACCAGATCCAGATCCGCTGCACGTTGTTCTGGCGCAGATCCGCTGCGTTGAGACGATCTGATTCGTCCGTCTCGCTGTTCCGTGTTCTGGCGCAGCCGATCCTAAGCTGCTGTTTGCTGTTTTGGGCCGATCGCGTGTGAGGAAAACTCGATCTCCGGTAGATTTTTGCACGTGCTTTTTGAGGACTTCTTCCGGGATTTTTCTACCCAAATTGCTACCACTAGTGGAGTTTATCATCGTCATCTAAGGCAAGTAACCTTGTACATCTTATTGTTCTAGTACAAGCCTCCTTGAAATACTGCAAATAGTTAGATTGTGACTCCCTTTTGAAATATCATTGTAAATCAATTTTGAACCTTCAAACCCACAATTCTAAGAGTCACAAAACTTCCTCGTATTAAATAATAATCAATTGGACTCTTTTACCCCCTTGAACACATGAATCACATGGACATATGAATTAAGGAGCCCTAAAATTTGTAGATACATATATATTTAGTATTTTGACGAATTTGCGACTATTATGAATTGAAAAACATTTATTAGTTGCTGTTTTGACCTCCATGACTATGTATTTATGCTACATAACAACTTAGACGCCAAATGACATTTTCCCATGAAATCTACATTAGTAAATTATTTCAGTGTTGCTGTCTGAATGTTCTTTTGCGGTTTCGACCCTTTTATCATTTGAATCTGGGCCTGAGCCCTGAATAAAAATTGTAGATCCGGATGTGTAGATATCGATAGACTCCAAAATGTTCGAATTTGGAGTTACGGTCTAGGAGTTATGGCAGTTATACTGCAGCTGTGTCAGTAGACGCAGATTTGCAAAACTGCTGTATATTTTTACTTCACAAATTAATTTAGCGGTGCAAACAGCGAGCGTTTGACTTGAAATTTTATATGTAGTTGCTGGACACCCTATAGGACATCCCCAAATTTTTCTTAGAATTAATCTACATTATTTCAACTCTATTTCATATGCATAAATACAAATATACAAATTCTGCCTGAACAAATGTAATAAGCCGGGGTTAAGGGAAAGACAATAGAGTGGACAATATAGGTAAGTGTACTCGGAAGGGGGCCCGTGTTTTCCAATACTTGGTTCATGAACTTGTTGTATCTTGTTCGATTCATGGAGTCGGTTACTCGGCTCATGAACTTGTTGATTCTTGAACCCATTGTGCGGTTCTTGAACTTGCTTGTGGATTCGCGAACTTGCTTCGTGAACTTGTTATTTAATTTCCGATTCATGAACCATGGCTTGCTTGATACTTGATACCTGAGTACACCGCCCTATAGACTCCATTACTAGTCTAAACGAAACTGTTTGACTGTAGCAACCATGTAGTAAAAATATGGATGCATGTCGTGCTACCTAGATAGTAATCACTACTAGACTTGAACTTGATAACTTGAACTAGACTTGAACTTGATACTTTAGACTTGACAACTTGACATTTGAGACCCGACATTTGAAATAACATATGACACTAGACTTGAGATTTGTCGCTTGATATTAAATGCCCCTATAAGTATACCTGACATGTGTTACAGCACTAGCAGTTGTTATCCAATCTAGTTATTAAGATGTTTCCTCTTGCTAGCTGGTCCTTGTTTTGTCCACTACTTCTTATAACTCTGCTATATTCTTGATTCCAATTCTTGTTTCCCTTACTTGTACTTGTTTTCACTATTTGTGGCCCTAGCTTGCACTAAGGGCATTTTCTCTTGTTTTTCCTTTGTTTTCCTGTTTATATTTATTAAACAGACTTTGGAGACGAGCTGCCCGCGGGAATTGGCGAGCAAAGGTTCTAGCTTCCAAGTGGAGGAGGACCTGACTAGAATATTTAAATTCTTGCATTATTTGTTTATTTTGGATTATTATTTCTTGAAATTTGAGAACTTGTAACGGGCTGATGTTCCCGAGTTTAATTTGATTCAGACTTGAAACTACTTGGATGTTTTATCATATTTCAGTTGTTTCTGTTGCTAATAAATTAATCATGCATGCTTGGTTTTATATATCTTTCTTGTTATATATTCTTGTTATGATGCTGAGTCGATCCTACAGCTTATGGATGATATAAAAATCATTCGCTGGGCTTCGTCACGTGCTCGTATTCCATATTTTTGGGAAGCGGGGCGTGACACGGGCACTGATGAGAAAGGATATTCACTTATCAAATGGTGGGTGGTATGTAGAAGAAAAGAGTTTGGAGGCTTGGGCGTCATTAACCTGCGTCAAATGAACCAAGCTTTGCTTTGTAAATGGTGATGGAAACTCAGAATTAAGTCTAAAGCAAAATGAGCTACACTCATTAAGGGGAGTTACATCAGGAATGGATGTGTGCACAGGAAACCAAAGAACATGGCATCCATGTCAGGGTTCTGGAGCGGGTTACTAGAAACTGAGATATTTTCTTGGCAGGAGTGACATTCTCCATTGGCAATGGGGATACCATTTGCTTCTGAAAGGACAAATGATGTGGTCCAATCAATCTTGAAAGAAGATTTCCGGACTTATACAAATCAGCTATCGATAAAAATGACTGGGTCTCAAGACAATGGAGGAATAATAGATGGAAACCAAAAATTTCGGGGCAGCTAAACACGGTTGCTAGAAGAAAAAATCAATAATTAATTTTATTCTTACAGGATTGGAAGCTTACAAGTGAGGAACATAATGACAAGATGCATTGGGCGAGAGGGGACGGTGGAGTTCACTCGGTTAAGTCTACCTACAAATGGCTCAACGATGGGGGGTGTGGACTAATGAGCAGATTTGGAAGGTTAAAGTCCCTCAGAAGATTAGGGCGTTTAACTGGTTGGTTACTAGAAATGCCATACTTGCAAGCGTATGTGGCAGGGTCCGACAAATTGTGTTATGTGCCAACTTGATAATGAAACGGTGGATTATCTCTTCGTACAGTGCAACTTTGCGAGACCGGTATGGGGGAATCTGTTGAACAGGTTCCGAATCAATGGACCCCAACTGGAAACGGTGGGGGAAGCTTGGGGGGAATAGAGAGACGTTAATTTACATAAGAACCATATGGATATATGGAGGATTGGGGGTAGCAGCTATCTGTTGGGGGATATGGCTAGAAAGGAATAATAGAATATTCCGAACTACACACAGACATGTCACGCATCAACAACTGTTATTTATGATTATTGCTAATATCAAATTCTGGTCTCAAACAACAGGTACTGAGGCTATAAAGAAAATTAAGGAGATGTACGCAGATATCAGTACCTCAACCTATGAAGCAGAATCAGAGGAGGAGGAGGGGGGGAGGAATGAGTGATCAGCATGCGCTGCTGAGGCTCAGTGGTTGTGCTAGTCGGTTTCCTTTTGTGAAACTCTTTTGATTCATTTGTAATTGTTCCGCTTTTTTGGTAGAGCAACTATCTTGTATAGAATGAGTTCTCTTTTTTATCGGGTCATGAGTCTCATAGCCCACGTGTTGGGATCCATGAAGATCATTACTTTTTGTTTGGTTGTTTGTCTGGGTAAAAGTTTTTTAAAGAAACGTGGGGGGTTTACGACCAACTGTTTACAATCAAAATAAAATAAAATAAAATATGTATGAGTTATCAACAGTTTTATTTTGCATTTGGGCTTGGCTTCTACCTTGAATTTCCTGAACTCAGAGACCCTAGCTACTATCAAGCTCATACTCAACTTATACGTTATGAATGCATGCATAATATCTACACACTTACTCATAATGTAACCTCAAATAATAATCTTTACTATTACAACATAATTTCTTTTTAGGGCCGGCCCTGGGCCATGTCTGGGTGGGCGACCGCCCAGGGCCCAACTTTAGGAAGGGGCCCAAAATTTTTGTAATTAATATTAGGGGATGCCCAAGTTATCAAATAAAATGCAGATGCAGCAACCCAATGCAGCATGCAGACCCAATGCAGCATGCATTCTCTTTCACTCTTCGTCTGCCCAATGCCCAATATTGCAGCATGCATGTAATTAATATTAGAGCATTGTATTTAACATGCAGTCTGCTGTCTGCCCAATGCCCAATGCAGCATGCAGCATGCAGCATGATGCAGATCTCTTTCACTCTTTGTCTCTCTCTCTCTCTCTCTCTCTCTCTCTCTCTCTCTTTACTGCATTAGTGCATTATATGAGGAAGTGGCTCTCTGCTTTGTGTCTCAAAGCCCTCAGAATTCAGAAAACCCAAACCCCGATCGACCCACATTCAATCAGATCCCAAGGTAACAACCCATTTCGCCAATTTCTTCATCTCTGCTCGATTACCCATGTCAAATTTCCTCTTCAATTTTGCTGTTTATGTTGTTTTTCAGGAAGAAATTAGAAACCCCATGGCTGATCCACAAAGCAACAGTCTCAACACTGATGATGCCTCTAAGGTTGTTTTCTATCTATCTGTTCATTTTAATTGGGTTTTTTTGTCAGCAATATTAATTTTAGGATTGATTTTATTTGATAACTAGTTTCTGATTTGCACTCCAAGTTGTTGATAAAATGCCCAAACCACCTTTAAACCACCTTTAAATTTATCTTTAATATCATGTCTATCTTGATGCTGATTTGTTAGTGAGTTGTGAGATTTTGTCATCTCTTTTGTGGAGCCTTGGACTCCATTTGAGGACCCCATTGTGGATGAAAAATGGCTTACATTATGGAATGTAATTAATACAGAAACTAATTATAGGTTATTAGATACCAAGAATGGAAAAATCACTTTCTAAGAATGGAAAAATCTTAGAAAGGTAATCTGCGAATGGAAAAATCACTTTCTTGATGTCTTCACAACCTAACCAAACCCTTTTGCTAAATCAAATAGATAATTAATTCTTTCTTCCGATGCCTTATCTTGTTTCATTTTGTTCTTCAAACTTTTGGCTGCAATTGAATTGACACTAACTCAAACTTCTTATATTTTTCAGATTTGCCGATTGATTTGAATGCGGAGTTGAGAATTTTCAAATTGCAAGCCTACATTCACTCTCCAGGTTCTATTGTTCTATATTTTTATGCTTTATTAATTTTATTTTAATTTCTAGATTAAAAGGAATGTTTCCTAAGAAACAAGCTTCTGGGTATGAAAAAAGAAAAAGAAAGAAAAGGGAAGAAGATATTATAAAAGCTCAAAGTGGTTCTTTAGATAAATTTTTGAAGAAAATAAATAATTCTGCAGAAAACCAAGTTGAAAATGAGGTAAACGAAGGAGTTCAAGATTTAGATGAAACTGAAAATGCGGTAAACGAAGAAGTTCAAGAATTGGTTCAAAATGAAAATGAACAAACCAAAAATATGGAAGAAGCAACAAATGTTACTAAAAATGAGAACACTGAAAATAATATAGAAATAAATAATGTGTTTGAATGTTCAGAAGTTACAACATCTTTGAATGTATACGATCCTAGAGTTTGGGATAGTTTACATGGAAAAATGAGAGATTTTCTTGTAGAAAAAGGTCCTATTAGAGAGACCAATATTAATTTTCCTAAGGATAATCAAAACATGGGGTTTTCTTATGATTTTTATTATCGAAAATTAACAAACGGAGAACTTTCTGATAGAAAATGGTTGGTTTACTCAAAAGATTTAGATAGAGTGTTTTGTTTTTGTTGTAAAGTGGTAATGAAAGTTCATACTAGGAGTAAATTAGCAGATGAAGGAATTAATGATTGGAAACATCTTGGGGATAAGCTTAAACAACATGAAAATAGTCATGAACACCTTATTAACCTTAAAGCTTTAGTTGAACTGCGAGTCAGATTGAACACAAATCAAACAATTGATAAAGAATTACAAGAGCAAATCAAGAAAGATACAAACCATTGGAAACAAGTTATGGTCAGAATCATTGCTGTTGTAAAACGTCTTGCTATGAATAATTTGGCGTTTCGTGGAACAAATGAAAAAATCTATGACGATTCGAATAGAAATTTCTTAGGCTTTCTTGAATCAATAGCAGAGTTTGATACCGTAATGGTGCAACATTTTCGACTAATTCAAGATAAAAATATTCATTATCATTATCTTAGTCATAAAATACAAAATGAATTAATAGAAAAGTTAGCATCATGTGCCAAGAGTGCAATTATAAAAAAAATTAAAGAGGCCAAATATTTTTCTGTGATTCTTGATTGCACTCCTGATGCTAGTCACAAAGAACAAATGACTCTGATTATACGAAGTGTCGATATCGCAAGTTACCCAATAAAAATTGAAGATTTTTTTTTAGAGTTTCTAAATGTGGAAGATACATCTGGATTGGGGCTTTTTAATGAATTACAAGCTGCTCTAAACTCTCTCGATTTAGATATTGATAATGTAAGGGGACAAGGTTATGATAATGGTTCTAATATGAAAGGAAAACACCAAGGTGTTCAGAAAAGGTTACTTGATATAAATCCTAGAGCTTTTTATATGCCATGTGGTTGTCATTCTCTCAATTTAGTACTTTGTGATATGACAAGCTCTTGTTTAAAAGGAAAATCTTTTTTTGGAGCATGTCAAGCCATTTATAATGTGTTTTCTAATTCAACAAAGCGATGGAATCTTTTACTTGAATATGTAGATGAATTAACTTTGAAATCTTTATCAACTACACGCTGGGAAAGTCACATTGAAAGCGTAAAAGCAATAAAAAGTCAAGCTCCCAAAATAAAACAAGCTTTAATTAAATTAGCAGAAATTTCTGAAGATTCTAAAGTGAGTTGGGATGCTGAGAAATTAGCATCAGGTGAATTTTCAAGTTTTGATTTTATTTTAAGTTTGGTTATTTGGAATGAAATTTTGTATAAAATAAACTTAGTAAGTGAAAAGTTGCAGACTGAAGATATGCTTCTTGATGTTGCAATTAAAAACTTGGAAGGATTGGTTTCATTTTTTGAAAAATATAGAGAAAATGGATTTAATTCTGCTATGATTGAAGCTAAAGAAATTGCATCTGAAATGGAAATTGAGCCATTATTTTCTGTAAAACGTAGAATTTTTAGAAAGAGACATTTTGATGAAATTCCTGATACGGATAGAGAACAGCAATCTGCTCAAGAAAATTTTAGAACTGATTATTTTCTTGTTTTAGTTGATATGGCTCTTTCTCAACTGAAGAGTAGATTTGAACAAATGCAAATGTTTGAATCTATATTTGGCTTCTTATTTGATGCATCACGGTTAGTTTTATTGGATGATGATGAAATGAAAAATTGTTGTTTGCAACTTGAAATTGCTTTGAAACATGGTGATGTGTCTGATATTGATGCAAATTATTTACTTTCAGAATTACAAATATTGCAAGAAATGCTACCAAGTGAAGCATATGAAACAGATAAACCATGGCATTCAATTAAAATTATGGAGTTTGCAAAAAAAAATGGATATGTTTCCAAATATTTTGATTGCTTGTAGGATTTTGTTGACTGTACCTGTGACCGTGGCATCTGCGGAGAGAAGCTTTTCAAAATTAAAATTATTAAAATCTTATTTACGAACAACTATGACACAAGATCGGTTAAATGGATTAGCAATTTTGAGTATTGAAAAAAATATGTTGAAAAATATTGAGGTTGAACATATAATTGATGATTTTGCTTCTAAAAATGCAAGAAGAAAACATTTTAGATGAGAAGTGATTGATTATTTTATTTTTTTGTTCCAGGTGCAAGAGTCGCTGTCACCATGCTTAATGAAAATTATGGAGTATTTGGTGTCATAGAGTAAAACAAAGGTAATTTTTTTTTCTAAGTATTATTTTTATGTTCCCTGCCATTATATTATATTTTATTAATATATATAAAAATACTTGCATGTCTATAAATGGCCCCAATTTTATTTTTCGTCCAGGACCTAAAATACCTCAGGGCCGGTCCTGTTTCTTTTGAAGTCAATCTACTATGTATATATCCCAGTCCTATGTAATGAAGTCCACCTGCATGTGCTCCGCTCTCGAATGTGTTTCATTAATATTTTTTTTCGTAACAACCGTTTTGTGTAAATACATTTTTTTTTTTTAATAGCAAGGAGTGATCCCATCACAGCTTCATTAATAAATATACATGCACTGGTTATGCTCATTAATAAATATACATGCACTGGTTATGCTAATTAGTTATAAGGCAATGGTTCTTCAAATCAGATCATATTATGTACAAAGTATTTGTTCAAAAAAGTATTATAGTTTGTATTCCTCCTTTAGTCGTATTTAATATTGTTCCAATTAAAACGTATACACTATCCATTTATGAGATACTAGCCACTATCATTTTCACTGTTATTTTTTTTACTATCTTAGGTGGCATATTTCTATTGGAGAGTTCCCCACCTACTCTATCTTCTCCTATTTATTGAAGTGTGCTACCTAATATAGTGAAGCTAAATGTAGTAAAAATGACAGTCAGATGTAGCTATATATCTCAACTATCGTGGACTGTCTGAATATCCTTGATCCTTTCAGTGGTTCTGAATTTAGATACGTTGGTGCGTACCTACCAAAAAGCAAGTTGGGACATTGAACGGTATTAGGTTTATCATCATGAATCATCATGAATATGGCCTTCAGTATAATTATTTATTTCCAGAGGTACTTCTCTATCATCACAATCAGCATGTCCCTGTCGGCATTTCAAATTACAGCTAGACTCCTATTTATTTTAGAGTAATGCCAGAGTCACTACCAATTTCGCTATATTTTTCTTCACTACCTTACGTGGCACACTTCAATAGGTAGGAGATGATAGAGTAGGTGGGAGAACTCTCCAATATAAGTATTTCACCTAAGATAGTGAAAAAAATGATAGTGAAATTGGTAGTGACTAAAGCATTACTCTTTATTTTACTATTTAATCCCTCCTCCACATAGATTGAATGTGCTTAAATAATGGCTCATCTATCTCGAAGTTATAATAGTAGAGATATATGCTTTTATATGTGACATGTTCTTTTTATAACTTTGAAAAAAATTTAAGGGACAAAGGAGACGAAAAAAGTATAGTATACTTCATTCCAATGAAACGTTGCACCGCTCACATTTCAGTCGTTAGAATCAATCATTTAACAAACAATACATTTAAATTGAGTATATTTTTTAGCATGGAAGGTTTGTATTTGGTTGTTTATCCCAAAAAATTCCAATTGTTCATGCAGATTTACCAAGAGAATGAAGAGAAGAATATTCTAAACAGGTTTTGAATGACGAGGGGTTAAAAGTACACTAGTAATTTCCATGTGCGATGCACGTCTTAATAAAAATATTTTTATTAATAGTAAAAACTTCAATGTAGTCTAGCCTTAAATCTAATATTTTCTTTATATTAGATTAGATATGCACGGGCAACACACGGATTTGTTTGTCTACAAATGTTTCTATTAATTGAATTTAATTTGAATGTATATTGCACGGATTTGCTCAGTTACAAAATTAGAATTTGTTTGTTTACAAACCAACTCTCACATTAAAATAGTACTAGTATCATGCACGTGCGATGCACGTGGTGGAAGAAGGAAAAAGACAAAAAAAAACCTACCAACACGTGCGCTGCACATGTTGAGTAACATACAAAAAACAATAAAAAATTGTTTATTTGTTTGGAACCCCATCTCTCCCATTATAATAGTTACTAGTATCATACACGTGCACACGTGCACGTGGAAAAAATTGAAGGGATAATAAAAAGGGGAAAAAGAAAATAATTTCCAAACTGATCCACCTTCGAAAATATTTACCAAACTGGTCCACTTTCGAAAGTATTTACCAAAGTTAGTCCATAACCCAACACGTGCGTTGCACGGGTTGGGTTAAGGACTAAGGGTTCTCCCATTATAGTAGCAGAGATAGATAAGTAGAGATTTGTGTGAAGAAAGTACTGCATAGTCACGAAAGAAATGGGTTCAGGGTTTGGAGACAATTTTCCAAACAATAAATGAATGAGTTATGAGAAAAAGAAGGTTTTCTGCAACCAAATACAGAGACTTGCATTAATTGATTCTGTGCGGTTGGCGCTCTAAAGCCTTTCCTTGTCTGTGTCTCTTCTACATATATACTTGACTTTCTCACTCACCTTTTGCCTTTTGTAACACGACCCTACTACAACTACCATCACAACCTACATTTTGTGCGCTTAGTTGCAATCCATGAATTTCGTTTCGCCATTCTCTTCTACTTTACAATATTCAGTAGAAGATACAATGAACACTTCTTCGTTCGCTCTATATTCTTCTTCTTCTTCTTCTTCTAATTACTCTTTACCTTCATCATCGTCATCATCTTCTTCGGCGTCATCCAGTGAGACTACTATCACTGAAAAAGTTGGGATGTTCGTCGGAATCATCGTCACCTTCACATTGGCAGCAGGTTTGTTCGACCCTCTGGATTTCTATAGTTTTCATTATATTAGGAAGTTGAAAGATTTGAGTGGTGTACATTTATATTGTGGATGTTGCGTGCAGTGAGTTCGATCATAGGAGGTGTGACTGGCGGTTTGATGGGCCTAATGACGGAGAATGGGGTACTCAGGGGAACTGCACTTGGAGCCATATCAGGAGCAGTCGTCACAATTGATGCTATTGACTCATCTCTTCCGTTTTGGCTTACTGATCAATCTGAACCCTGGAGTCTCTCAAATATGGTATTTTATTTTTTTATTATTATAAATTTTGCCGATCAATTTAAATTTGTGAAGAGAATGAGGATGGAATTTAAATTTTGTCAGAGTCATCTGTTTTTCACAAATTGAAGTATGTATAAATGAAATCAAATTAAAAAACTGAACTGTATGAAACTTCAGAGTACTTGAGCCAAACTTTTAGTTACACAAAATATAATTGAGAAACAAAGGTGGTCCTGAATTGATTCATTTATTATGTACGCACGTTTGATGGATTTGTTTATGTAACTTTTTAAATTGAAATTTACTTTTACAGATGGACATAGCTTGTAGTATTCTGAGTGGAAGACTAGTAAGAGAGAAAGTTGGTCAAAACATGCACAGTGCAGTAGAAAGACAGGTATCGTATCATTTTCACATTATTCTGTATCTGAAGTAATTAAGGAGTGGAAAGCAATTATTTCATTTAACATTTAATGTTGATTTGGATCGATTTGTTTTCAAGCAGATGCATGAAGTAGACTTATCTTTTATGGAGGATATCAACATTTTTGACATAGGCGGTACAGAGGGTTTGCCAAGTGAATCCATCGACAAAATTCCCAGGATCAGTATCACTTCTGAAAACATAATGGATGCTAAGGGAGAGAGAGTCTCATGTGTAGTGTGCCTTCAGGTCAGCCATCTTTCTCTCTTATTTCATACCGAAATTTCCGATCGATAAAACTATGAACATAGGCTTTCCTGAATCATATCGGAGATGGGGATGATAGGGTTGCTATAGAAAGTAAACTAGTTGTCAATTCTAGAGTTTCGATAATGATAAAGCTAAAGCCAAACTGATTGGATTTGCTGAACAGATACTGATACATCATGTTAAATTAGAATATTTGACGGTGAGATCTAACTTGGCTTGACCATCGACAGGACTTTGAGATTGGTGAAGAAGCGAGAAGCCTGCCACATTGCCAGCATATGTTTCACCTGCCATGTATTGATGGTTGGCTTATCCGACATGGTTCTTGCCCTCTCTGCAGATGGAATATCTCAAGATGTGTTCCTTTTCTTAACGCACCAGTGCAGTTTCTGAACGCATCTGAAGATGATATCTTACATCATTGATTACTCAATCGAGTATGTTCAGGTTTTTTTCCCTGTCAAGAACTGCGGTGGTTGCTCTCTGGGAGCAGAGCAGGTTCATGTAAGATGAAGGAACATGGTGACTTAAATGTGTGTGTTAATGAGCCAAGAATTACATTTTAATCATTTTTCACTTTTTTTTTCCTTCGTTAAACGGTGGGTTGAATACCCCGTGTTTCATTAAAAATACTTTAACAAAACATACCACAAAAAAAAAGGCTTATGAATTTCAGATCCCAACATGTTGGGGTCTGTAACTCATACCCCCCCCCCCCCCCCCTCCCCCCCCCCCTCAAAAAAAAAAAAAAAAAAAAAAACTTACACCCCAACCAACAAACAAAAAATACAACGAAATCTAATCCTACTGATCGGCTGACCTCGTCAAAGTCAATCTCTCGTGTCAATTTGAACTCATTCTCTCTCAGTCTCTCGCTTATACACCGTTTATCCACTCCGTCGCTCGCACGGATACCTCCGTCGTCGCCAGCAGTGACCCATACCTCAACTTTAAGCACCATATGAGAAACCGCAAACACTCCACCAATCTGACAACTCCATGTACAGATTGAGTCCTAGTTCTCATTCCCTCGCTTGACCCTCGTTGGCTCTCACTGCCACCTCCCAACGAAGGCTGTCCTCTCCCCTGACTGTTCAACAAACGCCACCACCCTCTCTAAGCCCCCTGACATGAGAGAGACCTTAGGCACCCTTCACTTTAACCTGAATAGAACAAAGTAGAGCCCAAACTATAAAATTGCCGGACTACCGTCGCCCCATCAACTAGGGTACATTTAGCTGCTAATTGTAAATCAGTTGTAATTAGGATATTTAGAGAAAATTTTGGATATTAGGGACTCCTCCACTTCTCTCTCACACACACCACCAGAACACCACACTCGTTTTCCCCAACTCCACGTCCCAACATCAGACTCATGCCCAAAATTCCTCTACCCTCTTCACTCCTCACCTTCCCACGTCGAACCAAAGCCAAAGAGAGTATACCTGTCACATTAAGCTGTCTCAGGTTGAAGTTGCGTATTCGAGAACCCCCACTGCAGATAGAAGCTGCATGATGACCACCGATTGGTCAGAACCCACACCCCACAGAGATCGACGCTCCGTCGAGACCCCCCGCTACAGATTGAAGCTGCATGATTACCCCCGAATGGTCAAAACCCACACCCCACAGAGATCGACGCACCGTCGAGATCCCCCGCTGTAGATTGAAGCTGCATGATTACCCCCGAATGGTCAGAACCCACACCCTACAGAGATCGACGCGTCGTCACCACGATCGACTCCACGACCGACTCGATGACCCAAGACCATGATTCCAAGACACCCCGACCGACAATGGCGACCGAACCCAAGATTTTGCCGCTGTGGCTGGAAAAACCCCCTAAGGCCGACCTCTGGTCCTCTGCGACCAAGGCCAAGTTTTCGCTGCCGTCAATGGAACCACCTCTTGAAACTATCATCCTTTGACAAACAAGATGACATGAAAAACATTGTCCCTAATCCAAACCACAGCGATGATTTCGCTGCATTCTTCCACATCACCAGCTCCACCATCAGCTCCCACATTCCATCTGCAATCCTGCGACCCTCTTCCTTTTGCAATGAGCTATGAGAATCAATGGCAGAATCCACCATTGCCAAAGTCTCCTTGTTCAAAACCTTAGTTCTACTTTGTTGCCTCTTCTTCCTCACTCTTGCAACCTCCTCCTCAAACTCCTCCCTCACACCTGTTGGAATTAATTTTTGCAGTTTTCCGGGCTGGATTCCGGCGGGCTTCGGCCACCGGCGGCACCGAAAAATGAGTTGATTGCGATCCTCTCGTCGAGTACTATTCCGTGGTGTACGCCAATAACGAATTCCGTGTGAATGAGAAATTTTGGTCCAAAGTTGGGTACTTGAAATGTACTAACTTGGAAACTTGGAAAAAAAGGATAGTCCCATATCGGAAATTGGGAAAGATTTTTCTAGTATATATACTAGAAAATTGGACTAAAGGGCGTGGCCCGGGGGTTACCACTAACGTGTAGTGGAGAGAGGACTCAGCCAAAATAACAAACACACAAGCGCGCGCGCGCCCTGCCCGGCCCCGGCTCGGCTTGGTTTGGTCTGGTCCGGTTTGGTGTGGTCTCGCCTGGCTTGGCTTGGCTCTGGCCTATAATTTTTTGCCCCAGTCAAATTTTTTCTCCCCCAGTACACTGGTGAGGCTATTCACATTCGATAACTGATACCATTACTCTGTAACAGCAGAGTAATGGTTCATCAGTTATGGATCTGAACCACTACTTTGCTGTTGCAAAGTAATGGACCATTACTCTGCTGTTACAGAGTAGTGGTTCAGATCCATAACTGATGAGCCATTACTCTGCTATTACAGAGTAATGATGCCTCCTAACAGTCTCCATTTCTCCTATAAGACTACTGAATCCTGTCTGCCAGTTGGACAGATTTTGATAATCCGAATTTTATACTTCTTCTCCTCTGTGTCAAAAAACTGAGAGTACATCACAACACTGTTCGCTGAAATCTCTGGAGTTTGGGTGCTGCTCTTCAGAGAAAGGTATACAGTTGTATCCTGGGAGGCAATTCGCCAGCCACCGTCACACTACAGGACGAATTTTGCTTTAAGGAGAGAGATTTTAATCTCGACTCTGTATAAAGCTTTTGGTTTGTTATCTTTTATTCCTGTAATTTCTGTTCTTCACAATTATTGTTAGTAATTTTCAGATTTATAAAATTCGAGTTCTAACAATCGTAAAGCAAAAATTTTTCCGCACTGATTCTAACAGTTTTTGTGAAGATTGTTTACAGGTATTGTTATCAATTCGAAAAAAAAACAACAACTAACAGTTCTGTTTCAACTGTTTCAGAGAAAGAGAAAGAAATAACATGGAGAACACACATAATGATATTGCCAGTGGGCTTATCAGTACCGAAACACCAGTGACCCAAAATGTGACTACACAATCGGTTGCGGCACATTCGGTCATTCTGCCCACACACATAACCGTGGGAGAAAAACCGAAGAAGTTCAATGGAACTGGATTCAAGAAGTGGCAAGGAAAGATGCAGTTCTACCTAATCACCTTGAAGCTGGACATGTTTCTCACTGAATCTGCCCCGATGCTGGCACCGATGGATGCACACTCCGTTGCTGCGGTTGATGTGTGGACTCAGGGCGACTACCTCTGCAGGAACTACATCCTGAATGGCTTGGTAGGCCCCCTGTACAACGTCTACTGTGTCTTCAAGATGTCCAAACTCATGCGGGGGTCTTTGGAAAAGAAATACAAAACAGAAGATGCTGGATCCAAGAAGTTTGTAGTCAGCAAATTTCTGGACTACAAGATGATTGACTCCAAAACTGTTGTGTCAAGTCTAGGAACTGCAAGTCATAATACATGAAATCGCTGCAGAGAATATGATGCTGTGCGAACCATTCCAGGTTGCAGTGTTCATCGAAAAGCTTCCACCTGGATGGAAAGACTTCAAAAACTACCTCAAACACAAGTGAAAGGAGATGTCTCTTGAAGACCTCATTGTCAGGTTGCGGATTGAAGATGAGAAACGCAAGGCTGACAGGTCATATGGAAATCAGTCCATAGAAAAGGCCAACGTGGTGGAGCACGAACAGAAGGACAAGAAGAGAAAGTTTTTGCCACAGACCTCAAACAAAAAACCTCCTGCAAAGAGGTTTGCTGGAAAATGCCACAAATGTGGTAAGTTGGGGCACAAAATTTCTGAGTGCCGCAGCAAGGACAACAATCGTGCAGGAACTGGACACGCAAAAGGGAATGAAAAATCCCACGCACACATAGCTGAGGACTTGTCCACTGGTCTCTCTGACCTGGACCTCTGTGCTGTAGTATCAGAGGTAAATCTTGTGGGGAGCAATCCTCGTGAATGGTGGTACGATACTGGGGTCACCAAGCATATCTGCTCGGACAAGGAGATGTTCACTTCATACCAGAAGTGCAACAAGGACGAACAGATGTTCATGGGTAACTCTTCCACCTCAAAAATTGCAGGAACGGGGAATATAGTGCTGAAGATGACTTCAGGAAAGGAACTAACACTCACAAATGTGTTACATATTCCAAATATTAGAAAGAACTTGATATCAGGTTCTTTGCTAAGCAAGAATGGATTTAAGGTCGTTCTTATTTCTGATAATTTTGTATTGTCTAAGAATGGCGTGTACTTGGGTAAAGGATATGTAAAGGATTGACTGTTCAAGTTTAATGTAATGACAGTCATTCCTAAAACTATTGTTCCTGCTGTTCCCAATGTTAATGAAATAACTCCTATTGTCTATGTTGTTGAGTCTTCTTCTGTTTGGCATGAAAGACTAGGCCATGTTAATGTCAATTCTATGCATAGATTAATTAACATGAATTTGCTACCAAAATTTAAGGTAGATAACAGCGAAAAATGAGAAGTTTGCACAGAGGCCAAACTCACTAAAACTCCATCACGTTCTGTAGAAAGAAACACAGAAACTCTAGGTCTCATTCACACGGATCTGTGTGATTTAAAATACGTGCAGACCAGAGGTAGCAAAAAGTACTTTGTGACATTCATAGACAATTGCACAAAATTCTGTTATGTATACTTGTTACATAGCAAAAATGAAGTTTTGGATAAATTCAAAGAATATAAACTTCAGGTTGAGAATCAACTTGGCAAAACGATTAAAATCGTTAGGAGTGATAGAGGAGGAGAATATGATGCACCATTTAATATGTTCTACTCTGAACATAGAATAGTTCATCAGACAACTGCTCCTTACTCACCCGAATCAAACGATACTGCCGAGCACAAGAATCAAACTCTAAAGGAGATGATGAATGCCTTGTTGAATTCTGGCTTACCCCAAAACATGTGGGGGGAAGCAATGCTGACTGCCAACTACATTCTCAATAAAATACCTCGCAAGAAAATCGGCAAGACACCATACGAACTGTGAAAAGGTAACGTATCTTCGTATAAATACCTTAAAGTGTGGGGGTGTCTAGCAAAAGTGGCAGTACCTAACCTAAAATAGGTCACCATTGGACCTAAGACGATTGATTGCATATTCATAGGCTATGCACACAACAGTAGTGCATCTCAATTCTTGGTATACAAATCAGATATACCGGATATCCATGTGAATACAATAATGAAATCAAGGAATGCTTTCTTTTTTGAACATGTGTTTTCTTGCAAGGATACTACGTATCCCAAACGTACACGTGAATAACGGAATGCAAGCACTTTAGTTGATGAACCAGAACATGATAATGATGAGCCTAGACGAAGTAAACGGGCTAGAACATCAAAATCATTTGGTCTTGACTTTGTAACGGTCTTTCTGCTAGAGAATGAGCCCAGAACTTTCAAGGACGCCATGTCTATACCTGATGCTCCTATGTGGAAAGAAGCAATCAAAAGTGAAATAGACTCCATTATGCAGAATCATACATGGGAGTTAGTCGATTTGCCTTTTGGATGTAAAGCTCTAGGATGTAAATGGATTTTCAAACAGAAATTGAAACTAGATGGTTCAATAGAGAAGCATAAGGCGAGACTTGTGGTACAAGAATTTAGGCAAAAGGAAGGCCTAGACTTCTTTGATACATATTCTCCAGTTACAAGAATAACTTCCATAAGAATGTTGATATCTATTGCAGCTCTACGTAACCTGGAAATACATCAAATGGATGTTAAAACTGCATTTCTAAATGGGAACTTAGAAGAAGAAATATACATGAAACAACCTGAGGGTTACGTAGTTCCCAGACAGGAAAACAAGGTTTGCAGGCTTGTAAGATCCCTGTACGGACTGAAACAAGCTCCAAAGCAGTGGCATGCAAAATTTGACAATGTTATGATGTCAAATGGCTTCAAAATAAATGAATGTGATAAGTGTATTTACATCAAAGATACTCCAAATGGATACATTCTGGTGTGTCTGTATGTAGACGACATGCTCATTATTGGAAGCAATAATGACATTATTAAACAAACTAAGAGCATGCTTAGTGGCAAGTTTGATATGAAAGACTTGGAAGTTGCAGACGTCATAGTAGGAAACAAAGTTTCCAGGACGTCTGAGGGAATTACTCTGTCTCAAGCTCATTATGCTGAGAAAGTCCTTGAAAGGTTCAAGAATTACTCGAATGGAATTGCCAAAAGTCCGGTGGATCCCAGTCTTCACTTATTCAAAAACACAGGTGAAAGCATATCCCAATTGGAATATGCACGTGTAATCGGTAGTCTGATGTACTTAACAAATTGTACAAGACCGGACTTGGCCCATTCCGTAAATGTAATGAGCCGCTACACAAGTAATCTAGGACGAAGTCACTGGAAAAGAATAACTAGAGTATTGAACTACCTGCGACATACTCAAAGTTATGCGCTGCATTACACCAGATACCCAGCAGTACTAGAAGGCTATAGCGATGCCAACTGGATATCGGACTCCAAGAACTCAAAATCCACAAGTGGATGTCTTCACACTTGGTGGTGTAGCTGTGTCATGGAAATCCTCTAAACAAACGCTATTGGCCAGATCCACCAAGGAATCTGAGTTTATTGCTTTAGACAAAGTGGCAAAGAAAGCAGAATGGCTTCGAAACTTTTTAGAGGATATTCCTATGTGGGAAAAACCAGTGCCTGCTTTATGTGTACACTGTGACAGCCAATCGGCTATAGCACGGGCACTGAGTTGTATGTATAATGGTAAGTCTCGTCATATCAGAAGGCGACACAAAACCATTAGACAACTGCTCTCAAATGGAGTAATCTCTATAGAGTATATAAAATCGGCAGACAACCTAGCGGATCCATTTACTAAAAGTCTGTCGCGAGAGCAGGTTGTGAGATTATCAAGAGGAATGAGTTTAAAGCCTATGACGAAAGAGGATACTTGATGGAAACCCTACCTAGGAATTGGAGATCTCAAGATCTAGATTCAAAGGGACAACTAAATCTTGTTGAATCGACGGGAGTACTGAGAGATTAAAATCTCATACGCACTCTTAGGATGGTAAAACAGTGCTGCCTGCAAAGAGTTAGGATAAGCTTGGCTTTTAATGATTCTCATAGCTTTGAAATAAAAGTAGGGTATAGTAGGATACTCTTTATGGGCAATCACCTTGTGAGTGTGAAATGAGACCGTTTCTAGGAGAATGAAGAGAGGCTACATTCTCCAAATTCACTCACGATTAACCAGGGCTGTTCAAGGCCAAAATGAACACAACAAGAGAACTTAGTTTGTGAGGAGATGAAACTGTGTGATAGTTATTGTCTAGGTTCACATCAAAGCCCGGGTAGTTCAAGACATCATGTTCACTACCTGGTCAAGTGAATCCGATAGCTACTTACTAAGGGTGGTTCAAAGTTGAAAAATTACTACCATTCCTGATGCAGTGATTTTCCGTTGTACTCTCAGAGTTTTTCTGTCATGTCTTTTCTGTCATGTCTTTTTATGTTGGGTCTGGATTACATAGTCTGGTAATTTCCATTCATGTGAGGGATTATTGGAATTAATTTTTGCAGTTTTCCGGGCCAGATTCCGGCAGGCTCCGACCACCGGCGGCGCCGAAAAATGAGTGAATTGCGATCCTCTCGTCGAGTACTATTCTGTGGTGTACTCATTTGCCAAAAACAAATTCCGTATGAATGAGAAATTTTGCTCCAAAGATGAGTACTTGAAATGTACTAACTTGGAAACTTGGAGAAAATGGAGTCCCATATCGGAAATTGTGAAAGATTTTTCTAGTATATATACTAAAAAATTGGACTAACGGGTGTGGCCCAGGGGTTACCACTAACGTGTAGTGGAGAGAGGACTCAGCCAAAATAACAAACACACGCGCGCGCGCCCGGCCCGGCCCCGGCCCCGGCTCGGCACGGCTCGGCTCGGTCTGGTCTGGTCTTGTCTGGTCTGGTCTCGCCTGGATTGGCTTGGCTCTGGCCTATATTTTTTTCTCCCCCAGTACACTGGTGAGGCTCTTCACATTCGATAACTGATACCATTACTCTGTAACAGCAGAGTAATGGCTCATCAGTTATGGCCACTACTCTGCTGTTACAGAACAATGGACCATTACTCTGCTGTTGCAGAGTAACGGGCCTCCCAACAGTCTCCATTTCTCCTATAAGATTACTGAATCCGGTTTGCCAGTTGGACAAATTTTGATAATCTGAACTTTATACTTCTTCTTCTCCTCTGTGTCAAAAAACTGAGAATACATCACAGCACTGTACGCTGAAATCTCTGAAGTTTGGGTGCTGCTCTTCAGAGAAAGGTATACAGTTGTATCCTGGGAGGCAATTTGCCAGCCACCGTCACACTAAGAGGCGAATTTTTCTTTAAGGAGAGAGATTTTAATCTCGACTCTGTATAAAGCTTTTGGTTTGTTATCTTTTATTCTTGTAATTTCTGTTCTTCACAATTATTGTTAGTAATTTTCAGATTTATAAAATTCGAGTTCTAACAACACCCTCCTCCAACCTCCTCCTGGCCCTCCTCGCATTCCTCGGTGAAACCCCATCAGCTCTCCTCCTCCTAGGAGTCATCACCGCTGAACCTGCCTCCGCATGAATGCACTCATCCACAATGAGTGATCGCGGCCGCATGTCGGGCCCTCTGCGACCAGCCCCTAACACACGTCGGCGCCGCCTGAGCTTCGCTGGCCCTCTGCGAACAACCCAAACCCACGACGACCGACCCATAACTGAAGATGAAGATGAACGGTAGCTGGTGGTTGATTATCAGGAACAGAGGAGGAAAGAGGTGAGGCGGCGTAATAGATGAAGGAGAGAGAGGAGGGGAGCAGGCGGACGTGGGGGGCAACGAACCCCACCCCCCCCCCCCCAAGTTTCTAGATCTAGGGTTACTCTTTTTTGGTTTTTTTTTTGAGAGCTGCTCTCTCTATAATTTCTAGAGAGAGAAACCCTTTTCAGGTTTTTAATTTTTCTCCCTTGTTTTTTATTATTTTAAAAAATACGATAAAGTGCGTTGCGCTTTTCTCAATGGCATGGCATAAAAAGACAGATCACCTTTCTGAGAATAAAAGGAGAATGCTATATCTGTTAGTTGACCTTTTACCATCCAACAGTTTAATCTATCAATTTATTTGTAACACAACAAATTGCATCAGATTCATTTTTTTTATTTTTTTTGCGTAAGTATTTACAATCTTGGGCATTTCATCCTGAATATGTCCGTTTCTTTAAAAAGGAAAAGAAAATAAAAGAAAATGAAAGCTTCCTGTCTCGTAGTGTTTTAAAATGAAGACCTGTAAGATGTTGCAGTTGGAGCGACTAACAAATCAAATGAGGTGAGGGAATGTGGAGATAATACAGCATTCATATCTGGTTCAACATTTGCGAGTTTGCTGCGTACAGGGACCACCTACATAAAATAACATAATAGAGTTAATTACGATCCACAATAGAGAGAGTTTTAGGAAACTACTATGGAAAAACCTCCCAAGTTTACAGTCCATTAATACACAACACCAGAGCCTGTCAATTAGTTCGACATCTAAAAAGTTCAAAAAGTTATAAATTCCTCACTATGTAGCTTTCCTACGTATGGAGAACATGCTAGGTGACAACATATCGATCCACCGTATATTTTAGGTTCAGGATCTTTCTGACTTTAGAATCCTTATATTTTCAAATTAGTGGCAAACTGGCAACTTTCATCATATATAATGGAAAGTACCTTTTCTTGATATATATTGCAAAACTGAGTATGGTTAGTACCTTATTTGGTGTACTGAAGGAGTTCTCATCCATCACGTTATTCGAATTAAGTACGGTCATTATCGATCCACAAGCAGTTAATTCTTTTTCCAGTCCAGACACCGAGATCTTAAGATTTATAATATCACTTCCGAAATTGACAACCTGCTCAAAGAAGTTCGAAACATCAAACCCCAATAATTTCATCCAGCACAAAATCAACTGATGAGGTTAAATATTTTAAGATTCAATATCGACGAATAATTACTGATGTTATCAAAATGCAAAAATTAATTACTTGAAAGAAATAAGAAGTAAAAATCAAAGAAAAGGTAAAACTTTCGGAAAAAGATCATCAAGAGTTTGAACGGGAAGCCACTATGATAAATTCAAATTGCGACAACCATATCAAATAGTACTCAAAAGTTGTACTGGAAATATTTAATGACCATGAAGTATAAGAAAGTCGGAACCTTTATTTTTAGATAAGTGCTGTTGCTTTCTGGGCTCAGCCAAGTGATTGCAGATGCAATCAGCGAGGTGGAGGGACTTGCTTGAAGATTAGCAGGATAGATTGTAGCACCACCTGAATCCTTGAAAAAATGCTGCATCCAGTAGCTGGGAGTTCCGTAAGTCTGCCATGAGTTGAACACTATGGCATCAGGGTTAAACCTGAATCACAAAAACAACTATCAGATGCTAAAACATGTTCCAAAAATTTTGGGAATAATGGGATAATAACTGAGGTAACTGTCAACGTTAAGACTAATATCGGTTTTCTACTGGCAGACTTTAGAAAAGAACCTCAAGGTGGATGGTATGTCCAATCCACATTGATTGTAGAAAAGCGAGCACAAGAGTGCATATCAAAAAGAATAACGAAAAAGAAAAATAGGTACCCCCGATCATTGGAATTGGCGAAAAGCGGTGCATAACTGGCCATCTCAACTACATCGCTGTTTGAAAAGCAAAAACCTTTATAATTATTATATGATCAACAAGTGAACATGTTTTGAAACGAAATCCATGCAAGTCTATGACAGTGAGCTAAGAGTGAACAGACCTGTTTCTTTCAAGCCCAATAAGAAAAGAAGCTTCTGCTAATGCTGCTAAAAGGCTTCCAGAACCAGCGTCTCTTCCATGCACTTCATACTCGCTAACAAAAGCCTGGCAGTGCATAGAAATTACATAATGCGACTTTTCATGAACACTGAACTCTATAGACACAATACCATGTGTAGTTTCATATAAATGGCTTTAAGAAATATTGACATGCTTTAAGTACCTTCGTTGCAAAACGTGGTGCATGGTCAAACTGATGAGCCATAGAGAACATATTGGAAGCAGAGGTATAAACCTAAGGAATGACGACATCGTAGACTTCTTAACAATATGTAGTTACTATTGCCTCAAGTGCCAAAAAATAAAAAATAAGCATTTTCAAACTTAATAGTAGAGGAATATTTTCCCGCTTACATGGTAATCATAAAAGTCTGCGGGATGATCTAAGGGGCGAGAAGACCCATCGCAGTTGGAAATAATTTTGATGTCTGGATAGATAGATTTTATTCCATCATAGAACTTGAGGTAATTTCCTGTCCAGAAAATATTTTAAAGCATGTCAGAATCTTGATTGATGATCTTATTCCTTTATACTATTCTGATGTAATAAATATAACAACTTTAAATGCAAATTTAGATAAATAAAAACTATGAATATCAGAAAGAACAACATAATAAATGTAAGAGAGGCTGGAAATACAGTTTTCATATCTAGTACATATTGAACTAAAGTTAAATAGCCAGTGATACTTATTGTTATAAAATGAGCAGGGAACATACAAATCAGGACAACTAAAAAAAAATCCTATTTGAACTAGACATGTATTATAACTTTGTGGTTGTTATTAGTAACATGATTCCGTACAAGAAGGCATTAAACCAACATTTATTTGTAGGCCAAGTTTAGGGAACATAATCACAAGATTAAAAAAAACGATGACCACTTGATAGCATATCTCAGTGATATAATGTAATTCAAAAGAAACCAATACATTTTATTAAATCACATATTTTATAAAATTCGTAATAAAAATCTCTTTAAGAAATTTATTGAACAAGAGAACACACCTCGATAATTACTACTCCAACAATCCCCATTCCCAATTGCAATATGATTTAGTTGAAAAGATTCAGGATGTCCCATTTTGGCTCTAATAGAGCCCCATTTCGAACTAGAAGTTCCCCTAGCAAACTCTATGCTTGCAAGAACATCCTACAGTAAACACAAGCAGATAATTAAATAAAAAATGCCGTGTATCACTGCACTATAGTTGGTAGTAATTTGTGTCAAACTCTTTACTATCCAAAGAACATAATAGCAAACTTAATTGTTCCGTTTATAAATCGCATCTCAATTTCACTGACACGACAGGGGACGTGCCTGTACAAACGGTAAAATGCTGGATGTAACAACTTGATCATTATGGCTGATACCTACAATGGTGAAAGGGATTGAATGAGACAGATGGGGGAAAATGGCATATGCCAGTTAGAGCTAATTAAGAAGGAGAACTACCGTTGTTAACAACCCAAATTGGGGTGGCACCCAGGTCCTCCGCAAGCTACAATGACAGAAGGCAGCATTATTAGCAACTTGATTAACTTTTACCTAAGTGTAGACTCAAACTATCTCGTAAGAAGAATGAAATATATACTAGTCATTAGGTATTACTTGAAGAAATTCAAAGTATCCAAGTCCATCATCGGTCCAGTACTTCCAAATGTCATTGAAGTGGCCTGGCCTCTCTTCCCATGGACCAATTGTTTCTCTCCACCTAAAAGCATTTCGTAGCCATCCACCTTCAACATAACTACCACCTACAAAAAATAAATACCGAAACAGTAAATGAATACATCTGCGCTTAATATGGAGACCACATTGCAGTTTCAAGTATCACTCAAAGTGATTGTTAGACATCTTAACATGAATCTAGTAGCACTAGGATCGTATTTAAATAGTAAAATGATTAGACAACATACACTCGAGAGTTATATAAGTATAAAACAAGTTTACTGCATACCTGGAAATCTGAAAAATCGAGGTTTCAGATTTGCTAGCATTGAAAAAAGATCATTCCTGAAACCATGTCCCTGCAATAGAAGAAAACAAATTGATTAATTTATGCATCCTTGTACAAATTAGACAAAGGCAAACCTCTGGCATCTCCCTTCAGACAATTTATATTATTACAAAAGAAAAGGTAATAGCTATTATTATACAAGGCACTTGTGCAAATGAAAAGGTGGTTGTTATGCCATGAATCTACACAAAATTTTTAGTTTCCCTCCTAATAAAGATAAAGAACCCTATTACCAAGCTCTTAATTGATACTTCAACTAATAAGATTTCAATAAGTCCTATTTCAGTCGGTATTGTAAAAAATCACATTGCAGAGATTCATGTTATGCAAAGATGCAACTGGTTCCTTGCCTCATTGTAAGGTTAGAGTCAGAGTAAGGATTGTGAATTTGTTATATTCTACAACAATATATATACCTTGTAAGTGTCCAAGGGCATAACAGATACTTGATCAAACCAAAATACACCCTGTTTAGTAGTTGTCAACTGAAACCTTGAGTTACTGTTTGCTCTTAATTTAGATATTAGCTGGAGCTCGATCTTTTGCCAGTTTGACATAGCAGACGCATCAGCTCTAAGGAACAATACATTTAGACATTCATATATCAGTGATTATATTAAAAAAAAATCCAAATGAATAAACCATCGAAAGCCTTACATGATATTAGAAGAAGCAAGGATTTGTAAACCATCTGAGCTTGTCAGTGAAGCTGTTATGTTCACCGAATGCAGTGACCTAATATACAAGATCACTTTATAGATCTTTCCTTGCTCAATATTCTGGGATCACAACAATTTAAGGAATATAAATTATTTAAATACCTCAAAAACTTGACGAGAAATATTAGGAAACAATGTAAGAAATTAGATCAGACGGCCAACTGAGGTGTATCAGGAGATTCAATCTAACTTATATCCAGTTCATAGGGCTTAAAAGATTCCTGTAATAGTTAGAAGAAAGTATTTGATCATGCGGAAATTTCTAAATTTGCATTGCTCTTCATGAACATGAGCGAGCATTATATTTTAATTTTTGTCATGTTACATGCCAAATGATTGAAGAGACTATTTGCCTCAAAGAGTTGAAAGAAGTGATAAATGAGCTTCTGTTGCACTAGATTTTGCACTAGATTATATTACAGATTAATTTTTTTAAAAATTTATTTTTTCTTGTGGAATATATTCTAGGTTTTCTGTTTGTACTCTATAACATCTTAGTCAGTTAGTTGTTAGAGTTGGAGAACAAGAAAAGAGATTGAGACCCAATATAGTAAAGTAGGCGCCTCTCCTAAGTTACCGAATACGGGAATAAACTAAATCAATGGACTACTCAAAAAGACTGATAGACTCAAATAAGTTAGAAGCATAGAGATGATAAATCAAGATATCAATCCATTGATCAAATTCAGAAGTGCATACCATGCCCCAGTATCCAGGGTTATATATGCCAACACCACCACTTGGACAGATATTAGACCCATCATTATCACATAATACATCCATTTGAAGTGCAACCTCATTACGATCAAAACAGGACGTACGGTCTGTTGATACAGTAATATATGATTCGTTTCCAATTATAGACCATGGATCAATGTTTGAAGGAGTGTTAGGACCTCCAGCTTCAAATCCTAGATGAAATTATATGAAGACATCAGTGAGAAGTATATGTAATTTTCAATCTACTGATCATGTCAGAATGTAAAGTAGGCAGAATAGTTGAACTGAGAAAAGAAATATGTGAATTGATAAAATTATTAGCAGTATTACACATGTCATTTTGGTAGTTTGACATTTATAGAATGATAACAGATGAGGTTGCAAAACTTGTGTCTTCAAAAGTGAGACCGATATTGAAGCAAAAAGAAAGCAGAATAATAAGCATATGTCTGGATGGCTAGCCACCATGGTTAGCTGTTTATTCCCCTAAAAAAAGAATATAAGAATATGACAGACATTTTGAAAAATTTGAAGCCGTTTAGAATCATCTTAAGCATATTTGACCGTTTGTAAGAATTCTCGCTGTTATGTAACAAAGCATAGAGTGCAGACACTGACTATACCTCTATTGCTTATAAGCTCTGCCCATAATCCACCAGCTCCAGCATGGTTGAGCTCCTACATTGATCAGTATTTTCTGAACATTAGGTTGCAAATACATAACAGTCTAATAGAATATGAACCATTTTGATTAAATGGAAGTATAAAAGTACATGCAACACTGGTCAATGAACCCTCAATGTATTCAAGAATTAGTGAAGAATTTGAAAAGTATCGAGAGTAAATTCTACCCCAAGATTTATGTTGTAGGAAGATTTGTCAGATTAGAGAAGTAGCATGATCAATAAGTTTAGGTTCTACTTCCACATACTTCAAACACTCTAGCAAATTCATAGAAATTGGAAAATCAAGGGGAAGCAAAAATATTTAAAACAAGCGTAAATTCACTGCTTTATATATGACACTACGTCATTATCACATACACAAAAATGATTTATATACCACACTGGCATAAGCAAACAGTATTATCGGTCCTAAATATAACCTTCATGGAATAAAGATATTGAAGATACCTCCTGTTGGAAATTTTCTTTCAAAAAGTAAATTCTATAAATAAGGGTTGTTAATATTAATTAGTATTTTAATACATATGTAACCTCCATTACAAGTACTTCATGATTTTAATAGAGTTATTAGTTTGACAGTTTCACACAATTAATTGAGATTTTTATATTAGTAGTGTTGTGTTCTCTTCTAGCCTATAAAAGCCTTCTATAGCTAATGTCACATATATAAATATGTATCTCACCATCTTCATCTACAAAATATAAAGGTAGTATTTTCCTTGGGGCAACTTGAAGCACTACTTAACCTCAAAAAAAACTTGAAGCACTACTCAGTCAAGAGTCACATTCCAATTCCACCCATGTGCCTAAGAGTCCGGATACTCGGGGATATCTTAATCACTGGGGACCGAGTAGATGTAACAGAGGTTTCTAAGCAGAGCCTTTTAGGCTTGATCTTATACTGCAATCCAGCGTATTTTCTAAACTTGTCATTTCTTCAAATTAGTTAGATATTACATGTTATCTGTTTTTTTTTTCTTTTTCTTCTTCTTTTGTGAAAGCAAATCTTGCTCTGAAATTATGTGTTAATTGTTTTCTAGCACCTCCAAGTATCTTTATTGCTAAGCCTAAACAAAAGGAACCTTTTAAATTGTCAAACTTAAGAAGTATCTTCAAGGCAGAATGGCTATCCTTTATACCGGATCGGGTTTGGTCAAGATCCTATTGTATCAAGGTCCGTTGATAACCAAGACTATGATCTCAGCATTAAAGTTATGTGTTAGGAACCCAGGAGAACTCACCCTCAAAAGCCAGCTGTTAAAGGGAGGGTACCCAAGTTTATAACTACCCAACATTGGTTCCCCATATAACCGATGTGGGAAATTTGGATCATAACATTCTACCACGCTTTCGTAACCCGCCGCTCTCGGCGCTATTCACTCTAGCGACACTGGCCCGGACTGGGGCTACCAGTCATTTTAATCCGGCCTCTAGGTAGCCATTTTCGACGTCCTCGGTGGCATTCACTCTAGCGACACTGGCCCGGTCCAGGGCTACCAGTAATTTTAATCTAGCCTCTAGAGCGAATTAAGAAGTAAAATCTAGCTTCTAGAGCAAATTAAGAAGCATGGGGTTGGCTCTGATACCAATTGTTAGGAACCCAGGAGAACTTATCCTTAAAAGCTAGCTGTTAAAGGAAGTGAACCCAAGTTTATAACTACCCATCATTGGTTCCCCATATAACCAATGTGGGAAATTTGGATCATAACATTACGATACATAGAGATACCTAAATTCCTATCCAACCTCATTTCTCTGTCTCACATGCCCTCTTTCTTTCCTTCTTTATGTCTTGCTACAAGTATAATTGAGACAGCACAACTTAGTAAGTAATGATAACAGTATACAAATAAGCAATTTTGACAACAAAATTCTGTTCACAGTTGCAAGAGCAGTACATACCTCAAAGGAGATACCGAACATATTATCGGGCAATCTCTGACCACCCACCGATGATGCATTGACAGCCAAGACCGCCGTCTGGTTTGCCTTCAACTCAACCCCACAACTCCGATACGAAGTACATAGCAAAACCACTGCACAAAACAGAACAACACAACATCCCATTTGCACACCCATTCCCCTCTCCTTCTCACCACATTCAGACCCTAGAAATGTATCTCCACAATCTTTCAGTATATATACACCTGAATGATCAAATGCATAAAGAAACCAATGAGTAGATGTAAAGCTATGTACAAGTGGGGAACAAAAAGTAGTCTTCAGCTTAAAGGAGGAGGTGATTTTGACAACTGAACCAACAGAATTTGAACCTTATCCAATCATCAGAACTGCGAAAATTTCGATTCTTGAATTCTGATAGGCGATAGCAGAATCAATGGAGAATAATAAGTGGAAGAGAGAATAGAATCATACCGAGTTGTAATTGATTAGTGATCGAACTTGAATTATGGGACAAGGATTAGGGTATTAATGAGCAAGAATTGTGATGTCTTTGATGCATACAAGGATTGAATTTGATGATTAGATTTTCAAGTGGGTCCCAAACCCACAAAAGGGTCACGCAAAGTGGGTTCATAGATGAAATGGTGGAGTATAAGTTTCAACGACAATTGAGATGGTTTAAAATTTTAGATCCAACAAATAAAATAACAAGATAATCAATGATGATTAAGTGCATCTGTATTTGTTGGTGAGCCAAATTTTGGGTATACGGCAAATGAAAATAAAAAAATGACTTTGCGCTGAAATCCAAAATTTGGATTTTTTACTATTTAAAATATAAGATGAAAGATTATTTTTCGTCTCACAATAAAAAAAAAAAAAAAACATACGGGCGATGATTGATTTCCCATTCGTCTTATTAAAAAAAAAACTTTAAATCATAATTAAATCCTTAATATTTGTTAAATTAAACCTAATTATTTCTTAATTATTAATTAATTAATATTTAAACCTAAGCTTAACCCATATAAATCATTATAGGGGTTTTCTATAGAAATTTTGGCAAATGAAATGTATGGGACGGTGTTTCTTTTCCGTCCCACTTCATTTCAGAATTATTTATTTTAAAAAATGAATCGGACGGGATTTCATCTCCCGTCCGACAGTTTTTTTAATTTAAAAAATTTTTAAAAAATTCAAGGACGGGACCCGATAAATCAGCAATTTTTGGGATGGTGTTTCTTTTACTGTCCGATGGGTAAAAAAAAGCGACAAAAGATAATTTTTCGTCCGATCAAACAGACGGTAAATTATCTTTCGTTAGCTATATTTTGGCAATTACCATTTCGACTTCCAAATATAGCCACCACTGTTCATACAAAACCCAAATTTTGGGTAAATGGCCAACGACTGCAGCACTATTTTTGCCAAAATTTGTAAATTTTGGCAAAATAGATGCTCTAAGAGCATCCACAGTCGTTTGCTATATATGCCATTTTGCCATATTATAGCAAACGAAATAGCAAACGACCTCTGCAGTCGTTTCTCATTTATCCATTTTTTAGCAAACGTTCTATTCTCATTTCTCAAATATGAGAAACGAAATGTGCTTTCTCAAATTATAAAAGACGGGGTATGATTCCCCGTCTCTCTGATTTAATAATTATTTAATCGATTCGGACGGAACAACATATACCGTCTCAATAATTTTAAATTTTTTTTTTTTTAAAATGGTCGGACGGGGAATGATACCCCGGACGGAGTATGGCATCCCGTCTCTCGCCTTTAAAAAATATTTTTTTTAAAAAAAAATCCTCAAACGGGGAATGATACCCCGGCCGGGGTATCATACCCCGTCCAAGAACCAAAAGCCAGTGGAGCATTAAATGGTCTCTGGCATTAATTGGGTAAGTTTAATAAGATTAAGTTAGGTATTAATGCTGATTAGGAGTAGTTAGGTATTAAGTGATTAGATTTAGTTATTATTTTATTATTTAATTTAGTTAATTAATATAGTTTAATAGTTAATAGTAATTAACTTTTTTTAATTTATTTGAAACGATCGGACGGGGTATGATACCCCGTCTCTCTAAAAAATAGAAAAAATATAGCAAACGACGACTGCAGTGAACGATCGTATTTGCTATTACTGTAGCTGCCATATTATAGCAAATGAGAAAAACGACTGTGGATGCTCTAAGAGCATCTGTAGTCGTTTGCTAAATATGCATATTTTGCATATTTTGCGACAGTAAATTGCTATAAATGAGAGCGGATATGAGAATTATTCATAATTTAAACGACGCAACTTCGAGTTTTGTCGCTCTAAAAAAATATTAATTTAATCGTCAGATGCAACTTCTCCTTGCGTCCTTCCCAAAAAAATAATTTTTTGTAAATAAAAAAATCGAAAAACGAAGCACCCCCCGGACGCAACTTCAAGTTTGAAGTTGCGTCCCTCACTTCCGGATTTGTCGGATGGAACTTCTAGTTCCGAAGTTCCGTCCGTTAGGTTTTTTTTTATAAAATAATCAATTACCATTTTGCCCCCTCTTCATTCAACGGCTCTTTTTTGCTTTCCCAGATCAATCCAACGACTCTTTCTTTATCTAAACCGCTCACTAACATTTTGTATATATAGTACTCATCCTGAACCGAATATTAGCATCACAATTGTCTTAAAAAAAATCAGATCTCAAGTTTCTATTACCTCTCTGTCTTGTATTGAGTTATTTGTGAAAGAAAATCAATGGCGAGCCAAAGTGCAAGGGGGGAGCATATACGGTTCGGAAGGATGTTCTTCTGTGCCAGAGTTGGATTAGTATAACTCAAGATCCACTGATCGGTAATGATCAATCCGGGGCACATTCTGGGAGCGTATTTTTTCTACGTTTAAGGTAATATTAGGAACTCCGACCGACCGATGAGTTAGCTCACTTACTAGTCGATTTCAACTGATTTCGAAAGAAGTAGCCCTATTCATAGAAAAATTGAGCAATACAACTACTAGGGTCGGTAGTGGAACAACCGAGACAGATAAGGTATGTACAAAAAAGTAGGATTTAAATGTCATTATTTGTACCATTTGTGTACATGATAATGTTTGAAATTTCAATGTTGTCTCAGATTCGCGAAGCCAGAGTAGAATATATGGCAACTTCGGGGAGAGCTTTCAAATTTGATGAATGTTATGAGATTCTTAAAGATCAGCCGAAGTTTTTATTGCATACTACACAAGTATTTGATCGAGTACAAAATACCCAATCCGATGAAGGGAGTGGTAGCCAAAACTCTCCCACAATAAACAATTGGGACTCAGATATACCCGTTGATACGGATTCACCTACACCCCTTACCCGACCACCAGGTCGCAAAGCTGCTAAGAGGATAGGACAAAGAGTGGCCGAAACATCAGAATACAAAGATATGGCCGAAGAAACAACCATTTTTACATCTGTATACAAAGAATCGCAAGATAAGAGGAATGCGATAAAAACCCGAGAATGCGATATTAAAGAACGGGCCGAGGAAGATCGCATTATAGGTATCGATCTGAACACGATACCAATGAATCAACGATATTATTTTATGTGTAGGCAAAATAAAATTTCTACAAAAACGAGGTTACAACGATGGGTAAAGAACATTATTGAGTTATTTATGAATTTAGCAGCTTCAATTTCATAGACGTCTTTAATTGTTGACCCATTATATGGCTGCCGAATGATGGAGGAAGAAGTGCACATCTCTAACTGATCACGAGCCATCGACTGATTGTACCTAATATGATCGGATCGGCCTAACTTTAAGAATTCTTTTTTCCATCGAATAATTTTCAGCCATACATCAGAATTAGCCATGTGAGTCTCCATAAGGATGTTCCTATCTCTAACTGGAATACAGCAATTTGTGTATTCGTAAACCCAATACTGTAAAACATAATTATCAAATATGTAACGAAGAGACTAATTGAAATAACATAATGACATTATTCGACTAAAATTAGTAGCTAATAGATTAAGTATTACCTCCAACAATTGCCACGGCCCATTAAACCCCTTCACTTTAAGACTGCTACATGAGTCCAAAGACAAATACAGCAGAGCAGGTGCATGAATACCCCAATCGTATTTGGCAACAACATTCAGGTCTACAACTGCGGCTAGCCAATCACACCTTACTAACCCATCACCATTAGAATAAAGAAATGCACCGAAAAAGTACATAAAGAAAGCTCGTGCAATCCTCGTTGCTAGTGTCATATCGGTTTCGGCTTCTTCAATCACAGTATTGGCAAAATAATTTTTGAAAAATGAATACCGTATACCTTGTGATTTCCAATCATCTATTGTTAATTCCGGAAAGAAATGAGTCTGAACAATTTGAAAAGTATAGGCCTCATCGTCGCATGGAGGCAACTCGCCGTTACCGATAGGAATTCCCGTTAGCATAATCCAATCCAATAGAGTGAAACCCAACTCACCACACGGTATGTGGAAAGTGTGGGTAGTGTCCCACCATCTCCCTACGAGTGCCTCGACGAGCCGAATCGATAACTTGTTTGTATTGATTTTCATGAAATGGTATCATCCCGCCTGCTCTACTAGTTGTTTAATAAGTGGGACCGGTGAGCAGTACTGATTGTACATTTTGATTGGTTCCTTCCAATTTCTCCTGAATTTACTGAAATCATCCTCAGGGGTAATAGTAATATATTGACTTATATGTTTGGAATCGTCTACTACACGATTCCAACTGGATTGATCAGCAAAGTCGACATTTGGAATCTCTTCTTCACGTTCGTTGCTTGTGTTGCCATGAGCTGGCATCTGTTCCCGCTTTGATTTCAAACGACCAATAAATCTTCGTATCGAAGACATTTTTCTCGACTAATTAAGAAATTGATATAGAGAGTTGGGCTTATGAAATTGAGATAGAGAGTTGGGCGAGAGCAAATTGATGTTTGCTTTGTTCCAATTAGGGCTGCAAACGAACCGAGCTATTCGCGAGCTACTCGGCTCGAGCTCGGTCAAAGCTCGGTCAAAGCTCGGTTCGTGTCAAGCTCGAGCCGAGCTAGAGCTTGAAGGTACGTGGGTTTTAGGCAGAAGCTCGCGAGTATTCGGCTCGAACTCGGTCAAAGCTCGGCTCGTGTCGAGCTCGAGCTGAGCTCGAGCCTGAAAGTGAGCTCGATACATAAACGAGCCGAGCTCGAGCCTCAAGGTATTCGGCTCGACTCGGCTCGTTTGCAGCCCTAGTTCCAATATAATTTCATCAATATATAGAATAAGAACTAGGGGTAATTTGGTCAAGAACTTTTTAATAAAGTCTAAATTTACTCCCCAAATAACGGAAAAGTAAATAAAGCCAAAAAAAAAAAATGTCAGACGCAACTTCACATTGCGTCCGAGACCCCCCAAAACCCGGACGCAAGGTGAAGATGCGTCTGTTGATTTTGATTTTTTTTTTTTCCTCTTCCGACGCAATGTGAAGTTGCATCTATCAATTAAAAAATAATTAAATTCCTCCGACGCAACTTCAAACTCCGTCTGATCTTAAATTTTTAGTATTTTAAATGAAATTGATAAAAAATACCATTCGACGACTGCAACATATGGCCAAATGCTATATGTATTTATGCATTTATGCATTTTTAAACAATGAAGACTGCGGATGCTCTAGGAAGGCATTTAGATGATACAGTGGATAAGGATGTGATCAGCTGATATGTATGCTCCACCAAATACGTATTTGGGTCGTTAGTTAATGAGTACAAGACTCTCCATACACAAACACAATACATCTTCATCAAAATTTAATATTCCATAATCATAAATACCCGAAGATGGAATATTAGGTAGTGCATCATAACATTATAAATGAACATTTTCCTCAAAAAAAAACATTATAAATGAACATGGAATATCCTATTTAGCACGGTAAATAGAACCAGTGGTACCATTTGTAAAAACGATTGTAACATTTGTATTGCTGGAATTCACTTCTTTTTAAGCTCTGAACTTATGCTCCCCGGCTGTGCAATTTTGTCGTAATTTTTTTTCTCACAACAATATTTTTTAATACAAAAAAAATAATACAAATAGTTAAATATCCAAATAATCCATCGATGCATACAAATATTTATGTATTTCAGTTTCTCTATAATATAATTAATTAATCTATATTATTATTTTAAAATTAAAATGAATTCAGAACATATCGAATATTTGTATCCTTTTGAAGATCTTCATAAGAAATTAATCATGGTATAATTATCTCTAATATTTTAATGGGAGAGTTTGAGTTATGTAACCAAACAAACGCGTGCATACTAATATAAATTAGGTCTTAGTTCGATGTCAGACAACATCAAAGTTTTTATTTTTAAAAATATATATTTATACCGACGTGTGTAAATTACTAGTTATTTATCATAGCTAACTTAAAAAGAAGTTTAAACAATAAAATCAAAACAAAACAAATAATAAATAACCAAACAAATAACAAAATAAATATTTTTTAATAAAAATGTGGGGGGCCCACAGGATGCGGCTACGAAATGAAACTGCATATTTGCAGTTCCATTTCGCCAGTCGCCAAAAGATGGGATGGTGGGGCCCACAGATGGGGCTTGGTTGGGGGGGGGGGGGGGGGGGGGGGGGTGAAAATTGCCGATCCATCCTTATTTTGGGGGATGGTTGGGAATGCTCTTATACTCCATTTGCTACCTTCTTAGCCCACCCTCCACTTCCATCGGCCATCACCTCCAGACCAACGTTTCTACTATCTCTTGAACAGCCTACTGCCACTAACTTCAACAACCTCCTTCAGCCACCTATCTTTTGTTACTATCTTCATTACTCTAGTTACATGTGCGCAATTAAAGTTGCGACCAAACATATCTCACAAAATACAATTATCGGGATTGCTATGAGCAATGACAATTGCAAGGAGTTAAACATCACTTAACATCAAACATAGGTACATCCTGCAATTGTTTTATAGTCAATGTTCTAAAAGTCGCTAGGCGGTAGTCGGGCGGCCGATGGGTGCCTAGCGCCTAGGCCTTATAAACGGAGCTTAAGCGGCTAGGCGCTAGGCGCTTTTCTTTATATATTATATATTTAATTATTTATGTATATATTTTATTTATATATTTTATCATTTTGTTTTGTTTTGTTGTTACCAATTCTTACTCTTGATATTTCTCCTTGCAATTGCAAGATGAGCTTTACAAAATCGAATCGGTGTATTATTATTAGTCTTTTTCTTTTTTTGTATAGTCTTATACTCATCTATTAGACTAGTATTAATCTATGATGAAGATCAATAGTGGAGATTACCTGTTCGGTTGTTCCAGTCCAAGGAGCAAACAGTGTGAGGAAGCAGGAGGCTTGAGTCGGGGGATGGGGGAGGGTTGCATCAAGAGAAGTTTGAGAGAGAGGAGGAGGACGTAGTGTTGACGTCGGAGGTGAAGCAAGATGGGAGGCAGTGTGTGGTTGTGTTGACTTGACTTTGAAGCTGAAGAGAGGAGAGAGAGGTTGTGTTGACATCGGTTGAAGTTGAAGCGAGCTGCGACTGCAAGGAGGGAGGTGGAGGAGGAAGTTTTGATGACTGAGTGACAAAGTGAGTGAGAGCTACGACTGCGAGGAGGGAGGCAGAGGAGGTTGTGTTGACGACTGCAAGCAACGACTACGAGGAGGGAGGCGAAGGATGAGGGAGGCGGAAGAGGTCGAAATTGAAGCATGTTGCGAGCTGCGAGCCTCCGACTGCGATGAGGGATGCGGAGGAAGTGATTTGGGGGTTTTAGAGAAGAGGAATTAGGGATTTAGAGAATAGAATTTGATTTGGGGTTTTTTTTACGGGGGATTTAGAGGAGAAAGAGAAGTTTTAGGGGTTTGAGTGTATTAGAGCGGGTCGGGTTGGAATAAGTCGGGTCCCTTTTTTTAATAATTAAGTCCTAAGCGGGTCTAGCCCGCCTAGACCTGCTCACACCGATTATGCGCCGCCTAGACCCGCTTTTAACCGCTTAGAACCATTAACCGATATTCTTAAACGTCTGGCCCCTAGGCGAGGCGTTGGAGGGCCGCTTTTTAGAACACTGTTTATCGTTAACGGTGGGTCGAACACCCCCATCCCCGCAATTAATTTTCTTTTAACAAAACATACAATAAAAAAGAAGGATTATGAAGTTCATGAAACCCAACAGACTCGGTCATGAAACTCATACTCTCCAACCAGCAAACAAATAATACAACAAAATCTAATCATGCTTGTCGACCAACCTCGCCAAAACAAGTTCCTTATGTCAACCTAATCTAACCAGAATAGGTCAAATATTAAGCTCATTCTCTCATCCCTTCGTTTGTACACTGTTTGTCATCGCCGTCACTCGCAATCATAACCACCCTCGGCCCTAGCGATAACACAAACACCAACTTTAAGCTCCTTAACACGAGAGACACCGTAGGCACACATCAATCTGACATGAACATGTTCAAAATGAGGCATTGTTCTCCCTAGCTTGACCACTGTTGACTGTCACCGCCACCCCGTAACGAGAGATGTCATCGCTCCCGACGATACCACAAATGCCACCTCCAAGCCTATAGATACGTGAGAAACTACGGACATCCTTCCAATATGACCTGAATATATCAATATTTAGCCCTTCTCTCAATACTTAACTTGTCCACTGTCAACTATTACCCACAATCACAGCTTGTCATCGCACTAACGATAACACAAACGCCACCTTCAAGCCCACTGGTACGAAAGTAACCCTAAGCACCCACCCAATTCAACCTGAATTGCTCGAACTTGAACCCTTTCTCTCATCACCAAGCTTGTCCATCGTTCTCCGTCACCTCCAACCTCGACCGCAACAGCCGTCGCTCCCAATGGTAACACAAACGCCGCCTCCAAGCTCATTGACACGAGAGAAACCCTAGACACCCACCAAATGACCTGAATATGTCAAATTTGAACTCAAACTTGAACTTGTTTCACCACCGTTGCCCAACAACAAATAGAATTAGTTTTCTTGATTATTGAAAGGGAAGATATTGGTAGGAAAAACGATGAGGAAGGAGCGCCCCCCCCCCCCCCCCCCCCCCCCCCCCCCCTCCCCCCCCCCCCCCCCCCCCCCCCCCCCCCCCCCCCAAAAAAAAAAAAAAAAAAAATCGGAACCTAGTCGGCCGAAGAAGGACGGAGAAGGGAGGGGGAGTGAGGAGGGAGGAAGGAAGAGGGGTTCGGGTAGGGAAGGGGAGGGAGGAGGGGAACGGACGGGAAGGAAGGGAGGAGAAGGTGGTGGTTCGACTGGGGAGGGAGAAGGAGGACGGGGGAGGGAGTAGGAAGGTTGGGAGGATTCGGACGGGGAGGGGGGGAGGGGGAGGGAGGAAGGGGTTCCGATGGGGAGGGAGGAGGAGGAGGGTGGGACGGAGGAGAGAGAGAAAAGAGATCTGGGAGTAGGGCTACAAACGAATCGAGCTATTTGCGAGCTATTCGGCTCGAGCTTGGTCAAAGCTCGGCTCGAGCCGAGCTCGAGTTTGATTTTTTTTTTTTTTTTTTTTTAGGCTAAGCTCGCGAGCTATTCGGCTCGAATATGGTCAAAACTCGGCTCGAACCGAGCTCGAGCTCAAAATTGAGCTCGTTTTGTAAACGAGCCGAGCTCGAGCCTGAAGGTATTCGGCTCCGCTCGGCTCGATTGCAGCCCTATCTGGGAGGGAGCAAAGCCTGCAATTGTTGGTATAGATGATAGAATTAAAAAACATGTACAACAACAGTCTGGTTAGCCATTTATTAAGATTAGTGTAGTCACCAAAACAAAAATAGAAATGATAAAATAGATATCTTAGTACATATAGTTCCAGTAAGTAGCTTCCCAATCAACAGTTTATGCCATCTCCAGCAAAAAATTCTCAGGAACCAACATTTTCAGTATGTTTACAAACTGGACCACAAAATGTTCACAATTTGACTAATTTCAGTGGCTAAATAATGATAACAGGAAAGCATCATCCATCTTCTAATACAAGATGTACAGGAAAAATACAGGATGAATCCAGACAGCTTTTGTGCCCTACCAACCAATGCCAAAACTGAATGCCCAATGCATCCGATGTTCCTTGATAGCATGTCAGAAATCTCCGAGTGGAAGTCCACATGAACCTAGTATGTATCATGTTCTTTTCTACAATAAGGATACATAAAAACTGGCAAGAAAATGTCTAAAGCAGAAATTCCTACCATATTTTTGTGCAAGCTCATTGAGTAACTAAACCCAAAACATAATTAGAGTGCATCTAGACATCGGAGTTTCAAAGGAGAAACAATACGATCTAGATATGCAAAAACTTTTCTAGATGGATAAATTACCATAAATTACAAAAATTCTTATGTCGAGTTTTTGCATGTTCTAGCCTGCTGGGGATGTTCTTGTAACTGGTGGGAGTTCAATGGAGCTGAGGTCACCGGGATAAGGTGACCACAGACCTAACCCTCCTCTGCTCTCTTTCAAATTTGTCTTGTTCTCTTTGAATTCATCCAAAGATTTAACCCACTCAACTTTAGAGGAATGCTCCCGGGTGTGATTGTGCAATATGAATAGTGAGTTGTATTCACAATTGGGGAACATGAAGAAGTTGAATGCATCTCCTAATCTGTACACCACATAACCAAAACTAATCTGATCTCTCGGTGTAAAGAGGTTGACTTCATTGAACCAGAGGCAGCAGAACAAGTTGGTGAGTACTGTGTGTTCCCGTATTATGACCGCTCCCTCAGGTACATCTACAATAATCATAGTATTCATCAGCCACCATCATAATCCAAGTGAGGATTGAAGAAACTGTATAATATATATTTCCAGTTTTTCAACATTGAAAGCAAAGATAGGCAAACATAACCTGTTTCGTAGTCTGCTTCTACCTGCTCCAAATTAAGGATATTATAATTTGTTCATATTTAATAAAGCTTTCAACAAATATTTTTTAGGATATAATAATGCCCTTCTTGATGGTTGCAAATTTGGCTTGCTTGAGAATGGTGACTACTTGTTTTCATTCTTCACATCACATTATTTTACCCAGTAAACTTTACAACAAATCCATTTGCAGTCTTATGAAGCAATATATTAGCGTTATCCTACCCAACCAAGACAGACACGAGAGGCAATTTCCTTAGAAAATCAAACATTCAGATGCCGTCATTTGGGTGCTTGAAGTCAATGCATCGCTGATAATGTTATACATCAGGGAAAGAGGGATAATTTCATAGTTTGATTAAAGAAATTGGGTTCTAGTAGCTAAAAATAACATCACAATGCTTTAAAATAAGTAAACATTTAGCATAGAGATTTGTCAATACAAAAGTAATATATTACTGCAAACTATCAAGTCACAGGGAATATATATCACAGCTGATTATTAGAACACCCGTAAAACACATCAATTTATATGGGACGATGACATGCTTAAATATAGCATGAGCTCAAAGAAAGATCGTTAGCATGACAAAAAGATGTGAATGACTTATTAACTAATGCCTGTGAATGACTTGTTAACTAATGCCTGTAAGTATGCATATATGTAAGGAAATATTGTCTAGAATCAGTATAAGATTTTTCTGAACTATACATAATTAAACAGTGTTCATTACATGTATAACTAGAGTTAATTACCCCCTAAATATGTCAGCATGTATTATGTACACACAAACACAGGGTCAGTGTGTACATGAGAATGAAAAAAACCTAATTTTGTTGAAGCAGATTTCTAGAAATTGTTTGACTTACCACTGATTATTCTTTTCTCTCGACTCCAAGGTTCCATTCCTTCATATCGATAGATTTTCAAATGTAAATCAACAAGAGGCCGAGCATAGCGTTTCCTTCTCTTAATGGCATCACCCTCCTCATAGATACTCCGGTGATGTTTATGAACAGCAATTGCAAATGTATTCTTTCCTCGCCAAAGATATCTGCAAAATTAGCATAAACTGATAAACAGTTGTTTAGCTCAAAAAATTTAGACAAAATTGGGACAAATGAAAACCACCCACCTTTCAAGAATAAGTAAAGGATCAACAATAAGCTCCATTTTCCCATCAATCCAAATACTATATCGAGCTTGCGGAAATAACCTATGCATAATTATCTTTGGAACTTTACCGTTCCTTCTGGGCTCATCATATGGTGGATTATGCATGGTTATGAGACGCCAAATGCCAACCCATTTTCCTCCATCAAAATCTTCTCTGATGCTAACATTTTTCTTTATAAAATTAAGTGACACCTCATCGACCACCAGTAGAAAACAGAAGAGCTTCTGAGAACGTTCACTGATGTTTGACGGTTGATTGGGAGTGTCGTAACCATCAAAAATGCCAGAAGCAACTATAAACCTACATTTCTTTACATATTTTACATCTATAGCATCCATGTCTCCACCTCCACCTTTCACAAATCCACAGTGAACCTAGGAAGTAAACTTATAAAGTCAGTATTAACTAGCCAATGATTTTTTTGCAAACTAACAAGGATTATTTACAGTGACCATAGTAAACAGTAGGGTGCAGAGAAACAATTGCATGTAAGACAAAAGTTAAAGGAATATTGGAGCAATGCTCCCAGGCTAAAAGGGCATCCCTGCAGAAGTTTAGAACTAATCGTAAAATAGTTTATGACTGTACAATGGAGCACTCCACGCATCCAATGTGAATTGTAATTTCCATATCCCTAACAACAAATATTCTTGTTTAGAAATAGGAATCCATATCAAAGAATTGTTTTTGGTGTCTCTTGAGGGAAAAATTCCCTATCATATGTGATGATATCACTTCAACTTTTAAGTTAGATTTGACTAGGAATGATAATGAGTTGGGGCCGGCCCTTGGGGCCCCTGACCCCGACCCTAAAAAAGCCCTACCCCTGCCCCGACCATCTTATAAAAGGGTCGGGCTAGGGCTTGAAATTTAGGCCCTTTTAAAGATAGGTCCAGGGCCGGGGTTTAACTTAGGCCCTACTCCGACCAGGCCCTGACCCTAGCACTTTTAAGGCCCTAAGTAGGCCATAGTTATGCCCTACTATTTTATCATAGTAAATACGCATATTGTATATTATTTATTTACAAAAGGCCTTACTCTTGGCCCATTTTACCCCAAGCCCATACATACTTTTAAAGATAAAACAGGGAAACACCAAAACTCTATTAGATTTAGAGATGAAACCGATCTTGCCGATCTTTTTATTTCTACTATTATAAGTTTATAACATGAGAAGAGAAACATAATTTTTGGTTTATGTTGTATTTTGAGTTTCACGAGGTTGTATTGAGTATCTGGAATTGTAACAATTATGGTAATCTTTGAGTTCTATGTTACACGATCAACTCTTTAATGAAAATCGTCATTTTATGACGATATCATTGATCATCTTTGAGTCAAAAAACCCTGTGGCTATCTTTTTTTCCCACAAAATTTCTTGATGTTATTCTCATTGTGCAATCATATGCTGTATGTCAACTGATAAGATTATAGAATATTGAAAGTCCGAAGTATTGTTTATTTCTGATAACTAATAAATTTGGATAATTTTCTTCCCCTAAAATAAAAGTCTAGGGCCGGATGAAGACCCTGAGCCGGCCCTGGGTCGTGATAGGGTAGGGCTGAAGCTGAGATAAATGAAGCCCAGGCTAGGGCCAGGGACGGGCCAAAAAATAAGGCACTTAAGAAAGCGGGGCCGGGGCAGGGGTTTATGCAAGGCCCTACCCTACCCCGGCCCATTATCATCCCTATATTTGACCCAATAAGTCAATGTGGTTACTATAGAAAGAAAGTGCTTTGCAATAAATATTGTGAAGAATCATTTGTGTGGTTGAATCAGTGACCAATATTAGATAATAGTTCGGTTCCATAATATCTGTCGTGCTAGTTGACATTTCAATTAAATATGATACATTTATTTGGTATTATTAGTTAACTGAAAATGTGCCCCCCTGAATGAGAATTCTATAACTGCACCTTAGTGCACTCCTAGTTGGAAGTACAATAGTTGTCGATACAAATACAAGATAATAAATGGTCCGCCTATATCGGAAGACCCAGCCAAACATGGGGTGTTCCGAACTTCCAGTAGGTTTCGTATTCCTTGGACAAGTAACCGATCTAGCGGACCACCAACCAGCCAATTGATAACAGAATGGAGTGCGAAGGACAAGCTAACAAAGATCAGTGCAAAACTATAATCACGCCTATAGGAGTACTTTATAATTGATGAGTGAAATTTATACATAATTTTTAGTACTCTTTAAGAGCATCCGCAGTTTTTTGTTATATTTGCCAATTTCCCATTTTTTGAGAAATGAACCACTGCAGCCGTTCGCTATTTTGCCATTTTATGGCAAAGTAGCTACAGTGCGTTTTCATTTTTGAGAAACGAATTTGCTATTCTCAAATTATAAGAGACGGGACAACATGTATCGTCCCAATTTTTTTTGAATTTTTTAATGGGAGTCGGACTAGACAACTTGTTTCGTCTGATTTTTTTTATTTTTTGTTTTTTATTTTTTTTTATCGGACGGTCTGGATGGAGAGTTCAAAAAAAAATTCCAAAAAAAGTCTCGGACGAGACAAGTTGTCCCGTCTCAAGCAAAAATGCTTGGGACGGGACAACATGTCCCGTCCCTAATTGGTGGGCAATTAGATTAGGGCCAAAACAGTAGTTTAGGTAGTTAATTATTAGGTTTATGTTATATTTTTTTATATAATTTATTTAATTAAACTATTTTAATCTCTAATCACTAATTAGTTAACCGTAAAAAAATAAAAAACACCGACGAAACAACATGTCTCGTCCGTCTCAAATTTTAGCAAAATTATAGCAAACAACGACTGCAGAAGATTTCGATATTTGCTATTACTGTAGCGGCCATATTCTAAAAAATGAGAAACACCATTGTGGATGTTCTAATGCATCAAAATTGCGAGTTCTCGTTTAATTCTTTGAAATTTATCTTATTTCTACTTATTTTTATTTGTTTGATTGATTTTGTAGGAATGAGATTTATAAGTGCAAAAAGATATAAATTTTGGTAAAAATCAAAGAAGAAACAAGGATAAAGATTTTTAAATTCAAATTTATTTTATGAGAAGATTTCTAGAAAATTTGAGCACTCAAATACATGTTTTTACGAATTGGCCCATGGAAGAATCAATAAAAAAATATTATGGTCAAGTAGGGGTGCAATGGAATTTTGTAATTTTTTTAAAAAAAAGTATGGATGGAAATTGGTTTTGAGATTGGATTAGTTAGTTAATTAATTTTAAAAAAATTAACCTTAATCTTATATTTCAATTAATTAATTTATTAATCTAATCCTAATTAGTAATCCAACCTACCTAACCCTATTGGAAATCTATATATAGGAAAGGTGGAAGCCAGACAGGTTGTGGTAGGTAGGGGGCGTCGTGAAGAAAAAATAGGAGAAAGGAGAAGAGGTAGGTGGGGGCAGCGTGGATCCAAGTGGAAAGAAAGAAAAACTAAAAAGAAAGAAAGAGGAGAGAGAAGGAGAAAGCCAGAGAACAGAGAATCAGTGGAGAAAGGAAAGACCGGCGTGTGCGTGACTTAGCGGCTCAAGGTTCGAGGCAGAAAACGACAGAAAAGAAGAGAGGAGAGAGGAAAGCATGGGACTGCGCGGAAACCGACGCGCCACGTCAGCGAAGAGAGAAGCAGCAGATCTGACGTGACGTCCCTCTGTGTGCGGCTCGGCTCGGATTTCGAGGCGTTCGACTTTGATTTTCGGCAACAAACAGAGTTTTTCTTTTTCTTTTTCTCATCTAATTTTATTATGCAATCCAAGATAGTATTTGTTAGTTGCAAATTTATTATGAACTAAATTTATTTTTCTAGGATTTTGATGTAGCCTAGTTTTGAGAACACAATTTTAATTACATATTATTTTTCTATTTTTTCATGGTCGTGTGTCAAATTTTTGTTCTTAATACTTACAATTGTTTGGCCAACTTCTGTATGATCTATTGGATCATGGAGAGACCGAGAGGTAATTTGTGATTTTGAATTATAGAATTAAACACTATTGACTGAGCGAAATTAGAGATAATTTACCGCGATTGGTGACTATAAAGAAATCCATAGAACTTAATGAGTCTTCAATTAATTAAATTTGCATCGAAATATACCAAACTGTTAGTTGGAGATATTTTTCGTGTTGTTTGAGAGAAAGTATTGAATACTTAGGAGATTTGGTCTACAACTTGGAAAAATAATCTTTTTATTCACATGGAGTTAAAAATTGTGTGAGATTAACTAGGAGAAATCAAAAGCCCTACAATTAGTTTTGCAATTAATAAACAACAAAATTTCAGATTCCGCCTTTTTAATTAATTTAGTTAGTTCTTTAGATTAATTTAATTTAGTTGTTATTCATTATTGAATTTCGATTTTCCAAATAGTACTTAATCTAGTAATTTCGGTACTCGATAAAATAATTAGTCCTTGTGGGTTCGACACTCTTTTTACTTAACTATACCACTTGTTGCGATTTTGTACACTTGCAAATATTCACATCAAGTTTTTGGCGCCGTTGTCGGGGATTAGTTATTCTTTTATTGATATTGAAAATTGCTAGATTATTACTAGTTTGGATTTTTTTATTATTATTTTATCTCTTCATTTTCTTTTGACTTACTTTTATTTTTATTTATTTTTAGTTTTTCTATTTTTTTAATACTTATATTTCAGGACATAAAAGTACATTATTATGAAGAACGATGAGAACAAGGCTTTGAGAGACTGCTATGCCCTCACTTCATGGAGCAACATCAAGCATAAGGAGTCCGGTTATTGAAGCTAACAATTTTCAGATTAAACCGGCGATCATTCAAATGATTCAACAGACTGTTCAATTTGGAGGACTACCGCACGAGGATCCTAATGTTCACATTGTAAACTTTCTAGAAATTTGTGATACTTTTAAGCATAATGAAGTATCAGAGGATGCACTTCGATTGACTCTTTCCTTTTTCACTAAGAGATAAGGCTTGGCTTGGCTAAATTTTTTACCACCCAGTAGTATTACTACTTGGGAGGGAGTTGCAAAAAAAATTTCTAGCTAAGTATTTTCTGCCGGCAAAGACAGCGAAGTTAAGAAATGATATTACCACATTTACTCAATTTGAGACTGAGTCTTTGTATGATGCATGAGAGAGGTATAAAGAGTTGTTGAGAAGGCGTCCTCCTCATGAACTTCCGAAATGGCTACAAATTCAAATATTCTATAATGGTTTGAGAGTTACAAATCGATCTATGATTGACGCAGCAGCTGGAGGTGCACTTATGAGCAAAACTCATGAAACAGCCTAAGAACTTTTGGAAGAGATGGCATCAAATAATTATCAGTGGTTTTCAGAGAGTACAATGCCAAGAAAAGTAGCTAGAGTTTTTGAACTTGATCCTATTACTACTTTAACTGCAAAAATTGATATTTTATCTAAAAAATTAGCTAATATGAATGTTAATTCTATTCATACTAATATTATTTGTGATCTTTGTGCAGGAAATCATTCAAATACAGATTGCCAAGTGGGAAATCTATTTGCTCAACCAATTTCCTATCAATCAAATTACGTGTCCAATTTCCAACATCAAGACAATCCTTATTTGAACACGTATAATCCCGGATGGAGAAACCACCCCAATTGTTCATGGAACAACAATCAAGGAGCAGCTAGACCACAACAAAATTTTCAACACAAGAAAAGAAGCCGACACTTGAAGAGATGTCCATGCAACACATGCAGAAGACAGAGCAATACATGCAAAAGACAGATTTGGCAATCCAAAATGTTGCAATTTCAACTTCGGCTTTAATTCGCAATCTTGAGGTTCAAATTGGTCAAATTTCAAATATTCTTAACAAAAGAACAGCAAGAACATTACCTAGTAACACAGTGGTCAATCCCAAGGAGCATGTCAAAGCAATAATACAAAGAAGCGGGAGAACAATTGAGCAACCACAAGAAGAAAATGACGAACAAAATGTGGTTGAAAAGGAAGATGAGTACGAACCAATTATGGAGAAACAAACGCAACATAAGCAAGTAACGTTTGATGTTTTTAAATCCATAAAGTTTCCTCCTGAAGAACAGTCGTATTTTCAAGTAAGTAAAACTGATTTAATTATGGGTAAGAAACATAAGGCTGAAGTTGAAAAGTTACCTATAAAAGTATGTCTAACAAATTCAGCAACTCTTGAAACTGAGAAAGAAAAGATTTCAGAATGTGTTATGTATTTGGATGCAGCACCATCTATTTATCTATTCCCTCAGCTAAAATTCAAAGAGGTAGGGATATCAAAGACTCCATCTTCAAGAAACAAACGCCTTAAACATGAGTTTAGATCACTGTAATCTAGCTTGAGGGATGCACAGAGAAAACATAATCCACGCATGAAAGAAATTATTACCAAAGAGGCTCTTATGTTGTTGGATGTTGGCATCACATAACCATCGCAGCTATCATGTCTAGCTGAAGACTTAAAACTTAGCGCTTCTTGAGAAGCAACCCATGTTTTCTTTTACTGCATTTAGATTTTCTTTTTCTTTTAATTATTTTAATTTTAATTTTTGATTTTATTTTATAGGATTGCATAACTTTGGAAGTCGCCGGGCGGAGTTGTTTTCTACACCTGAATTAATGGCTGTTTTTTAGCAGGATAGAGTCAGAATCTGGAAAAGTGTTTCAAATAGCGATTGTAACCAATTGTCGTAGCTTTCCAGAACAAAAAGAATCAGGCCATTTGGACACCTACAGCTCCATATATCACTGAAACAATGAATGTCACGCGTGCAGAATTTTAACACGAATCAGGGAAGAAATTCTGCACTTTTTGCATTCTTTTTATTGTTCATCTTCCTTTCCCATTGCGGACAATGTAATATTCAAGTTTCAAGTTTGGGGAAAGGGGTACAAATTTATTTTTTTATTAATATATATTTGAAAGAAAAAAAAACAAAACAAAAACGGATTGCAATTGGGCTTACCATTACACTTTTGAGTTCTTTATTGTGCTAAAGCATTGATTTTTTTTTTTAGGATAGACAATATCTTACAAAGCAAGATTAAGCATACCTATTTACTTTAGGATTATTGAATTTCTAAATTCCTTACACAATTGTGAGTCATGTGATTATACATAAAAGAAAAATGTGATACTTTTTCTTGTGATTATCTCCTTTAATCTAGTCCTAAACATAGTTTAAGTAAATAGAGTGATAATTAAAAAAAATTGAATAAATAAAGTTCTACCTACTCTAATGTTTTGAGTTGCTTAGTAACTAGGGGTATTAATCACCAATGTTTACTTTTATGTCAAATGACAACTTGAAATATGAGTATGCAAAAATACTCCAAGTTTGTGACTTGTTGAGTAACCGGGTGAATTCATCACAAATGTTTGCATTCGCGTCAAAAGGCAAGTGACAACTTAGAGAAGAGCGGGAAAGGAAAAAAACTCTAGTTTGCTACTCGGTTTGTAGTAGTGAGAAGGGGTAATCACAGAATGAGTTATTACATGATATAATTACATTAATTGCATGACAAATATGATTGGGTTTGGAATTATGAATGAATAATTGTACTAGAGAAGTTGCTTAGTAATCCTTTATTTGCTATTGTTTATGTATTAAGTTAAAATTTTGATGCTTGCATGATAAGACCTTTTACTGTGGTGAGTTGATCCTACTTATGATTATTATTCTTTGATTTATGGTTTTTTTTGCTCGAGGACAAGTAAAATCTTAAGTTTTGGGGGTATTTGATGAGTGAAATTTATATATAATTTTTAGTACTCTTTAATGCATCAAAATTGCGAGTTCTCGTTTATTTCTTTGAAATTTATCTTATTTCTACTTATTTTTATTTATTTGTTTGATTCCGTAGGAATGATATTTATAAGTGCAAAAAGATATAAATTTTGGTAAAAATCAAAGAAGAAACAAGGATAAAGATTTTTAAATTCAAATTTATTTTATGAGAAGATTTCTAGAAAATTTGAGCACTCAAATACATGTTTTTACGAATTGGCCCAAGAAAGAATCAATAAAAAATATTATGGTCAAGTAGGGGGCGCAATGGAATTTTGTAATTTTTTTTTAAAAAGTACGGATGGAAATTGGCTTTGAGATTGGATTAGTTAGTTAATTAATTAAAATATTAATCTTAATCTTATATTTCAATTAATTAATTTATTAATCTAATCCTAATTAGTAATCCAACCTACCTAACCCTATTGGAAATCTATATATAGCAAAGGTGGAAGCCAGACAGGTTATGGTAGGTAGGGGGCGGCGTGAAGAAAAAATAGGAGAGGAGAAGAGGTAGGTGGGGGCGGGGTGGATCCAAGTAGAAAGAAAAAAACTAAAAAGAAAAAAAGAGGAGAGAGAAGGAGAAAGCCAGAAAACAGAGAATCGGTGGAGAAAGGAAATAGCGGCGTGTGCGTGACTTGGCGGCTCAAGGTTCGAGGCAGAAAACGACAGAAAAGAAGAGAGGAGAGAGGAAAGCATGGGACTGCGCGGAAACCGACGCGCCACGTCAGCGGCCACGTCAGCGGAGAGAGAGAAGCAGCAGATCTGACGTGGCGTCCCTCTGTGTGCGGCTTGGCTCGGATTTCGAGACGTTCGACTTTGATTTTCGGCAACAAACAAAGTTTTTCTTTTTCTTTCTCTTCTAATTTTATTATGCAATCCAAGACAGTATGTGTTAGTTGCAAATTTATTATGAACTAAATTTATTTTTCTAGGGTTTTGATGTAGCCTAGTTTTGAGAACACAATTTTAATTTCATATTATTTTTCTATTTTTCCATGGTTGTGTTTAATTTTTGTTTTTAATACTTACAATTGTTTAACCAACTTTTGTATGATCTATTGGATCATGGAGAGACCGAGAGGTAATTTGTGATTTTGAACTATAGAATTAAACACAATTAATTCAGCGAAATTAGAGATAATTTACCGCAATTGGTATGACTATAAAGAAATACATAAAACTTAATGAGTCTTCAATTAATTAAATTTGCATAGAGATATGCCAAACTGTTAGTTGGAGATATTTTGGATGTTGTTCGAGAGAGTATTGAATACTTAGGGGATTTTGGTCTAAAACTTGGAAAAATAATCTTTTTATTCACATGAAGTTATAAATTGTGTGGGATTAACTAGGTGAAATCAAAAGCCCTAGAATTAGTTTTGCAATTAATAAACAGCAAAATTTCAGATTCCGCTCCTTTTAATTAATTTAGTTAGTTCTTAAGATTAATTTAACTTAGTTGCTTTCTTTATTGTATTTCGATTTTCTAAATATTACTTAATCTAGTAATTTAGGTACTTGATAAAATAATTAGTCCTTGTGGGTTCGACACTCTTTTCACTTAACTATACTACTTGTTGCAATTTTGTACACTTGCAAATATTCACATCAATCATATCAAAAGGGAAAGTACCACACAAAGACAAAAACGTTAGTGTCATTAAATTTTTGAATGGTGTTGAATTAGTAAATGATAAAGGCAATCGGATCACTTCCTTAGGAAGCAGTAAGTCAAGTAACTTGACTACAAATTGGCATCCATAATTCAAAGCGTGCATTATGTACCTGCATACTTTTATTCAGTTTGAAGCTCTCCTCTCTCTGTGACCAGCTTTGGTGCCCTCCAAATAGTGGAGGAGACCGTGCACTTGCTTTTTCATCAACTGATATATACGTCAACTTTTTTGGAAGTCTATCAGGAGTCTTCTCTGGAATGGCTACCACATCTGGGTCATCTGCAACAGGAATCGGACAACCTGTAGAAATGCAAGCATTAAAGCAGTTTCAACTAAAAAAATGATGGGCGAAAGACTTCAGAACCAAAAGCTTACGATGTTTCGGTCTGAAGAACTTAAGCACCTTGCTGTCTTTTTTACAAAGAGCTGCAAAAAACAATTACAAATCAGAAAAGAAAAATCTTTTAAATGCCAATTGTCACTGGACTTTGCAAGAAACTTGGACAAATTTAAGTGAGACCCGAAAAAGGAGAGGGGGTGAACATAATGCAGTTATGTGACAAATATGGACCAGGATTGGAGATGGGACAAACAGAAAAGAAAAGAACTGTGGTTTCCTTCTTGGGTGCAAGCAAAAGAAAAAAAAGGACAGAGAACTTGAAGTTTCACTAGTTTATGAGCTGGAAAGTCTGGTAAATTTAACTTGTAGCATTTCAAAGTCTATAAATAATCTATTCAAATAATATAAAATCCTGGCTACAACTTCCGCACCTAAGGCACTTCAGGTGAGTAGATACTTAAATAAACAAAGAGTCAAATATGACATTTAAATACGAATAATTGCAATATTCTTCAAATATAGAGCTCAAAGAACTACCAATATATTCATCACCACAATTCTTAGATACATATATATCAAATAAGAGTATTTTGATAAAAGAATGCGTGAATCATGATGTGAACTTTTAAGTACGTTGACAGTTGTAAATGTGTGAAAGTCTCTACCACTAAGTTAAAACTTCAAAGTTGTAGAAGGGATGAGGACAATTACACTTGTTTTCTAACACGCCCCCTTAGGTCGAGAGCCCTTTTTTATGGGCCAAAGAAATGAAATAAATGCCCAACCAATTGTGGGCCGAGACCTGGACTATACACAACGGTATTTTTTTAATCCGCATTTAAATTGCGTAGCCAGTGAGATTCGAACATGAGTTGCTCTGATACCATGTGTAAGTCCTGTCACTAAGCTAAAACTTCGAAGTTGTAGAAGGGTTGAGGGAAATTACATTTGTATTGTAACAAAATGCAATCTGCAAACTAAAGTTAATCTATATTAGTCCAAACTTTGGGACCGATTTCAATGCCTACAACACATTTTTAAAGATGATCTTTATTAGCTCTTCCTTGCATGGATAACTTCACCTCCAACGAATGAAAGTGATGGTTTGGTAGAAGTGCATCACATTAAAATATTTGACTAACGAAAGTGCAAATCTAGTTACCATGCCGTCTGTGCACTCCCAGAAGTTGACACAATCTGATTGCACAAATATGTCTGATATGACACAACTTTCAAGAAAGTGCTTGAGATGCATTATTTGATTCCCTCTCACCCCTAAGATCCTAATCTGACTATATCTAAATGGATAAACTGGTTATAATCAAGTAATTCCTACATCTCATTAAAATATTTGACTAACGAAAGTACAAATCTAGTTACCAGGCCGTCTGTGCACTGCCAGAAGTTGACACAATCTGTTTGCACAGATATGTCAAATATGACACAACTACCAAGAAAGTGCTTGAGATGCATTATTTGATTCCCTCTCACCCCGAAGATCCTAATCTAACTAGATCCAAATGGATAAACATGTTATAATCAAGTAATGCCTTCTTTTACTGTTTTACATTGTTTTAGTACCACTAGGCTCAAAAACATAAAGTTTGAACATACTGATCTGAGCTATTAGCATGATGCAAGTTGGCAGCAACCTCCGAGCGGCGGTGGCAAGGGGAGGCAACTCCTAGCGATGGAACTAAGAACCAAGATAAACGAGCAACAAAAAAGAGAGAGAATTAAGAAGAGTCGAAAAGGAGGAGAATTTATTCAGTGATATTAAATTGTACAGAAGCATTAACTCATTAGAATTGCCCACAATTCAAACAAAGGCTTGTTTGGTATTTCTATCAACAGAAAAGTGTTCTGTACTCTTGGGAAAAAAATATTGTGAAGGAGTGTTCGGTCTCGAGCATTGAGATCAGAGTTCTCTCAATAGTAAATGCACTAGCTACAACGGGTTGCGCACCTACTGTTTAAGCAAGTGAAAGATGGCCTAAAGTAGTTGATTGGTCATTCTTACATAGCCAGTAATAACAACTTCCTCTAGTTAACAGGAATGGCCAAGGTTTCAATTTTCTTTTCAGCCAAATTGGCACTTAGTCTGATTCAGAAAGAGTTCACATAGCATTAAGATCGCGAGAATTGCTCTAAAGGTGCTCTTAACAGTCTAACAGATCTTCCAAAACTACAATATCATCAATGAACACTGACATGAATTTCATTAACACGGTCCTCAATATGCCACTCCTATGTGATTGAAGGGTTTAGTAAATACAAGTGATTCCAAATGGCACCACCAAGATTTTATAATGGCCAAAATGGGTGTGCAAGCACTTTATGTATATTTTCAATCGTCTTCTTTATATGGTAGTTAGTACCGACCAAATAAGAATTAAGGTCATGTTTGGAAAGAACTGAGACTCAAAGAGTTCATCTGAGACGTGGTTATCATCTAAGGGGATCAATTGATTGAAGGCCTAATAGTCACACAAATCTTAGTGTGCCATCCTGTTTCTCACTAAAACAAAGGGAAATGAATAAGAGTTATTCTATACCCTCTTGTAGAGGAATGAGTGGTCATAACTCATAAAGTCCTCTCTCTTGGGATCAAGACCATTTCATCTTCAATAGTTGGATCAAGCCCATTACTAGTACTAAAGTTGATATGGTGGTCAACAAAGATTTTGTTACAATCATTAACTAACCCTTTTTTCAAGCCTTAATACAACCTTGAAGGCGTCCTTAAATGATAAGAGGCTCACCCACTGTTTTACTGAGTATAACCTCCTACATTGATCTATAACAATGAGAATTGGTCAGTAACTCCCTCTGCAAGATAGTGACCAGCCGCAGTGCTATATGCAATACACTCCATCAACATTTGTTTCTATTCAATCAAGGCAAATTTATGTTGGAAAATTCTATTTGAAAAATCTTAAGTTTTATAAAAACAGTTATTAATATCAATTAGTATTTTAATACAAACGTAACCTCCATTACAATTATTTCATCCTTTTAATATTTGTTAGTTTGACCGTTTCATAAAATTAATTTGAGAGTTAATTGAGTTTTTTTTAATTTAATTCCTACTGGTTATGTTTTCTTCTACCCTATAAAATGCCTACTATGGCTAATGTCTTACATATAACAAAAATAAAATATGTCACCATCTTGACCAACAAAACATGAAGTTAGTAATTTTCCCTTGGCAACTTGAAAAATTATTCTGGTGAAAGTCAATTCGGCTATGCATCTCAGAATCGGATAATGAGGGGTAGCTTTACTGCTACGATGCTAACTACCTAGATTGTCTGCATTGAGGTGACGTCAAACTTTCACGAGCAAAGCCTTTTTGGTTTGCCTAGTCATTTTCTAATCTTGTCTTTTACTTTAATGTAACAAGATAGTACATGATTTTTTTGTTTGCAATTTTTTTTTAACCATGCTCTAATTTCATCATGTGCTTAATATATTTCCAACAATTTATCCCCAACACCGTCATGGAATCGCTTCCGATAAATTCTCAGGTATCAATGACACAATTTTAGGGCATTGTCTTTGACATATATTAGAGATATTATATGGGTAATGTACGTGTTATAATAGGAGTACTATATATATGTAATAAGTGTGTATTGAAGAACTTGAGAGGGATAAACCAACTTATATGGTATGAGAGCTTGGAAGCTCCTGCCAACACTCCTGCCCCCAAATCCCGATCACCTTTCCGGCCCCCTTCTCCGGTGAACCTCCTCCCCGTCGAGCCTCCCCTCCCGCTCGACCTCTGCACCCAATCGCCGAACCCCCTGCTCCTATAAGTTGGTTTATCCCTCTCAAGTTCTTCAATACACACTTATTACATATATAGTACTCCTATTACAACACGTACATTACCCGTATAATATCTCTAATACTCCTCCTTAAGTTGGACCATATATGTCATACATGCCCAACTTGTCATTGATGAACTGTATTCTGGCTCTCGCAAGAGACTTTGTGAGAGCATTGGCTAGCTGGTGATCAGTACGAATATGTTTAGCCTCTATCTGAGGAGCCTCATATGGCGTACCACTAATCTTGTTGCGAACCACATGGCAGTCAACCTCAATATGATTGGTTCGTTCGTGAAGCACAACATTAGTGGCTATGTAGATAGCAGACTGGCTATCACAATACATACGCATTAGCTCATGCTGAAGAATCCCCAACTCAGTAAGTAATCGTTTGACCTATGTCATCTCGTATGTAAGGTCAGCCATAGCACGATACTCGGATTCAGCACTCGATCGAGACACCACATTTGTTTCTTACTCTTCCATGAAACTAAGTTTTCCCCAACAAATACACAATACCCAGTGGTGGATCTCCTAGTCGTTGGACAGCCAGCCCAGTCAGCATCTGACCAACCAGCAATTCGACAGTGTCCACCATCAGTATACAACAATCCTCTACCAGGGGAGCTCTTCAAATACTGAAAAATTCTCATAACTACATTCCAATGGCTTGTATAGGGGAAACGTCATAAACTGACTTACTATACTAACTGAGTATGCAATATCAGGACGAGTGACCGTGAGATAATTTAGTTTTCCAACAAGCCTCTTATATATCTTTGGATCCTCCATCAGGACACCCTGATCTGGCAACAGTTTGGAATTTGGGTCCATAGGTGTGTGATGACCTACATCCTAGCATACCGCTCTCGGTAAGTATGTCAAGTACATACTTTCTCTGTGACAAACAAATTCCCTGCTTAGATTGAGTAACTTCGATCCCCAAGAAATACTTTAGTCGACCGAGATCCTTAGTTTAAAATTTTTGTTAAATATATGACTTCAGATCTTGAATACCATTATGATAATCTCCTGTAATTACAATGTCATCAACATATACAACTAAAATGATTTTCTTCCCTTGATGATGTCGATAGAACACGGAATGATCATTATCACTCCTCAATCCAAAACTCGTGACAACTTTAGTGAAACGGCCAAACCAAGCACGAGGGGACTGTTTGAGTCCATACAAAAATCGTTTCAAGCAACAAACTTTTGTGGGCTTAGCTTTGCTAACAAAAGCGGGAGACAGCTCCATATAAACCTCCTCCTCAAGAATGTCATTGAGAAAAGCATTTTTGACATCAAGTTGATGGAGCGGCCAATAAAATCGAGCAGCCAAGGCAATAATGATCCGAACAGAATGCATTTTTGCCACATGAGAGAATGTCTCATCATCATCAATGTCATAGGTCTGAAAATAACCTTTATCAACCAATCGAGCTTTTAGACGCGCCAGAAAACCATCTGGATTTACTTTAACTGTGTACACCCATTTACAACCAACACAACGTTTACCAAATGGAAGGTTAACAAGATTCCAAGTACCATTTTTCTCAAAAGCATACATCTCTTCTCGCATAGCCTGGCTCCAACCAGGATGTGATAGTACTTATGATAATGACTTAGGAACCTGGTGACTGTCCAAAGTAGAGATAAAGGCATAATGCGCATCTGACGAGCATATGAAAGACAACTGTATAAAGGATCAGCAGTGGAGCGATTCCCTTTGCGTATGGCGATAGGAAGATCTAGATTAGAATGCTCGCTAGATGATAGTATGGACACAGTGGGGGAAACCGAGGATATAGTAGCAGGCTCAGACGGTCGTATCTCATCGACTTGAGGCGATAGGATAATGGGCACAGTGGCGTGATCTAAGAAAGTGGTGTCTGAACGTCGTTTATACGCTTGAGTGACTGTAGGCCGTTCGGGCATTGCTGGAGAGCACTGTGTTACATAATCAGTAGAAGTAGATACCACAAGTCTAGGGTAGGTTAGAAATTCAGATTCAGTCGCATCAGAGGGAACCGGTGTTAAACCAGAGGAAGTGTTGGATAAATAAGGTTGGGACTCATGAAATATAACATCAGCAGAGATAAAATGATGAGGCAGCTCGGGACTATAACATCTACATAGCCACTAATATTGTGTTTCACGAACAAACCAAGCATATTGAGGTTAACTGCCATGTGGTTCGCAACAAGATTAGTGGCACGCCGTATGAGCCTCCTCGGATAGAGGCTAAACATATTCGTACTGATCACCAGCTAGCCGATGCTCTCACAAAGCCTCTTGCGAGAGCCAGAATACAATTCATCAATGACAAGTTGGACATGTATGACATATATGCTCCAACTTGAGGAGGAGTATTAGAGATATTATACGGATAATGTACGTGTTGTAATAGGAGTACTATATATATGTAATAAGTGTGTATTGAAGAACTTGATAGGGATAAACCAACTTATATGTAGTTGATTGCCTTGCGAGTGCGACGGAGTAAACAACATAAAACAAAATGTTTCAACCTTCCTATTCCCAAACCAATTTCATTCAATCAAAACATAACATCTACTTACTATTCTCTACCAACTTCCGATTTCAACTTCCACTCTCCAGTAAAGCACAACATTTACGGAGTTTCATACACAAATCATACAAAACAATGTTCACAAGAAGTAAACTACAACAAAATTTCTCAAACATTACCTGTCAAAAACGCAATAGAAGAATGGCAAGACCACAGATGAAAAGCCAATGCAGCAAGTATAAGCAACATCCATATAATCGCCGAAACAAACACCAATCTAATAAACCCCCTCCCGCAAATCAACCTCAACGGATCTTGCTGCCACTTCCCCGCACGAATCCCATCATCATCTTCAGATTCACCAACTAATCACAAATCACCAAAACCTAATCAGATCCAACAGCTAATCGAACTCATCGAAATCGAAGCGAATAATCGATAAAGGTGTTACCTTTGGTGTAAGATTGGGACTGGTTCGTTCTTCGAGTCGCCCTCGAGGAAAGAGAGCGGTCGGCGTCCATGGTTGTGGGTCATGAGAAGGATGACGTCATCGTCGTCTTCGTCGGCACGGAAAATGAGTATATCTGGAAGTGGAAGGAAGGCGGTCAAAGTTGGCGGGAGGTGATCGGAACGGTTTGTCGGTGAGGTTTGGATTTGGAGCGGCTGTTGTAATCTTCGGAGTTTGGATTGGATCCGGACGGATGAGGCGGGTCTGGTTGGATTGGATCCGACCCTTTTATACTCTTTTGGAATGTTGAGTAGCATTGGTATTGGGTCGGATCGGGTCGGGTCCTTTACTACCCGGATCCGGATCTGATTCCCTACGGTTCCAAAATTTGGATCCGGACCCGGACCCGTGAGACCGGATCCGGGGCCGGGTCCTATTAAAATATTCCTATCCGAACGGGTTGGAGCGGGAGTAGCGGAGGAGGCAAGTGGAGGATTTAAAATAGAAGATAAAAGAAAAAGACGTGAGTTTTGAGTTTGGAAGAGAAAAAGTTAGAATTGAGGAGGAAGGAGGAAAGGGATGACGATAACATTTAATCTCTCATTCACCTCATAACAATTTTGCCTCAAAATTAGTTTATTAAAAATGGTGTTAAAACATCCATTTTCTAACAGAAATTCCTGCTAATCTCTTACAATTCAATGAGAAACACATATACAATTAGCCGCAGGTTGCAGTAAACTAGTTCTATTAGAAGCAGCAGCCGCCTCTAGTTTCACCCACATCTCCTTCCTTCTCGTCTCTTCTTTCTCTAAGGTCGATTCCTGGAGCTTGAGCTTCTCGACGCACTCGGAGTATAGCTTTGGTTCCATATCTTCAAGCATTTTCTTCACGCTTGCCGTTAAATTCTGAACCGACTTGCTCCAATGCCACCTCACGTTCTTCTCAAGAGCTTGAACTGTTACGGGAAGAACAGCCTCTATACACTGTGACGCCATTCTCACAAAGTGTTCATCGTTCCATACATATAGAGCTCTTTCAGCTACCTGAGCCATGTATAAAGATTAGAAGAAAAATCTGTACATGTATTTATATCATGAAAAACTGAGATATGTAACTTTTTAGGAGAAAGAAATTGCTTTCATAGTTCTAATGATAAATTTAGTAGCCACTGTCCAAGTTTCGCTAGAATTAATCAGTCTTTAATTAAATCTACCTTTTCTTTTTAGTTAACTGAACTTTTTAAACCACAAAAGACTAATTAACAAGAATTTTTGCCCTAAAACATAAGTTAACGTAAATATTATAGGATACAATATTTCATTGAATTGTTCTGTTTTTATTTTTTTTTTAAAAGATAACTTAATTGAACTGTTCTTTTTTGTGTGTGTGATAAAAGATGACACCGTCATCGCTTCATTAATGAAAGTTTAACGAAACACAGATTACTAAATACATTACATCCATAACTAATATAAAACGATAAAACACATTCTAGTTTCTAGACCAGAAATGAAGATACAAATACATAGATGGTCGTAACCCTCTTCAAAAACCCTCCGGCCCTAACTCTGTCCTCTACTCCTCTTCCATGCGCTATTTCTTCCTTGTTCCACTTTGACCTGTCCAATCATGAATAGAAGAATAAATTTTATGCATCATAAGAAAGCAACTATCATTGGTCGATTTGAAGCACAAGTCATTTCGGTCTAGCCATAATCCCCACATAGTTGCAACAACAGAAATATCCCAATTGGTTCTAACCTCTTTCCTAGCTATAAGCTCTCTTAGATTACCCCACATGTCGGAACTTAACTTAGGAATATTTGAAAACCCAAAACCTAGACACACCACCTCCCAAGCTAGTTTTGCTCTATTGCATGTAAATAAAATGTGATTTGTGTCTTCTTCCTCATTGTTACATCTAAGGCATTTAGTATCAAGTTGAATTCCTCGATTCAGTAGATTGACCTTCGAGAAAATGGCGTCATTATCCACAAGCCACATAAAAATTTTAACTTTCAAGGGAGCATCGATACTCCATAGAATGTCGGTCAAACTACTTCTCATTCCTCCATCGTTAAGCCATTTGTACATCAAAGATACCGAGAAGATATGTTTAGAATCTAAGCTCCAGATTCTCTCATCTTCTATATCTAGCGTGTACCGCCCTTCCACTCGAATGAAATTGTTGAGTGATAGTAATTGGTTAATGCACTCATGAGACAATACGTCAGCTACTTTAATTGTAAGCCTGCTATTACGCCGGACGTCTGCAACTGAAGTATCCGTATTTAATGTTGCTACGACAGCTTCTGGAAACATTACAATAAGAGTGTTGTTTCTGCACCATTTATCCTCCCAAAATCTTGTGTCTTTTCCATTCCCAATTCTGCATTATTGTGATGAAAGATCTCCCTTACTTTAGCTACTCCTTTCCATAGGAACGATCTACCGTAGGCACTTCTCCCCCAATATCTAAATTTCTCCCTTGATCGATAACCCGAGAATGATTTACACCACCAATTGTGACGCCCTCTTTTCATCTTCCACCACCAATTACTCATCAGCGCTTTGTTCATATCTCTCAAATTCACAATTTCCAGCCCCCCGAATTCCTTCCTCATGCAGACCCTCCCCCACTTCACCAGATGTATCCCTTTATTGCCCTCGCCTGCTTACTTTCAGAGAAAATCTTCTTTTACTTTTGTCTATTTTGTTGATTACCCAAGCTGGTAATTCAAAAATTGACATCAAATAAACCGAAATACTGCTCACCACCGAGTTAATCAACGTAATTCTTCCCCCTAGAGATAGGAAACATCCCTTCCACCCAGATAATCACTTCTCTATCTTATCAATTAAAGGTTGCCAATCTTCTCTTCGTAAAGACCCCAGCCTTATGGGAATTCCTAAGTATGTGAGTGGGAATTGACCTCCCTCGCATCCCAGTTGGTTTTTGATAGTCCCGATAGGGATGGAGCAATTATCGCTGATTGGAATCACGTGCTCTTGTTCAAGTTTACTTTCAACCCCGCTCATGCCTCAAAGCACTTAGGAACCATCCTCAAAGCAGTAATTTTCTCTTCCTCAGCCATACCAAACATTAGAGTATAATCAACGTATTGCAGTATTGAGACCGCATCTGGGATCCCTTTAATCAGAATTCCACGGATAATTCTTGCCTTTTTCCCTTTCTTGATCATTTCTGCAAGACCATCTGCCACCACGGTAAAGAGAAGCGATGAAAGTGGATCTCCTTGTCTCAATCCTCTACGACATTTAATTTCTTTTTCGTATTTCCCATTAAGTTGAACAAAAGATTTTCCTCCTCTGACACACGTCTGAATCCAATACCTCCACCTAGTACCAAAACCTTTGAGTTGTAATGCCTCGTTAACACACTCCCAATCGACTGAGTTATAGGCCTTCTGAAAGTCCAATTTGAGAAGAAATTCGTCATCTTTATCCTTACTTCCTCTGGATACAATCTCGTGGGCTGAGGCCACACTGTCCATAATCTCTCTTCCTCTAATAAATCTACTATGTGATTCGCTAGTCACATCATTTAAATGCGGTGCCAACCTTTGAGCCAAAACTTTGGAAATAATCTTGAAAGAACCATTCAAGAGGCTAATTGGTCTCAAGTCGTCTACTTTCTTAACCTCGCTCTTTTTTTAGATTAAAATGATGTTCGCGTAATTAAGTCTGTCCAACTCAGCTCTTCCATTGTAGAACTCCTGAAAGATATTCATCAGATCCGTCTTGATAATTTTCCAGTGGTAGTTATAGAAGAACATTGGAAAACCATCAGGCCCTGGCGCCTTGTCCTGCCCCAGACCTTTGATGGCGAGAAGCACCTTTTCCTCCGTAAATGTACCTTCTAAACCATCGCTTCCATCAATTCTCGATGATTCCCACATGTCTGACGACATTTGACATCTATGGATTCTACGTCGTCCTAGCTGCTCCTTAAATCTATCATCAATGTGTTTCCTAATTACTCCCTCATTCTTGCACCAAACATCATCTACCAATAAACCTGCAATATGATTTTGCCTCCTTCTACCATTGACAATCTTGTGAAAGAATTTTGTATTTGCATCACCCTCATTCAGCCATTGTACTCTTGATCGTTGTCTCTAATATTCCTCCTCCATTTCACCAATGTGCTGAATCTCCTGTCTGCTACTTAATAACTCCTCACTCTCTGCCGATTGCAATTCTCTATCTTCCTCTAGCAATTCTAACTGGTGTACCTTATCACTCAGTTCGTCTCTCCTTCTTCTAATTTGTCCAAATTCCTGCTTTGACCAAACCTTTAACCTCTTACGTAGTCTTCTCATCTTTTCAATTCATCTTCCAACCACAGAAGGTGCTTGTGTGTTAGCTGACCAAGACTCCTCAATAATTTTATGACTATTAGCGCATAGGGTCCATGCTTTCTCGAACCGGAACTGATGGCTATTCGGCTTGCTTCCTTCTCCACAATCCAAGGTAGCGGGGTATGATCTGAGGTTAGTCGGGGAGAAGGACCTAACTTGAGCTAACGGGAATGCCTCTTCCTAATCAGTGGAGACAAAAATTCTATCCATTCTTGCGAGGATCGGGTTAACCTGCATATTCGTCCAGGTAAACTTCCTATTTGCAGGTTCAATTTCCATCAATTCTAACTCATCTATAGTTGAGTTGAACATATATCTATCATGACTAGTAGCTCCTCTTCCTCTGTGTTCGTTCTGAAATCTAGTGATATTGAAATCTCCTCCAATCACCCCCCCCCCCCCATCTACTTCTAACATCCCTGAGATCCTCCACAGTTGACCCCTCAATCTGGAGTCATACGGACCATAGACTGAAGTAACCATGTGCTCTCAGTTGTCACTGTAATGCCCCGAATTTTAAATAAGACTGAATTCGAGATTTCACAGGATCTTTATACTTCACTTCGTACAATTTTATAAGGAAATTAAAACTTTTCAACATACATCAGAGTTCTTTACATTTTGTTTACACAGCAAAAGAGTAAAAGAAATACAATATTGAAAATAAAATACAACTTATACAACTTTATCAATGTAAGTCATCAACTGCTTCATAACATCTTTACTTCTTCATAAAAAGTCAATTACCTGCATATTAAGCTGTGGGCATATCAGTCACTTACAACTGACGAAAATGTTATACTCGGCCATCCTCTCTATGCCGTACATATAACGATTTCATACTTTAACAAACCACAAATTTGAATGCAAATAAAGTGTTAAATGTGATTGCACTAAACATGTAAGTGTATGCGATGCCTTAATGCCTAATACAGATATTTCTATACTAAGATGATACTTATGCATACTTGTTCGGATTCCTATGCATCCCATACTACATAGATTCGAGGGCAAGCACCTACGTACTCCACATTTAAGGGTTCGATCCCTCGCCATGAAACTACACAGTAATAAGACAAAATTAAGATGCTCCACGAGTACGGATCCCAGTCCCAGAGAACCACCGCAACAAATCTCCCGCCCGACTGTTATACAGACTCCTTGTCGTGCGAACCTCCCGCAAGTGCCCCTCTAGCCCTGATATACGTATATACATGGAGTACGGCAAACTATCCGCCTGACTACGCATAGTTCCGAATTTAAAATAAATGCTCGTCTCTCACGAGGCAACCACAGTCCCGGAGTACACCGCTCGACTGGGTCTATAGTCCCGATAAATCGCAGCAATAAGCCCACCGCTCGACTATATAGAGTGCCCCACTTACGTTTGTCTAGGTCTTACTATATCTTCACTTATGTGCCTAGTTCTTAAGTTCAAGACATGAATCAATTACAACACCTAGAGTTAGCTTTAACCCCCTACCGAACTTAATCACAAAACCGAGATAGCTCCATAGCCATATCTCAAAATATATCAATCATTTAATTTAACTTGCCGGTACTCGGGGCCTCACTGCACCTCTTGATCACAAATTTTCATGTACAAGAATCCACGGGTGCTCATACCATTCAATAATCATGTCTTAACTCAAGATATTCTTATCTTCAACTTATTCACAAATTAATCAATGTCTTATCTAGCATCATCTATGATTCAATTATTTATTTACAATTCTAAGCTAAAACGATATTTCTTTCCATGAAAATAGATTCATCCACTTAAGTCTCAATAGCAATTTTAAGCTCACATAACAATTCATATCTCAACCCACATCAAGTATTTCATTCAAAAGAAGTATCAGAAAACTCGAAAAATATCAGTTAGAGAAATAGCAGTCGACTTCATAGGGTTATCGGTCGACTGTTCCGCGTGAAATCCAAACTCAAGAAATCCATCAATTAGAGTAGTGACAGTCGACTCCGTACTGTAGCCAGTCGACTGTCCCGCATGAAATCCAACTCAAGAAAACAAAAATCAGAGCAGTGGCAGTCGACTGTGACAAAGGTTCGGTCGACTGTCCCGCACGAAAAATCCAAAATTCTAGAAATCACTGCAGTCAGGTCCGCGACGGTCGACTGTCGAAACATACCAGTCGACTGTCACACCTACAGACTGCAGTATTTGGGTTTGTGCAAATCATTTCCAAACGGAGTTTACTTGAAAACTATGATTCCCAAATTTTCAAATTTATATTTTAGACATTGTATCTATATTTCAAACTATCTCATTCCCTTTTATGAACATGAATTTGGTTCTTTTTCAAAAAACTCGTTTATCCAATAATCCAATCCTTTTATGATATTGAAACAAACTTTTCTTTTGACTGAGACGAATTTTAAAACAGCAACCAACCAATTTCAAATTCATTTTAAAAATATATTTCTATTTTTAAATAGTTCATATTTCCATTCTACACATAGATTTGTATTTTTCTCAAAACTTGAATTTAAAATTGTATTCATTAAAACTAGTTTATGTTCTCAATTATACTAATTAAAATTTTGTAATAAATCCAAACATGCGTCTTTATCATCCATGAAATCTCAAAGAAAACTCTTTTATACAAAATTTATATTTTCAATATAACATGGCAATATACATAAGTCAACACATTTCATGACAACAACTAAATTTGTTTTTCTTTCTTTCTTCTTTCTAATCATCATGACACTAAGGCATATATTGGATATCACATTCTCCAACCAATTTTCATACAAATCATACATTCGACATATATAAATTTACAAGCATTCTAACATGATTCATAGTATTAATTCTTTAGTCAAAATCTTCTTTTTAATTAACATGGTATCTATTACTTACTTAATCTCAACAAGATTATTGCATATTACACTAGTATGTATTTTATACACATATTTCACATCACATTCAATTTATACTACTCATTTATAATTTTTAGCATGCAAATCACTATATTAGAAAGTAAGAATCACCCACCTATTAGAAGAATAAAAACCACAAATGAAAGATACCTCTTCTAGCTCCTAGCTCCACTAGCACCTCCTTGTCCTTCTCCTTCTAGAAAGCCTCCAAAGCACTAAGGTACTCTCTTTCTCTCTTTCTTTTTCTCTCTAAATTTTTGTTAATTTTTGGTGTGACAAGAGAAGGGAAATTGAGGGTGTATTTATAGGATAATGGGAGGGTTTAATTTGCATAAATTTCCACCTAATAAATTGCTCTCTTAATTCTTCCAACCCTTCACGATCCTAACTCCTAAAACTCCCAACCTTTCATGCTCTCAACCTTTCAAAAACCCAACTCCTCTCCCCCACTAATAAAAACCGGCCACTCCCTTATGGCTCTTTATTTCCACGTGCACGTGGTGTGCACTAGTGCACACACATGCACAAAATTAATACAATTCCTATAGTTTAAGAATGTGTATTAAAAGTTATTACATATTATGTATTAGTCCATGCACAACTTAAATTTGGATGTAGTTAATGGGCTTGTCCCATGGGCTTTCATTTTAATTAACTAACTTAATTATTCTAGTGGGCACTTCTTTTAATTAATCTAATGGGCTAGAATTTAACTTTGGGTCCATGGGTTAAATAAAAAGGCTAAATAAAATTATGCATACTAAAATTAGTAAATGAGAGTAAGAAAAAGAGATGGATAAATTAGCACGTGCAAAATCGAAAAATGCATTTTTAATTAAAATAAAAATGTGGGGTGTTACAGTCACTCCTCCGCCTAATTCTAATGGAGACAGAAAATACTCCTATGAATTCGTCAACGATATCGAATACTGCTGGATCAACACCGATAGCACTTCCTCCAAACAAACCCATAGATGGCTTGAATCTCCACTCAAATGTCCCAACTCCCCTAAGATTACGAAACTCTTCCCTAGTAGGGCTAGCGACTCTAGTCTCCTGTAAGGCGCAAACACTAGGTTGTTTTTAATAATTGTATCGCTAATGAGTCTTTTTTTTCTCTAACGCATCCCCTAACATTCCAAAAAATGTATAACATAAAAGGATAAAGACATCTATCGTCTAATCATCTGCAACGAACTGACCGACTTATGGGTCTACTCTATTGGTCTCTCCTCTAATGATATGAACATGTGCTAACTGCTCGGCTCTATTATTACCCATGGATAGACCGTAAAGACTTGCGAAATAAATAAGGGAATCATCATTAAGAATGTTCAGAATAAATAACTTGCTATTAGACATACCTCCACTAGCGGATGCAAGCTCCCTTGCTTTTGCTGCCGCCTTAATTAAGTCATCTTCGCTCGGACCCTGTGATCCCCACTTATCCAATTATCTTTTGCTTTTTCTTTTGTATTCTACCATATTCTTTGACGAACTAGCCATGATACTTCCCCTTTCAACTCCTTCTGCTGGCTCGATAATTTGTTTTCCCCAAATTTCAACCTCCGAGTTTGACTCACTTCCCTCGCTTTGTATTCCATCTAAAGCTCATATCCTGCCTTCCCCCGTATCTGAGTAATTGTGTTGATTTTTACCGCTATCTTCACTCTCCCCGCCGACCACCTTGGGTTGCTTATTCGCATCCGACCTCTTCTCCTGAATTTGTTCTTCAATTTGTACCCTCACATTATTAATATTACCTTTTCCAACTCCTAACTTTCCATAGGTCTCCCCAGGCTCGACTATACACTTATCCACTTTTTTATTTGCAACCTGGCCCAAAACATTACGATCAGATTTATTAAGCCCAATTTTCTCCACCTCCTTACAGCCCAGCCCATCAACCATTAATCCTCTTTTTGCAAAATTCAAAATCACCGAACGAACAGTCACTTCGAATTCTGCCCTTGTTAGAGTCATCAGCACTGATTCGACAGTATCCAAGATGCCTCCCTCGAGCCCAGTGCACCCTACTCCCTTCAATATCCCAGTACCTTTCTTCTTCTCCAACGTAGTACTGAGCGGTCCCATCTCAGCATTGCACTCAGCCTGTGGACCAATCGAATCATTACACGCCCCATCCTCCTGTGACTCTTGCCAGCTGTGTTTTGACCCTCGAGCTGCATCCCATTTTCCTTGGATCGAACGGTTTTGCTGCTCCTTGCTTTTATCTGACGGGTTAACAGATGCAATCAGTATCTGATTTGATGACTGGTTAGGATCTTTTCTTCCAGGATCGGATGGCTCTCCTTCATCTTCCACCTCTGATCTCTTTCTGTCATCAGAGACTTGCTCCTCTGCCTCTCTCTGTGAATCTCCTCGAAAAGAAACACTTTTCTCTCTCAATGACCACCTTAACCTCATAAACCTCATTTTCGAATTCTACCTGAATCAAGGATGGGATAGATGTTGTGTTCTCTAACCCAATTTTAGTTCGAGCGAATTCGCGCCGCTCTTAAATCATTTTACTCCTGTCGGTCTCCACTACAAACCCAAATCCCCTTACCAAATTTTGGAAACCCGACCGAACCCAGCAATGGAAGGGAAAATTTAAAATCCTAATCCATATCGACGGCAGTTCTTTAACCTTCAATGAGCCTACGGATCTAGACCACCATGAGAAGGTAATGTAGAAGTCATCAGTGCCCATGCCTCCTTTATTCAAAATCTCCCTCATTCTTGCTTCATCGTGAAAGTGAACGAAAAATCCATTAAAGCTCAGCCTTTGAACTTTCCATTTCAGGTTTGGGACGAACGTAGTGTTGGCTGCAAACAACCTCTCTATATCTTCCGTCGTTGAATTTCATGATTGAGCCTTGATCATCACACACATTCTGAAACGTTGTTCGAATTCAGCCATTACTGGCGTAGGCGTAATGACGGTTTTGATTAACGCCCTCCTTCCTGAAATACTGCCCTGAGTAACGCTATGATCGGACATAATAGAAATCTCTGGCTTCTTCTGAGGAGTGCTCGCTGGCTTTGCTACACAGTTGAGCCTATTACAGTCTCTAGAAATGTGCCCAAAGCATTTACATGCAGAACGAAACCATTCATTAACACAATTTTGAATCGTATGCCCCTTTTGTGCACATTTGTGGCACAGTTGGCCGGACTCCGACTTTGCTGACTTTGGCGATTCCTTAGTTTGCCTCTTCTCAGATTTAAGAATTTTCCTTGGGCGAACAAGCACCCATTCACCTACTTCGTCCTCCTTCTTTACCTCGTCCCACTCCGATGATTCCCACTTTGGAGACTTAGCTTTGATATCCACGCTCCTGCCACTTCCTCTAGTTGCATCTGCATATGAGCGCATCGTTCTCTCCTTTGGTCGGCGAATATCCTCATCTAACTCTGGGGATTTTTTCCTTCGTCTTTCATTTAGGAGCGTGTCCTCTTCGCATCTTCTAGTGTCGCTCGTACTCCCTCTATGGGACGTACGATGTTCTTTACCCCCAACCGACTTCTCAATCTATTGAAGCCACCGGCTTCCTCTCTGTCTCCTCCCCTCTTTAGAGAATGTCTCTCAGCTTCCTGATCCCTATAGCACTTTGGCATGGCGGAGAGGTCTCTGTAATTGTGAATGACGCTCTGATGCTTGAGACTTTGGTGATGCTTGAAACTTGGTGGTGATCTATTCTTCTTTTTCTAAACAGATCTTCTGCTCTTACTTTCTCTATTGGTTGATAGTAGAATGAGATTGCCTGCCTCTTACTTCATGTCTTAAATGAAAGAGATGATGCAAGGCGAAAGGTCTATCCTGTAACTGTTCTGTTCTTTGCCAAGTAGTTTCAATTATATATAAAAAAATCTTTCCAGAGTGCATGCGCACTACTTTTGGATTTATTATTAGAGTATTTTTATCATGAAACAACATACATGATATGGCTAAAAATAGAACTAAATCGGGACCGTTCAAATTGGGCACGAATCTTATAGCTCTCAGGGGTAAAATGGCAATTTCCCCAACAAATGGGTCTGAAATGGGAACTGGGTATTTCTTCAAATTTCAATAACCCATAAACGAATCTGTTTTATTGGGTTTGTGTAGCAACCCGTTATAAACCAATTTAGATATTAAAAGAGTAATTCAAATTCATGGTTATCTCTAAGAGACGGTTTAAACCAAATCTCTTATCATGAAACGAGTTTAAACTCTACATCTTATCCAAAAACACCGGAACATAGAAATAAATGATTATATCTTAATTGTCTCTAAAGATGATTATAAAAACCCCTTTCCCCCTACCACAACAAGGTAATCAATCTTTTTCCACATAAACGCTCTTTCATAATCTTCATGATTACTGACTTGAGAGTCGGAGGGTTTGTCACCGGGATCCATCCCGGTGTATCAAAATTTTTTGCAGATAAACAGCAGCGGAGAGAAATCAATCAAACGCCGGTGAAAGCCAACAGGTTTGCCTTATTCGTTTCCTAAAAGAATCCACAAATTCATTTGTTTGCTCCCACACCAAAATCAGTAGCAATAGATTGGTGCCGTCTATGGGAAATGAAAAAGCAATACAACCTTACTTCATCGGCAAAAGTAGTTTCAAACCATGCATCCGGAAGAGAAGGGGAAGGCCGCCTCCAGCCAAAGAGTCACTCCTCTTCCTCCTCCTTAGCTCTAAGACGTTCTTCCTTATTTCAATCAGCAAGTTCAGCAACCGCAGCCTCAACAGCCTCCTCCCCAACAGGCCCCTCCAGGATCTCGAGGGGCTTTCATCGAAGTCCGGGGCCAGATCTTTGTTAAGTAATTCTTAACCGTCGGCAGGGGGTCGACCTTCGAACTCGCTTGAATAAATGGCGAGCCCTTGAGGAAGTCCCTCAACCTGAGCACCCAGGGACCTCGAGAGTTCGGACCCCTCGTAAACTGAGGACCAAAAAATCCCCTCCCCCGAGGAGGCGAAGAGAGTCCCTTCCACGTCATCGGCGGAGAAGTCATACTCTAATAAGCCGAGCCACACATAAGGACCGCCAAGCTGGAGGGGCACCAGTCACTCAGGCCGAGCTCCAGAACTTCGAACAAGATATCTTGTGAGCTCTTAATATTGCCACAAGTCAGGATCAGCGTGCCTCTAACCCTGGCCATACCGCCACTCATGAGGGAGAGTCCCGATGGTCGACTAGATCTAACCGGAGGGATCACTCTGTCCACCGCCGTCTCCACGAGATGGAGAGGCGCCTCAACAAGATCAATCATGAAGAAGAACAACGGACCAACAACTTCAACCCTAGCAGATCCCCCTTCTCTAGGGCCATCATGGAAGCTCCGGTCCCCGAGGCCTTTAAGCCGCCTAGGTTTGAATCCTGCATTGTGGAGTCAGGCTCGGCCGATCATATCGAGAGTTTTACAACTCTCATGATGATTCATCAAGCCTCGGATGCGCTCCTATGCAAGGCCTTTCCAGCAACGTTGAGGGGACCAGCACGAGAGTGGTACTCCCGTATATCCCCAGCCTCTATCTTCTCAGTCGAACAGTTTGATGAGCTCTTCCTCACCCACTTCATTGGCAGTCGCCGAGCAAAGAAAAAAGTGCATCTTTGCTAGCACTTAGCCAAAGAAATGGTGAACACCTAAGAGATTACGTCCGATGTTTTTACTACCGAAGCCCGGTCTATTGCATCCCTCAACCAATCGGTAGCCTCTGCGGCATTCAGGCACAACGTCACAAACGCCGACCTCAGGGCGTCCCTTGCCAAGAAGCCTCCTTGGGACTTCTCGGAACTCCTGCTCAGGAGCGAGAAGTACATCCGAGCGGAAGAGGCTCTCAGCCTTTCCAGTCTGGAGGAACCATCTTCCGTTAACAAACGGAGGAATATAAGCGAAGAAGGCTGCCATAAATTGCAGAAGGACGACAATGGTCAGCGCCGCTCACCTCCCCGTTTTGAGAAGTTTACCCCCCTCAATGCTAGTATATCAGTAGTGCTTATAGAGTTGGACAAGGAAGAGCTACTCCGCGGTCCCCATAGAATGAATACCCCTAGCAAGAAAATGAACAGGGATAAGTGGTGCCACTTTCATAGGGACCACGGCCACGAAACAGATGATTGTCGGGATCTCAAATAGGAGATTGAAGAACTCATACAGCGGGGACACCTGGCCAAGTTCGTCAGAAAGGACATGGCCGATCCTCCACCCCGAGGAGCCAACAATCAAACCGAAAGGCCCAACGAGTTCCAAGACTTCGAACCTGGGGCCATCCTCCACCTTATCCAAGGAGGTCCAATGGGGGGAGAGCCAAACTCCTCCCAAAATGCCTTCACCCTATCGTAGAAGTAGGTTTTCAGTTTTCAATAATGCTTATGCTTGTAATACGGCCAAAATCATGTAATAATGGCTCGCCCCATTGAAGCGGCCACTTAGTTTGTTTCAATAAAACATAGCTTTTTTCTATTAAAAATTATTGTATTTGCCTCATTTCTATCTCTCTGAGTCACATCTACGACTCGTTAAACGACAAGTTCGGAGTTCAGCTTGTCCTACAGGGCTGCTCCTACAACTTACTAAGCTCAAAAGACGAGTTTGGAGTCCAATACTTGGTTCGATGCCGCTTCAGCCGCTTGTAAGCAAATAAGTACGAAGCAGCTCACCATTCGGAATTGCTCCTACAACTCGTTAAAAACCTCAAACAACAAGTTTGGAGTATAACACTTGATTCGACACCGCTTTAACTGCTTGCAAACAAGTAAGTGCAGAGCAGCTCACCATTCGGAATTGCTCCTACAACTTGTTGAACCCCCTCAAAAAAAAAGTTTGAGTCCAATTCTTGGTTCGATGTCGCTTTAGACGCATGCGAACAAGCAAGTGCGGAACAGCTCACCATTCGGAATTGCTCCTAGAACTCGTTGATAACTCCGTAACAACTAGTTCGAAATTCACAATCATGGTTCGAAATTGCCCTCACAGCATGCAAGTATGTGGTTTTGCGGCTCAAAACGAACATTCATACTACTCCCATTACTAGTTAAATTTTGCAACAAGTAAGTTCGGAGCTCAGCTCTCCCCTAGAGTTGCACCTCAAAACTTATCTCCCAAATGGCTCTCTCCCAGAGCCTGGTGATGCTCTTCGCTCCGCTCGCCTCCCGAGCAAACTTCTTCTTAACGAGTTCCGAGCTCAACTCTTCCCTAGAGTTCTCCTCAAACTCGTCTCCCAAACGGCTCTCTCCTACTTCCTGACTATGCTCCTCCTCCCGCTCACCTCCAGAGAAGCCTTCTTCCAAGAGAGTTCGGAGCCGAAGTCGTCTAGAGATGCTCCCTAAACTCGCTTCCAAGAGCGAACCTCCCCTAGAGTCATACAAAGCCCTTCTCAACTTCATGAAGGCAAAGATGTTGCGGGACTATTTTGACCATGAAGAAGGTTGATTCTTCAACTAACTTCTAAAAAGAAATTGTAGATCTTCGAGTCAGCTTCGAAACGAAGAGTCACATGTCCCAATTCGATCTCTGTAGCACCGGGAACGTCAGTTATAATATAGCTGCACCGAAGCCTTCTTGGCCCTTGGCAGCTCTCTCCAAGCGTTCTTGCCACCGACGTCGAAATGAGAGAAAACATTGTTGACTGGTCAACGGTCAATGGTCAAATTAGCCACGCGTCGCCCTCTAAAAGTGTCTCTAGACTTCGGCAAGTGGTTCCGGGCATTCTTGTCACCGATGTCGAAATGACAAAAAACAGCGTTGGCTGGTCAACTGTTAATGGTCAAATTCACCACATGTCGCTCTCTCGAAGTGTCTTTCGACTTTGGTAAGTGATTCCAAGCATTCTTGCCACCGACCCTGAAATGAGAGAAAAACTCTGCCTCAAGATCCGTGCTCAAATCAAGATCAACGGATGTGATTAAAGCAAAAAAGAGAAAGTCAACGGTCAACATTGACCGAGTCAACAGTCAACCATTGACCGCCACATGTCAAGCAACCGAAGCCTCTCTTGGGTTCGGAACTCATTCCAAGCATTCTTGCCACCGACCCTGAAATGAGAGAAAAACTCTGCCTCAAGATTAGTGCTCAAATCAAGATCAACGGTTGTGATTAAAGCAAAAATGAGAAAGTCAACGGTCAACATTGACCGAGTCAACTGTCAACCATTGACTGCCACATGTCAAGCTGCCGAAGCCTCTCCTAGGTTCAGAAACGCGATCCGAGTGTTCTTGCCACCGAACTGAAGAATGGCGAAAAAATCCCGCTTCAAGATTCGAGCTCGAACATGATCAATGGACCAGATTCAAAAAAAAATAGGGGAGTTAACAGGTCGGATCCAAACCCGCTAACCAACCACCCGCTCCGCTCTCCTCTTCTCCTTCTTCTTCTCCTTCAAAGCTGGGCGCCAAAAGGGGGGGAGGGGGGGGGGGCTCCATCGTCAACCTCCAGCTCCCTCGTCGCCAGAACTCCCCATTGCCATTAAGCTCCAATGCAGTGCTCAAGCATCTCGAGCTCCCTTCTTCCGTCTTCGACCTCACTCCGTTGAGCTCCAAGCTCCCTCGCCGAGCACTTCTCATCGCCGAACTCCTAGCCAAGCTCGCAAGCTTCGAACCCGTCGCCATCGATCTCCATTGCAGAGCTCGAGCACCTCGAGCTCCCCCCTCGGTTGTCGACCTCACTTCGCTGAGCTCCGTCTCCACCTCTAGCTCCCCTCCTCCGTTGCCAACCCCACCCTGTCAAGCTCCCCTCCTCCGTTGCCAACCCCACCCTGTCAAGCTCCCCTCCTCCGTTGCCAACCCCACCCTGTCGAGCTCCCCTCCTCCAATGTTGAGCTCGCCCTCACCTCTGTTCTCGAACAAGCCCATCAACGAGCTCTATCACCATGCCCTCGTCGACCTTCACCCATGTCGAACTCCCCTTCACGAGCTCCCCTCGCCGAACCCATCGCCGTCGAGCTTTTCCACAGTCGAGCTCCCCTCCACTACGTTGAGCTCCAACACTTCCACCATTGGCATCGAGCACCATCTGAGCTCCCTTTCCTCGCCGAGCGCCTCCAGCGTCGAACTCCTCGCCAACCTCTCTTCACTGCCAAGCTCGCCTCCACCTTCGCCAACTCGCCAAGCCTCGTCGTCAAGTGGCAACCGAGCTCCAACGTCGACCTTCTTCCAAAACCCACTCCGAGCTCCCCTCCAAAGTCCTTGTCGAGCTCTCACGAACGAGCTCCGCCGAGCTCCCCCTTCTCCAACGGCATGCTCCCTCGCCGACCACCGAGCTCGACACCACCTCTGCCCTCCACCGAGCTCCATTGACGCCCTCGGAGACGGAGTTGGAGTCGGAGTCGGAGGTGTCATCGAAGTAGAAGGCATGGTCGGAGTCGAAGACGTAGTCGAGGGCATAATCGACAAATAAGCCAGAGGGAGAAGGCGTGGTTGAAGGAAGAAGAAAGAGAAAAATAATAATAAAAGAAAATGTGGTTGGCGTTGACTCAGTCAACGCATCCGAGCTTTCTCGTCACCGATGTCCAAATGGGAAAAAACTGCCTCCTCTCGATGCGTGCTCGCTTGATCATGATCAACGCCTAGGATTGCGCCACGTGTACAGGTAAATATTAATTAATTAATTAATTAATTAATTAAAAATCCAAAAAATTTTTTAAAAACTCTAAAAATAATTATTAATTCAGAAAATAATTTTAAAATTCTGAAAATATAATTATTAAATTAGAATAATTAATTAAAATTTTCGAAAATTAAATTAAAAAATTCAAAAAATGATTAAAAATTGGAGAAAAAAATCAGAAAAATCAGGGAAAATCACAAAAAATCCAGAAATTTCTGACGGACAAAACTACTCCTCAAAGGCTGTGAAACTCAGTCTCCTTTGTGGGGGGGGCTTGTGATATGGCTAAAAATAGAACCAAATCGGGACAGTTCAAATCGGGCACGAATCTTAAAGCTCTTAGGGGTAAAATGGTAATTTCATCTACAAACGGATCTGAAATGGGAACTATGTTTTTTTCAAAGTCCAGTAACCCATAAACGAATCTGTCCTCTTGGCTTTGGGTAGTAACCCGTTACAAACCAATTTAGATATTTAAAGAGTAATTCAAACTCATGGTTTTTCACTACGAGACGGTTTAAACCAAATCAATTATCATGAAACGAGTTTAAACTCTACATCTTATCCAAAAACACTAGGACATAAGGATAAATGATTATCTCTTAACTGTCTGTAAAGGCGACTATAAAAACCCAAGGTAATCAATCTTTTTTCACATAAACACTTTTTCATAATTTTCTTGATTATTTTTAGAATCAGGAAATGAAGCTTTCTTTAATGATTTTAAAGTGTCTGAATATATATAATCAAATTGTGCAATAGAAATTCATGGCTAAATGAAGAACTCAGAACAAACAACTAACCTGAGAATTGCAGCTAGTCAAGCACTTAGCAATCTGAGTGCACAGAACAACCCCCACCTTCTCAAACTCATCCCCATCCATCACCTCCACCAAATCTTCGACCTCCCCAATCAACAACACCTCCTTCTGGCAATTCGTCACCGGCCAATACCTCATCAGTCCCTTCACCACCTCCCGGCTCAGCCTCGGCTCCTTCTCCACAAACTGCGTCACGCAGTAGGACAACTGCCGGTGGTATTGAGTCATCCCTTTCGGCTTATGCAAAGGCATCAAAACCCTCACCAAAAACACTCTGTGCTCTGCTTTTAAAGGCACAGTAAACCCGTTTATTATACTCCCCCAAATCTCCAACAACTCCCCTATCCCGCAATGCCTCTCCGTTTCCAGCACAAAGTTTATGAACGCATTGCCCATTGCCTTTCTCATAAATGACCTCTCACTTGTCATCTTAGAGTAGAGCAAGTGGTAGATGTTTTTCAGCCGGTCGCGTTCCCTAGGGTCTTCGGATCGGAAGAGGGTTAAAAGATTGAGGAGGAACGAACGGTCAAAGAAGGACGAGAGGGATTTGGGGTCCGTGTTTGCTATTAGGAGAGTGAGGATGTCGTAGACGACATGGAGGTGAGGCCAAGAAGGGGAGAGGGACAAGGTGGGGAAATCATCGTCGAAGGAGGATGAGAATTCGCAAGACGGAGGGGGGAGGGGACGGAAAAGATTGGAAGAGAGCATTGAGAGGAGAGCCTGGTGAAGAAGAAAAGGCGATTTGCTAATAAAGGTAGTTCGGAGGAGGGAGAGGATGTGAAGAAGCCGGTGGCGCTTGAGATCATGCTGAGAGGGCGATTCAGATGGGTCTGTGAAGGTATAAACTCGGCTGCAGGTGGTTATCATTGACAGAAGGAAGTCATCCTTGTTTGGGGAGTTGGGGTCTTGAGGGGCTACGGGGTCCAAGGTGTCGAGAGCGAAGAGATGTTGGAGGGTGGCCGACGACTTCTTTCGCGGTGACGGAGTTGTTGGGGAGGCTCTGGAAGAGATGCCCATCAATTAATTCTATTAGGGGTTTTTTTTTGTTGTTGTTGTGGGTTTGGAATAATGGAAGGAGAAAGAAATAATAATAATGGGGAAAGAGAATAGGGTGTGTTGTTTTTGTATGACTTTTTGGCGGGGTTTGGAGGGGCGATGATCACATGGGGAGATTGTTGGGGATTCCGACTGTTCGATGTATGTGATATATTTTCTTTTGTAAAATTTTTTGCAGACACCCGGCCAACTTGTGCATATGATCTTCAATTACTTTCATTGACAATGTTTACTAGCAATTTACTTTGCGATGCACGTATAATTTTTTTTATTTAAAAATTGAAATAAAAACTCTGATTTATACGCGCGATGCATGTCTTAATAAATATAATTATATATTTTAAAAACAAATGTGAGGACTATAAAGAGAGAGTTGGGGTTGTGGAGTTGCACGTGCATTGCACGTAAGTTGGTAGATTTACAACTCCAACTCTTCATTATAATATTTACGTGCGATGCACGTTTTCATAATTATAGTTTTTTTAAAAATGAAAATTCAGACGTAGTTTAGATTTGAATCTAAGAACTCCTTTATAATAGTTATGTACGTGTGTTGCACGCGTTGTTTGATTTACAAATGACACTAAGGTCTTCTCCCATTATAATATTAGAGATTAGTGATTATATATTATATTATGGATAGATGGACAGATGGATAGATAGATAATATACACATGTGATACACATTTAATATATTTAAAAAAAATTAAAGTAAAAATCTGAGGTAGTGAGGACTCGAACCTAAGACCTCATTCATATTAGTTATGCACGTGCAAGGCAAGCGTCAGTAGATTTACAAATGACACTGAGGCTTTCTCCCATTATAATATTACTAATAATTTACACGTGCGATGCACGTCTTTATAAATAAATATTTTTTAAAATAAAAATTCTGACATTGTCTAGCATCAAACCTAAGACTTCCTTTATATTAGTTATGTACGTGCATTGCACATGTTTGTTTAGTTACAATGCACGTGTTTGTTTGGTTACACAACCTCAACTCTCCCATTAAAATATAAGATTATTATTATATCTCTACTATTGTAATGAGAGAGTTTGTCACCAAACAAATTTTATTTGTAACCAAACAAACACGTGCAATGCACCTGCATAACTAAATAAAGGAGATCTTAGGTTCGAAAAACGTCGAATTTTTTAAATATTTATATTTATAAAGACGTGCATTGCACGTGTAAATTACTAGTTATTATTAGAGATAGAGGTTAGAATATGCAATAGAACTCCTCATCTTCGGAATTATTTACGCAAACAAAAAAAATCTCAACTTTTGAAGCACTCCAATTAACTCCTTTTTTCCTCCTCAAGAATCACTTCAATTGACCCTTAATTGTATGAATCTGACTTTTAAGTTATGTAACCTAATTATATCATCAATATTAATTATTTTTGGATGAACATTACTGAACAGAATGAAATTAATTAAATTTTTTAATTTTTTTTTAAAAACTCTTGAAGCCTCATCTTATCATATGCTATAAAAATAATACTCATATATTTTACATCACTTTTATAACTAATTAACAAAAAATCTGAGACAAATTTTAAAAGAGATAAGAGATAATATGTATATTATAAATACACTAGGTTTTGCCCGTTGACACGTACCTATGACACGTCTTTGGAACGGTGCACATGGTTTGATTATATAAAATAGTTTTGGAGGTCCAGCAAATTAATTGAAATAGCAAACATATTATATGAGAAAACAATATATCTACCTTTAAGCTCAACCATCGCCTTTTTGATCATTAGCTTGAACTTACCTAGAATGCATATAGTTTGTTAGAGACACTGCATAGAGTTTTTTTTTAACTTCAGCATCACTTTTAGAAACTTGTAATAGTTATGCAAGAAAATTATCATATAGGGGTTTTATAGAGCTTACTCTAATCCCATAACCACTATGAGCATGTCTACATACAATGGTAACTCAAGCGCAGGTGTGAAGGTATCTACAATACCAATAATCTAAATATTTATTTGTCTGAGACTCAGTTTGCAATTGAAATACCTCTTATTATTATTATTTCAACCAAAATGAAATACATGAAGTTCTCAAAACTCTAATCCAAGCAAATCATTTCTTTTACCTCCACTTTGCCTCTCCAGTGCACCTATATAAAAAAAAAAAAAAATCAAAATGCATAAAAAACAAATTTACTTTAGTTGTCTTTCTTGAGTGGAGAGTTTGCACCCTTCACTGGTAAACTCCAGTCATCTTAATCATATATATCCAAACATACACTAAAAGTTCTTATATGTTATGTTATTTATGGTTCTAATAACCAGTGAAGAGAACACTTCACGATAGTATTTTCTCTTGTAGTAAAGAATTTAATGTTGCATATTTGCCATGTTATTTTCGATTGCTAGTTAGCTTATATGTCCTGCTATAATTTGGAATCCCAAATTGAGGCCACCAAATAATCCATCTCTCATTTGCGTACCCCTTAAATCAAAACCAATAAAAAAACTCATCAAATAAATCACCAAATTAAAAAATTTTAAACCAAAAATAAAAGAATCATACCTATCTGAACCTTAATACCATGCACACACAAAATTCGAGTCAGCAAAAAACTGAGTAATCCCCTGCACACAAAAAATTAAAAATTAGAATGAGAATTCGGTTAATGAGAAGAAATTAGAGTCGTCACATCGCATATAGAAGCTCTCGATTCGGTAGAGGGGAGTTGTCGATACAGAGTTACTTGATATTCGTGCTCGATTTGGTGGAGGAGAGTTACCGATACGGAATCAGCAGCGGATCAGATATCGGCGACGACTTCTTGATTGGGGTTCGACATTGGATTTGGATTTGGATTTGTTTTGAGAGTTTCAAATTTTCAAAATTTAAAATTTTTCAATTTTTAATTTTTTTAAAAAATTTTTTAAAAATAATTTTTAATATTTTAATATTTTTTTATTTTTTGATTTTTTTTGTTTTTTGAATTATTTTTATAGTTTTAATTTTTTTTGTTTTTTATTTTTTAATTTTATTTTTTTGATTTTTATTTTCTTAATTATTTGGATAGGAGAGAGAGAGAAATAATTAAATAAATGAATGAGTTGGTTTGGGTGCGGGATTTGAATTTGAGTTTTGGGGGAAATTTTTTTTTTGGGGGGGGGGGGGGGGGGGGGGGGGAATGTGTTTTGCGAAGGTAGATCTGGACCTTTGATTTTGGGGGGATTGAAGGTGAGCCACTTGATAGCTTTCTTTGTGTTTTATTATATATATATTCTTTATGTTCGCATGAACTACCTATTTGCTATTCTCACTCACAAACAAATATATTTCTAACTAATTGATATGGCTAAAAAATAGGATTAAATCGGGACCGTTCACATCGGACTCGAATCTTAAAGCTCAGGGGCAAAACGGTAATTTCACATGCAAATGGGTCCGAAGCGGGTACTGGGTCTCCTTTTCACAGATCCAATAACCCGCAAACGGATCCACATCAGCTGGGTACGAGTTTCAACCCGCTACCAACCCGATCCGACAAGATACAATCAAGGTCCCTGATTAGATCTAAATCAACGGCCATGATTCACAGCTATCTTTTCACTGGGGATTAGGGATTAAATTCCTTAACTGATTATAGGGGATATACCTTATCAGATTACATGCCTTATCTGATTACGGGGAATATTCCTTATCTAATCACGGGGATTACATTCCTAAAACCAGTCCCTAAGACGCCTATAAATACCCCTCACCCATCTCCATTAAGAGGTAATCAATCTTTCTCTAGTTAAACGCTCTTTCATAGTCTATCAGATTACTGACTTGAGCGTCGGAGGGTGCGTCGCCGGGATCAACCCCGGTGTCTCGCACTTCCTTGCAGGTGAACGGCGGGAGTCAACGGTCAAGATCCGGCGGAACAGGTTAGGTGTTTGCTATTCAGGTTTTCTACGAACTCACAAATTCATCTGTTTGCCCCCACACCGAAATTAGCGGCAACAGATTGGCGCCGTCTGTGGGAAACATACGAATAGCAGCCCCTCCTCTTTCCGTCGACTAGATCTTCTCCAGCCATGCCTCCGAGAAAAGCCAAATCTAGGGGGTCCAACCGTGGGCCCAATCCCGCCGATCAGCAGGAGCCAGTCCCTGACCAACCCGTTTTGCAGCAGGAACGACCTCCGCTTCAGACGAAAGACCCCCTTCAGCAAGATCAGCCCCTTCAGAATCAGCAACCCCCCAAGGGTCCGACCGGACCTCAGAATGCTGGTGCGGGGGGCTCCCGCGGAAAGCAACCTCTCCACCAAGACCGCATCTCCATACACAATGCCTCTACGGATTCCATGGCATCACACAATCCTCAGAGTCGGCGGAAGAAGGACGTGGATCTTCGTCACCATCTGGACGAAAAACGGGCCCGGGAGGGAACCTCCCGCCACTATCGTCCGGGTGAACGATCTCCCCGTCACCGGGATTACAGAAGGTCTCCTAACCGTAGGGGGCGAAGGGAATCCCCCGAGCATCGCAGAAGAAGGCCACGCTCCCCCGTGGGTCGGCAGCAGCCTAAGAACGAGGAGGCACCAATCACCCGTGCCGAGTTCCAGCAGTTCCAAGCGACAATCCTACAAGCTCTCACCAACGCACCCAAGGCTCCATCCCCTCCCCCGGTCCGAAGCCCTCGCCGACGGTTCCCCTCTCCTCGTCCTGCTCCTACAAACTCCCGGCGTACCCCAAGTCCTCGTCGCTCCCGAACCTACCATCGCTGCAGCCCTCGTTCTCCTTCGTATGAAGATGAGTCCCGAGGCTCGGCAGATCACCGTCGGAGGGATGACGCCATGTACCGCCGTCTTCATGAAGTAGAAAGGCGCCTGGGTCGGATAAACCGAGAAGAGGAGCTTAGGGGGAGGACCTTACGTCCTAGCCAACCCCCTTTCTCCCGAACCATAGTGGATGCACCTGTCCCGTTCGGTTTCAAACCTCCCCAATTTGAGACTTACACCGGGGAGACCGATCCAGTTGATCACATCGAAAGCTTTAAGACTTTGATGCTCCTCCATCAAGCTTCTGATGCCCTCCTCTGCAAAACCTTCCCCGCGACACTGAAGGGCCCAGCTCGAGAGTGGTACTCCCGCCTCGCACCGTCTTCCATATTCTCCTTCGAGCAGTTCGAGACACTCTTCATCACCCACTTCGTGAGTAGCAGGCACACGGAGAAGACCAGCATTTCACTCCTCCAGCTTAGGCAAGAGAAAGGTGAGAAGTTAAGAGACTATGTGAAGAGATTCACAGCTGAAGCCAGGACTATAGCCTCCCTCGACCAATCCGTCGCAACAGCCGCCTTCCAATCCAACGTCTTCAGTTCCAGCCTCCGCTCCTCTCTTGCTAAGAAGCCTCCACAGAACTTTGCCGACCTCCTTCTCAGGTGTGACAAGTACATTCGTGCCGAAGAGGCCGCCTACCCTCCAAGCTTCGGAGGGTCTGCCTCAGGAACGAAACGAAAGCTGACCGAAGAAGATGAGGGCTCCCAAAAATCCCAGAAGGACAGCAATGGACAGCGTCGCCCGACTCCTCGGTTTGAGAAGTTCACCCCCCTCATTGCCAACATATCAGAAGTCCTTATGGAGGTGGACCACGAAGGGCTACTCCGCGCTCCCCCGAGAATGAATACACCTGGCAAGAAGAGGAATAAGGATAAGTGGTGCCGCTTTCACAGGGACCACGGCCACGACACGGATGATTGTCGGGCTCTCAAGGAGGAGATCGAAGAACTCATACAGCGGGGGCACCTGATCCAGTTCGTCCGAAAAGAGGGGGCCGAGCTCCTCACCTGATCACCACCTCTTCCAAACGAACAGAAAGGCCCGCCGAGCTTCATGACTCAGCTCCTCCCAAGAGGTCCTCACCTTATTGTAGAAGTAGGATTTTGATTTTCAATAAGGCCGATGCTAGTAACTCGGCCAACAGCATGTAATAATGGCTCGCCCTATTGGAGCAGCCACTTAGTTTATCTCAATAAAACTTATCTTTTCATTGAAAATTATTGCTCTCGCTCCTCTATCTCTCTGGGTTCGGAGTCCAGCTTCTTCTACATGGCTCCTCCCGCAACTCACTAAACTCTAACGATGGCTCCGGAGTCCAACACTTGGTTCGATTCTGCTTCGAATAACTCGCTCTTAAGCGGGTTAGAAGTGGTTCGCCATTCGAAATTGCTCCCACAGCCGTTGAACAACTTAAACGATGGTTCCGGAGTCCAACACTTGGTTCGATTCTGCTTCGAATAACTCGCTCTTAAGCGGGTTAGAAGTGGTTCGCCATTCGAAATTGCTCCCACAGCCGTTGAACAACTTAAACGATGGTTCCGGAGTCCAACACTTGGTTCGATTCTGCTTCGAATAACTCGCTCTTAAGCGGGTTAGAAGTGGTTCGCCATTCGAAATTGCTCCCACAGCCGTTGAATAACCTCACAATGGTTCGGAGTCCAGCACTCGGCTCGACACTTCTTCCTCGGCTCGCCTACAGGCGAGCCGGAAGTAGATCGCCGTTCGAAATTGCTCCTGCAGCCGTTGAATGGATCGGAGTCCAACACTTGGCTCGATTCTACTTCGCAAGTTCGCTCCTAAGCGGATTAGAAGTAGCTCGCCATTCGAAACTGCCCCTGCATCCCTCAAACTAACCTCACGATGGTCAGGGTCCTATGGCTCGACTTTACTTCACCGGCTCGTCCTTAAACGGGCCGGAGGAAGATGGCCATTCCGAACTGCCCCCACGACCATCCGAGCTGAGCTACCCATCTACCGAGAAGCAAAGTGGCGGAAAATGTGCCCCAAAATCCGTGCTCGGATCTGCCGAACAAGATGCATCTACCGAGCAGCTAAGCAAGATGAAGAGCAAGAAGAAAAAGAGGCTAACGGGTCAGGGTCGGATCCAATACCCTCGGTCCGACCCATACCCTTCTTAGCTCCTTCATTCTTCTCCACAGGTTCGGAGCACAACTTTCTCGTGGAGTTCCTCCTCAAACTTGTCTCTCAAATAGCTCTTCTCAACGAGATCGGAGCTAAAACTCTCTTAGAATTGCTCCTTGCGCTCACTTCAAAGAATGGGTCTTCCCAACACCTCTTCTCCTAGGAGTGGAGCTCCTCTTCAATAATCTCCAAAACCAAACAGAATAGAGACAACTTCAGAGCCCCTCACCTCTCCCGTATGCCGACCCATCCTCCCGAGCCGAGGAGCAGAGCTTCATCGACCCATCCCCTTCATCAACTCACTAAACTTCTCCTCACGCTCGAGCCATCCGAACAGCCGAGCTACCGAACAGCTCAGCCGAACGGCCGAGCCACTGAGCACGGAGGGGCAGAATCTTCAAGGAACACTTCCTCCAAAATGCCTCAGCGCCTCGGCCAACAGCACTGAGTCTCCGAGCCGAGGTACCGGGGTACCGACCCGCGTATATGGCAAAAAATCGTCCCGAGGCGATTTCGCCGTTAGATCATCTCAAAATTCGCACCCAATCGTGATGGACGGATCAGATCGCGTACGTCACCACAAAACGACAAGATAACGTTTTCTCGAAACTCGTGCCTCTTGTCTCGTGATTCGTGCCACGATCGTGATCAACCGCCCAGATGGCTCTTCTACAAATCGAGCTCCCCACTCCGCTCGCATCCGAAGCGGAGCTCTTCTCAAACGAGTTCGGAGCTAGAACTCTCTCCTAGAGTTGCTCCTCAAGCTCCTCTTCCTGATGGCTCTTCTACAAATCGAGCTCCCCACTCCGCTCGCATCCGAAGCGGAGCTCTTCTCAAACGAGTTCGGAGCTAGAACTCTCTCCTAGAGTTGCTCCTCAAGCTCCTCTTCCTGATGGCTCTTCTACAAATCGAGCTCCCCACTCCGCTCGCATCCGAAGCGGAGCTCTTCTCAAACGAGTTCGGAGCTAGAACTCTCTCCTAGAGTTGCTCCTCAAGCTCCTCTTCCAGATGGCTCTTCTACAAGTTAAGCTCTTCACTTCAAAGAATGGGTCTTCCCATGGCTCTTACGAGGATCTTCCTAGCACCTCTTCTCCACCCCTAGGAGTGGAGCTCCTCTTCAAAAATCTCCAAAAGCCAAGCAGAGCATCACCTCTTCCATATGCCGACTCATCCCCTTCATCAACTCACCGAGCTTCTCCTCACGCTCGAGCCGTCCGAACAGCCGAGCTACCGAACAGCTCAGCCGAACGGCCGAGCCACTGAGCACGAAGGGGCGGAATCTTCAAGGAACACTTAATTCAAAACAGACAATTCAGCACCTCGGCCAAACAGCCCTGATGCGCCGAGCCGAGATACCGGGGTACCGACCCTCGTATATGGCAAAAAATCGTCCCGAGGCGATCTCACCGTTAGATCATCTCCAAATTCGCACTCAAGCGTGATGGACGGATCAGATCGCGCCACATCACCACAAAACGACAAGATAACGTTTTCTCGAAACTCGTGCCTCTTGTCTCGTGATTCGCGCTACGATCGTGATCAACCGTCCAGATTGAGCCGTGCAGCTCGGATCTGCCAATCTACCCAACTGCGGAGCGGCGAAAAATGTACCTCGAAATCCGGGCTCGGATTCGCCGAACAAAGCAAGCAGATGAAGAGGAAGAAAGAAAAGAGGCTAACGGTCGGGGTCGGATCCGATACCCACGGTCCGACCCTTACCCCTCTTAGCTCCTTCATTCTTCTCCTTCTTCCCCAACACTTCTCCTCTTCTCCACCGAGCGGAAGAACAAGACAGGGGAGAGAACCCAGTTGCCTCTCCTCCCCTTCCTCTTCTCCTCTTCTCCACCGAGCGGAAGAACAAGACAGGGGAGAGAACCCAGTTGCCTCTCCTTCCTCTTCTCCTCTTCTCCACCGAGCGGAAGAACAAGACAGGGGAGAGAACCCAGTTGCCTCTCCTCCCCTTCCTCTTCTCCTCTTCTCCACCGAGCGGAAGAACAAGACAGGGGAGAGAACCCAGTTGCCTCTCCTTCCTCTTCTCCTCTTCTCCACCAAGCGGAAGAACAAGGCAGAGGAGAGAACCCAGTTGCCTCTCCTCCCCTTCCTCTTCTCCTCTTCACCTCTCCAAAAAGTACCCAGCACTTCTCCTCTTCTCCACTGTGCGAAAGAACAAGGCAGAGGAGAGAACTCAAATGCCTCTCCTCCCCTTCCTCTTTCTTCTCAGAAGAGCTACCGACCTACCAAACAGCAAAGTGGGAAAAAATTCTCCTCAAAATCCGTGCTCGGATCTGCCAAACCAGATGCTCCCAGAGAGGATCCGAGGTGCCGATCCGAGGTGCCGGGGTACCGACCCTCGTATATGGAGAAAGAAGCAGCAAAGCCACGTGGCGTGCCACGTGGCATCTTTGGAGGTACAGCCGAGCCGTATGGCCGAGCCGTATAGCCGAGCCGGGGTGCCTTCGCCGAAGCGCCGAACCGAGGTGCCGAATTGCCGACGCTGTATATGGGAAAAAATTCGACCGAACCCATCTCACCGTCGGATCGTCTCAAAATTCGTGCTAAAACATGATGAACGGCTCAGATCTCGCCACGTCACCACAAAACGACAAGATAACGTTTTCTCGAAACTCGTGCATCTTGTCTCGTGATTCGCGCCACGATCGTGATCAACCGTCCAGATTGAGCCACGTAGCTCGGATCTCAAATCCGAGCTACCGAACTACCGAACCGCTAAGTGGGAAAAAAATCTCCTCAAAATCCGTGCTCGGATTGGCCGAACAAGAAGTAGAGGGAAAAAAAAAAAAAAAAAAAAAAAAAAAAAAAAAAAAAAAAAAAAAAAAGCACAAGAGGCCGGGTTCGGACCCGTTAAGGGGATCCGACCCGAACCCCTCTCCAGCTCCTTTTTCCCTTCCACTCTCCCGCCAAAACTAACCAAAAGAAAAAAAAAAAAACAAACCCAACTCTCACGTTCGCCGACCACCTCCGCTCCGAGCTAACCTTCGAAACCCAAAACTCCACTTCGTCACGAGCCTAGCTCCTCGACGACGGCGAGCTTGCCTCCCCCTCATCGAGCTCAGGCCGCAACCAATCTCAACTCGCCGAAGCATCGAGCTCCATTGAACTGCCGAGGCTCCATTCCGTGGGCGGAGCTCCATTGAACTTGCCGAAGCATCGAGCTCCGACGTCCCACCTCCGAGCTCCTCTCTACTGAGTCGACAAGCTCCGAGCTCGAAGTCTCGCCACCACCGAGTTCACCGACTAAGCTTCGAGCCCATCGCCGACCTCCATCATCTCCCACGTCGAGCTCGACTTCGTCTTCTTCACGAAGCTCCGAACCCCATAGTCTTCTTCGACCTCGGGCTCCGCCGAACCCATCTTCGCGCAAACCCGACCTCGCCGACTGCCTCCTCCATCAAGCTCCCCCCTACTCACAGTCGTCACTATCGAGCTCCATCTTCATTGCCGACCTCTCTTCTCGTCTGCTCCGACGCCGAGCTCCTTGCCGACCTCCACCATCGGCAATCTCCATTATCCGCGCTTCACCATGGCCAAGCTCCAGCACCCAACACTCACCTTCCACTCGTCGAGCTCCTCCGCACACCGAGCTCCACATCCGCTGCCTCCGAGCGTGCCTCTTCTCCTCGCCGAGCATGCACGAGCAGCCAAAGCTCACCATCGAAGCTCGGAGCTTCGTCAGACCCACTCACGGCCACTATCAACCTCCTCTTCGAAGCTCGTAGCCGAAAGCTCGCCTCCACGCTCGAGCTCGTCGCCTTCGAGCGCCTCGATCAAGGCCGGCGACGCTCCACGTTCGTCAAGCTCCGCTCGCCGCTCAGGTCGCTCGAGTGATGGGGACGAGCTCGGAGAGGGGATCGAACTAAGGCGAGTTCGAAGGGCGAGGGGCGAGGGACGAGTGGCGAGGTTGGAAGATAGAAACGGAGTAGAAGAAGAGAGAAGAAGCAGCGGGGCCAGAAGGAAAAAAAGAAAAAGAAAAAAAAAAAAAAAAAAAAGGGGGGGCCACGTGGCATGCCACGTGGCATCTTCTCATGGATCCGGGGTGCCTTCGCCGAAGCACCGAACCGAAGTGCCGAAGTGCCGAACTCGTATTTGGAGAAAAAAAGAGCCCGGGCCACACGATCCGTCCGATCGTTCCAAAATTCGTGTCGCGACACGATCGACGCTCAGGAACGCGCCACGTGTCCCGATCGCGATCTGCCTCACGATGCGCGCTGATCTGATCATGATGGACGGCCAGAAACGCGCCACGTGTCCAGATCGCGATCTGCCTCACGATGCGTGCTCATCTGGTCATGATGGACGGCCAGAAATCTGCCACGTGTCCAGGTAATATTTAAATTATTTATTTATTTGTTTAATTATTTTTTTTATTTAAAAAATCCGAAAAAAATATTTAAAAATCGAAAAAATTAATTAAAAATTCTAAAAATAATTATTAATTCAGAAAAAATTATTTTTAAATTCTGAAAAAATAATTATTAAATTAGAATAATTAATTAATATTTTAGATAATTAATTATTTAATTCGGAAAATGAATAAAAAATTCAAAAAAAATGAGGAAAAATTCAGAAAAATCTGGAAAAATCACCAAAAATCCAGAAAATTCTGAGAATATTTTTGGGCATTTTACAAGCCCATAATAACACTGTCACACCCCGAGCAAGATTCCAAACTCCCTTAAGAACACCGATAAAATCCCGTACGCCATTAGAACAGTTAAACTACTCCTCAAAGGCTGATTACACTCAGTCTTTAGGAGTGGGGGGCTCGTGATATGGCTAAAAAATAGGATTAAATCGGGACCGTTCACATCGGACTCGAATCTTAAAGCTCAGGGGCAAAACGGTAATTTCACATGCAAATGGGTCCGAAGCGGGTACTGGGTCTCCTTTTCACAGATCCAATAACCCGCAAACGGATCCACATCAGCTGGGTACGAGTTTCAACCCGCTACCAACCCGATCCGACAAGATACAATCAAGGTCCCTGATTAGATCTAAATCAACGGCCATGATTCACAGCTATCTTTTCACTGGGGATTAGGGATTAAATTCCTTAACTGATTATAGGGGATATACCTTATCAGATTACATGCCTTATCTGATTACGGGGAATATTCCTTATCTAATCACGGGGATTACATTCCTAAAACCAGTCCCTAAGACGCCTATAAATACCCCTCACCCATCTCCATTAAGAGGTAATCAATCTTTCTCTAGTTAAACGCTCTTTCATAGTCTATCAGATTACTGACTTGAGCGTCGGAGGGTGCGTCGCCGGGATCAACCCCGGTGTCTCGCACTTCCTTGCAGGTGAACGGCGGGAGTCAACGGTCAAGATCCGGCGGAACAGGTTAGGTGTTTGCTATTCAGGTTTTCTACGAACTCACAAATTCATCTGTTTGCCCCCACACCGAAATTAGCGGCAACACTAATCCTTTTTTTTCATTTATTATTTTTAGTATAAGGTTAATGTAGAGGTCATGGCGAGGAATTGATGATGTAGATTTTTACTAAGATTTGATGTTAAAATTAAGCGATAAATTTCTACAACCTTGAAATATATTAACATTAATAATATAAGATATGTAATAGTTAATTATAATGTTTTTGGAAACACACCCTTTCACACTAATCTATATGTGTGAGAGTTACTAACAAAATGTGTATACACTAGATTTGCCCGTGGGCACGTGCCTACGGCACGTCGTAGGAACGATACAACACACGAAAAGCCCTGTAAACAGTAAAACAACAATTATGTAGTTCAAGTTTGAATAGTATGACAATAATTAGTTGTAAATAAAAGTCCATGTTTCTATTAGTATATATTGAAAAATAGTTATAAATGAGGGTGTAAAATCCAACTTCTTAGAACTTTAAGGGTGGAAAATGATCAAACTTAACTGTTGAAGAGATATTTGCTATTTTCAATATAACATGTGCAATAAAAAAAACATAAAAATTCTGAAAATTTTACCAACCAGAAATCTAAGTAAATAAAGAAAGAATGGGAGAGAGAGAGAGAGAGAGAGAAAGAGAAATATGAAAAAGTGAAGAGATAGGGGAGAGATAATAATAAAGTAATGAGTTTTTTGGTTTTCGGGGGAAAAATTTAATTTTGGGATTTGAAAATTTAGGCGGAAAAATATGTTTTATGAGAATCAATTTAAGCCATTGATTTTATGAGAGATTGAATGTGAGCCACTTGATAGCTTTCTTTGTCATTTATTATATAGATTATACTGGAAGAAGGGCGGATGGACTGTTTCTTAGACACTTAACATGCTAAATATCTTTCGACCGTAATATGTCCTACAATTTTGTTTTCTTCTTAGATTAGATGAAATATTGAGTTTTTAATTTATTTTAAAAAATATTTTTTATATGTTGCTTAACTATTTTTTTTATTTCTTTATTGGTTAAAAATCTAAATACTTGATTTAATAACTGAGATAATAGAAAATATTACTAAAATAAAATAAAATAAAATGATATATACCTTCTCGTGCATTGCACGGGCTATATGCCAGTTAAAGTACAGAATAAAGTTATAGGAAAGAACATAAAATTACAGTTAGATGAGGGCGGGGACTAAAGAAAATTATTTTCCTTCTTGTGTTCAAATTATGGGAAGGTCCAAACCGTTCCCGTCTGTCTTTTAGGAAGAGCCTGCAGGTTTGTTTATTATTTGGAAGATACACTGTTTTTACCCTGTTGGGTTTAATTGGTGATGTAAGAATTTTATAATGATCCAAGTCTAAGAATTTTCAACCAATTGAGACCTGAGAGACATAGGATCGACCAATGTCACCATTAATCTAGGAACATCAGCTATATATCGACAATGCTGTCGTATGTTGATAGGAAACGAAGTTCCTTTTTTTTACAAAATGAGAAAGTAGCCTTAAAATTGTTTAAATATGTGAGGTTAATGAGTCTCCTACTTTGTTTCTTATATGGCAAACTCAATTACCCAAAAAGCGATAATCATAGAGTTGAGTTTATGTTTTGTGTACTAGTTCGATAAAAAGACGATGAAGCAAAGCAAGTCGAAGCATAGAAGAAGAAGAAGAGCAGCAGCAGCATGAAAACTGGGGTTTGGCGGTCGATTGCCAAGGGGCGGTCGACCGCCCTAAGTCTCGGGATTGCCTGAGGTCAAACGTAGTCGACTGCCATTTTGGTTAGTCGACCACATCGATGCAGTTGGCAGCAACGGATTTGGGTCTGGGTCATTCAATTGAAGCCCAACTTCTACTTCATGTTAGATTGTACGACTCCTATCGTATGGTTGTATCTTTCGGAATATCGAACAACTATTGTATCAAGATATCAAATTAGAGTTCTCTAGATCTCTATATATTATTGTAATTGGCCTCCTTTGAGAGGTAAGAGAGAAAACACTTCATTGAAGAGAGTTTGAGATATTTTTCAATTGTAAACAACTAGTATCTTCTGGTGAGGTTTGAGAGATGGTCGTGATAAGAGTTGTAACTCTTGTATCTTCTCTAGTTGAATAATATCTCGGTTTTTTCATCCTGGTATTAGGGTTTGCCTAAACCAGGACAAAATTGTGTGTTTTTATGTGTTTGGTGTGATCTACTATTTGCTTGGTGGTTTTGTATTGATTGTGTCGCATAACTCAACAAGATCCGGCGCACAATTCATAACAATTGGTATCAGAGCATCAGGTCAGAAATCTTCCGCAAATTTGTGGGTTTATTCGAGTTCCTTGGAAAAGATGACATATCACATCACGAAGATCAAGCAGTTAAACGGTAAAACCAACTTTGATCTTTGGATGGTGAACATGTATGATACATTGGTTCTATAGGGCTTTGATATAACCCTAGAAGGAGATAAATGAAGACCAATGGCACAAAGTAGAAGAATTGGGAGAAAATTTGTTCAGATGTCTTGGTCTTAATCAGGCTGTCAATAATGAGCGCAGTTAGGTGCACCCTCGTGGAGGAGCGAAGTGCGACGATTCTATGGGTAAGACTCAAAATTTCCTATTCGGAATCGTCGTTACATGATCGAATGTACCAAAAGAGAAAGTTGTCGGGTTTCTGGTTGAAGGAAAGTACCACTCTTCTAGATTATATAGTGGAGTTCAATATGGAGTTATATGAACTGATGACTATTAACGCAGATGATCTAAAAGTTTCTAACTTGATCTATTCAAGGTCAAATTTATTCAACTTGTTAACCATCATGCTAGACGAAAAATCTGCCAAAGAGAAGTTTTCGATAGCAAGTGTGGTCGAGGGCTTGGAGGATGATGCACTTAGGAGTAAGACTCAGAGATTGACATCTACTTTTGAGAGTTGCTTGGCGGTAGATGGTACTTCGAATGAAATGCCAAGTGCACATAAGGGTATGATCCATTGCCATCATTGCAGAGAGGTTGAGCATTATATGAAGGATTGTCACAAGTGGTTGAGTCAGATGTGCACCAAATCCAGTGTCGCTGAATCATGTGATAGCTTAGACAATACTCTTGTTTCAAATTTTATAGATGTGTATTCTGATTGGTATCTTGATTCGGATAGTCCTTCTCATATATGTTTCGAGGGGAAAATATTTTATACTTACGAGTTCACAGGAGATCATTGTGTGAGATTTGAGAGATAGTGGGTGATGGAGTAGTTAAGTTGGAGGCACCAGACGAAAATGGTTACACACTAAAGGATGTTATGCATATTCCTCTATTGAAATGGAATCTTGTATCGTTCCCTTGAACCACAGGGTTACAATTACACAGCTCAATATGGAGTTCTATCAATTTGGGAAGGCCATCGTAAGGTGATGAAGGGAATGTGGGGGTGTTCAGCACAACCTATACAAGTTTTGTAGGAACAAAAAAACTTGCGCAAATATTTCGAAGCTCAGCGTTTCTAAATCACTATCTAATTTCTCGTCACTAGAATCATCTGAGCGAGATTATGATGTTCGAATATCGCCAATAGGTGGAGAGTGCCTCGGGGTATGTGTATGTAACCCCTGTTTTTCGTTTTGTTTATTTTTGAGTGTATTTTTCGTTTTGATGTATTTTCTCTCTTGTATCCCTCTTGTATTTCCCTTTGACCGTATATTGGAGTTGTTTTCAATATATATATACCGTATATTGGAGTTGTTTTCAATATATATATATATATATATATATATATATATATATATATATATATATATATATATATATATATATATATATATATATATAATTTCATTTTGAGCTCTTGTGTTTGATTCGTTGTCTGGTTGCTTCATTCTTCATAGATTGTGGTTCTTTCTTTTAATTTGGTTAGGGTCCTCTTTATTTTGTATTTGGGTGCTCATGGTGAATTGGTGGCTCAACCTATTTCTTTTGATCCCTAATTGATTACCAAAGCCAAATTAAACCACCATCCTATTTCAAATCCTATTAAACTAATCCTACTACTACTCCTAAACTATCTACAACCCAAATACCCAATTAAACCCAGTTACCCATCTCCTAATACAAACCCTAAAATCCCCCTATATATATATATATATATATATATATATATATATATATATATATATATATATATATATATATATATATATATATATATATATATATATATATATCCCTCACCAAAACCCTAACCCTACTTCATCCAAACCCCGACCTTCCGACCCTCTCCCTCTCTCCCGCTGTTTGCGCTGCCCAACACAACCGACACCCCAGCCCAGGCCGACCCTCCACTGTTTCGGCCTGCACCTATCCCGAAGCCACTAGCCCCGATCGCCATCTCCCCTAGCCGCACCCTCCATCACCCGAGCTCCCATGCACCCCCTCTCATTCTCTCTCCCCGTCTCTTCCCTCCGGCGCTGTCATCAGTCAGCGCCCAGGCCGCACCCCCGACCCCGTTCTCTTTCTCTTGTGGTCTCTCTCTCTCTCTCTATTGCTTGAGAGCTTGCACGTGTGATTGTGCGAGTCGTTTGTGGATTCGTTGCTTTTGGTTCGTTGATTTTGATTCGTGGATTTTGCTCGTTGGCCGGAAATCCGTTCCTGTTATTCTTGGTGTTCGTTTCGTCTTCGGTTAAGGCAAGTAACTTGTACTCAAATTTCTTTGTATGATACAAGTCAAAAATACCGCTTGTAGTGTAGTTGGGTTCTAGAGACAATTTGTGTGTGAAACCCCTTGTTGATATTGTCTCTATAGTGATTTGACCATAGTTGCCTCACGACACAATATTGACATGAATTAACTTAGGTTTTGCCCGTTCTTGATTTGATCATGTATGTGAGACTTCTTGTGAGAATTTGGGTATTTGATGATGTAGCACCCCGTAGTTTTCAAAAAGAGTATTGATATGGCTAAAAATAGGATTAACGTGATATGGCTAAAAATAGGATTAAATAGGGGCCGTTCACATCGGAGACGAATCTTAAAGCTCAGGGGTAAAATGGTAATTTCACCTACTAACGGATCCGAAGCGGGTACTGGGTCTCCTTCTCACAGATCCAATAACTCGTGAACGGATCCACCTCAACTGGGTACGGGTCCCGACCCGATACAAACCCAGTCCGACAGGATAGAATTAGGGTCTCTGATTGAACCAAATCAACGGGCCTGATTCGCGACTATCCTCTCACCGGGAATTAAGGGATTACATTCATAATCTGATTACGAGGATTTTACGCCTTATCAGATCACAGGAATCACATTCCTAATCTGATCCCAACGGCGACTATAAATACCCCCCACCTACCACCGTTACAGGTTAATCACTCTTTTTCCAATTAAAGCTCTTTCTTAATCATATCACTGGTTACTGACAAGGGCGTCGGAGGGTGCGTCGCCGGGATCAACCCCAGTGTATCGCACTTCCTTGCAGGTGAACGGCGGGAGTCAGCAGCCCAATTTCGACGAACAGGTTTGGATTTGCTATTCAGGTTTTCCAAGAACTCACAAATTCTATCTATTTACCCCCACACCAGATTTAGCAGTAACAGATTGGCGCCGTCTGTGGGAAACCATACGAATAGCCTCCGCCTCTTCCTCGTCGACTAGCTCTTCTCCAGCCATGCCTCCTAGAAAAGTAAGATCCAGGGGGTCCAACCGTGGACTCAACCCTGTTGATCAACAGCAGGAAGTCCCCGTCCATCCCGCTCCGCAGCAGGGGCAACTTCCTCCTCCGGCCGAGGACCATTTCCAACAGGACCAGCCTCCTCTTCTGAGCCAGCAACCCCCTAACGGTCCCGCTGGTCCTAACCCGCAGAAGCAAAAGCAACCTCTCCATCAGGACCGCATCTCGATACACAATGCCTCTACGGACTCTTACGCCTCCCACAGTCCTCAGGCCCCTGACCTTCGAAATACCGTCCTCAACCGGCAGAAAGATGAGGATCTCCGCCGCCGTCTGGATGAAAAGCGGGCCCGAGAGGGAGCCTCCCGCCAGCAACGTCCAGATGAGCAAAATCCTCACCACCGAGACTATAGAAGGTCCCCTACCCGAAGATGGATGAAGGAGTCCCCCGAACACCATAGGAGAAGACCTCATTCCCCTGCCGGTCGACAACAACCGAGGAACGATGAGGCACCCATCACCCGTGCCGAGTTCCAGCAGTTCCAAGCAACGGTGTTGCAAGCCCTCAACCTCCGACCCAACAATAACAATGCTCAGAGGGATCCTACCCCTCCACGGGTCCAAAGTCCTCACCATCGGTCCATAACTCCTCCTCCGGCCCCTAGCAACCAACAGCGCATGCCTAGCCCTCGCCGCTCCCAGAGCTACCGTCGTCGCTCCCCTTCCTATGAAGACGAATCCAGAGGCTTGTTTGACTATCGTCGAAGGGACGATGCTCTCTACCGCCGTCTCCACGAAATGGAGAGGTGCATCGGCCGAATAGACAAGGATGAGGAGTTAAGAGGAAGGACCATCCGCCCGAGCAGACCTCCCTTCTCCCGGACCATCATGGAAGCTCCTATCCCAAGAGGTTTCGAACCCCCGAAGTTCGAAACTTACTCGGGGGAGTCGGACCCCGTGGACCACATCGAAAGCTTTAAGACCCTCATGCTAATCCACCAAGCTTCCGATGCTTTGCTATGCAAAACCTTCCCCGCCACACTTAAGGGTTTGGCTCAGGAGTGGTACTCCCGCCTCGCCCCGTCTTCCATATTCTCCTTCGAGCAATTCGAAAGCCTCTTCATCACTCATTTTGTGAGTAGCAGATGCACTGAGAAGACTAACATCTCGTTACTCCAGCTCCACCAGGAGAAGGGAGAGAAGTTGAGAGACTATGTGAGGAGGTTCACTGCAGAAGTGAGATCCATTGCATCCCTTGACCAGCCTGTTGCAGCGGCCGCCTTCCAATCGAACGTCCTCAACTCTAGCCTTCACTCCTCCCTTGCCAAGAAGCCCCCACATAATTTCGCCGACCTCCTTCTTAGGAGCGAGAAGTAAATTCGGGCTGAAGAAGCCGAGAATCTCCCGGGCTTTGAGGAGACATCTTTCGAGAACAAACGGAAGAGCACAAGCGAAGAGGGCTCCCAAAAATCCCAAAAGTACGGCAATGGACAGTGTCGCCCGACTCCTCGGTTTGAGAAGTTCACCCCCCTCATTGCCAATATTTCAGAAGTTCTTATGGAGGCGGACAAGGAAGGGCTCCTCCGCGCTCCCCCGAGAATGAATACACCTGGCAAGAAGAGGAACAAGGATAAGTGGTGCCGCTTTCACAGGGCCCACGGCCACGACAAGGAAGATTGTCGGGCTCTGAAGGAGGAGATCGAAGAACTCATACAGCGGGGGCATCTGACCAAGTTCGTCCAAAAAGAGGGGGCCAAGCTTCCCCCCTGAGGAGCATACAAACGAATAGAAGGACCCGCCAAGCTTCAAGACTCAGAATCTCCCAGCTCCTCCCAAGAGGTCTTTACCTTATTGTAGAAGTAGGATCCTGATTTTCAATAAGGCCGATGCTTGTAACCCGGCCGATAGCATGTAATAATGGCTCGCCCTATTGAAGCGGCCACTTAGTTTATTTCAAACTTTACATCTTTTCATTGAAAATTATTGCTCTTGCTTCTCTCTTAAATGGTGGGTTCGGAGTCCAGCTTCTTCTACATGGCTGCTCCCTTAACTTACTAACCTTAAACAACGAGTTCGGAGTCCAACACTTGGCTCGATTCCTCTTCAAATAACCTGCTCTTCAGCGGGTTAGAAGTGGTTCGCCATTCGGAATTGCTCCCACAACCGTTGAATACCTCTACCGATGGTTCGGAGTCCAACACTTGGCTCGATTCCTCTTCAAATAACCTGCTCTTCAGTGGGTTAGAAGTGTTTGACCATTCGGAATTGCTCCCACAACCGTTGAATACCTCTACCGATGGTTCGGAGTCCAACACTTGGCTCGATTCTGCTTCAAATAACTTGCTCTTCAGCGAGTTAGAAGTGGTTCGCCATTCGGAATTGCTCCCACAACCGTTGATTCTCTCACATAAGCAGCGAGTTCGGAGCTCACAACTCTCTCCTAGAGTTGCTCCTCAAACTCACCTCACAAATGGCTCTCTTCCAGAGCCGAGCTCTTCACTCCGCTCGCCTCCGAAGCGGACCTCCTCTCAACGAGTTCGGAGCTCACAACTCTCTCCTAGAGTTGCTCCTCAAACTCGTCTCCCAAATGGCTCTCTTCCAGAGCCGAGCTCTTCACTCCGCTCGCCTCCGAAACGGACCTCTCCTCGACAAGTTTGGAGCACAACTCTCTCCTAGAGTTCTTCCTCACACTTGTCTCGCAAATAGCTCTCTTCCAGAGCCGAGCTCTTCACTCCGCTCATTTCCAAGGCGGACCTCCTCTCAACAAGTTTGAGGCACAACTCTCTCATAGAGTTCTTCCTCACACTTGTCTCACAAATAGCTCCCTTCCAGATCTGAGCTCTTCACTCCGCTCGCCTCCAAGACGGACCTCTCCTCGACAAGTTTGGAGCACAACTCTCTCCAAGAGTTCCTCCTCACACTTGTCTGACAAATAGCTCTCTTCCAGAGCCGAGCTCTTCCCTCCGCTCGGATGCCGAGCAAGTGCCGATCCGAGCCCAACATTAAAGAGCTCGGTCGGCTAACCGAGCAAGTGCCCATCTGAGCCCCAAAACGGAGAAAAATCACTTTTCCCTCAACATTCGTGTAAGATCTCGATCGGATGGCCCAGATCTTGCCAGCGTCGCTAAACGACAAGATAGTGTTTTCTTGGAAACTGTGCCCGCCTCGAGATCCGCGCTGAGATCAACGGCTCAGATCGCTTCAGCAGCACTAAACGACAAGATAGTGTTTTCTTGGAAACTGTGCCCGCCTCGAGATCCGTGCTGAGATCCGACGGCTCAGATCGCTCCACGTCGCTCGGTATTCCGAGCCGAGCGACTAGCGATCCGACCCACTCGCGCCTCTTCTTCGCCCCTAGGGTCTTCCTAGCACATCTTACAAGGGTCTTCCTAGCCCAAGGGTCTTCCTAGCACAAGGATCTTCCTAGCACATCTTACAAGGGTCTTCCTAGCACAAGGGTCTTCTTAGCACATCTTCTCTGCCCCTAGGAGTGGAGCTTCTCTGCCAAAATCCCCAAGACCAAAACACTCATCAACTTCATGAAGGCAAGGATGTTGCGGGGCTGTTTTGACCATGAAGGAGGGTGAATCTTCATCCCACTCCTAAAAAGAAGTTGTAGATATTCGAATTAGCTTCGAAACGAGGGGTCGCACGCCCCGATCGGACCTCCGTAGCACCGGGAAAGTGGATCTCAATACAGCTGCGCCGAATAGCTCGGAAATCCGAGCCGAGCCACTCGCGCTAGGGAAAAATCCGAACCGGACCCGAGCAACTGTCAAAATTGAATCCGAGCCCTTCCCATCCGAGCCCCAACATCACAGAGCCCGGTCGACTAACCGAGCAAGTGCCCATCCGAGCCTCAAAACGGAGAAAAATCACTTTTTCCTCAACATTCGTGTAAGATCTCGATCAGACGGCCCAGATCTTGCCAGCCTCGCTAAATGACAAGATAGCGTTTTCTTGGGAACTGAGCCCGTCTCGAGATTCGCACCACGATCGTGATCAACCGTCCAGATCAAGCCACATAGTTCGGATCTCCAATCCGAGCTACTGTCCTACCGAGCTTCAAAGTTGCAAAAAAAAAAAAAATGCGCCTCAAAATTTGCGCTCGGATTTGCCGAACAAGAAGCCAAAAAAAAAAAAAAAAAAAATTGAGAAAAGGGTCGGATCGGACCCGTTAGGGTCCCAAACCGAACTCTTCCCTTCTTCTTCCCTTCCAACTTCCCGCCAAAATCAAACAACGAACTCTTCTCTTCTTCACTGCGCCAAAAAAAAAAAAAAAATAGCTGGTCCCTCCTACTTCGTCAAGCTCGTCTCCCATGCGCCTCCCTGCGCTCGTCTCCCTTGCGCATCCATGCGCTCGTCGACCACCATCAAGCGTCAGTGTCCCCCTCCATCAGCGTGAGCTTCGCCGAGCTCCGAAGCCGAGCTCCTCCGCTCGGTTTTGTCGAACTCCAGTAGCGAGCCCTCCACCATGCCCTCGCCGAGCTCAAGCTACGCCGAGGAACCCACTGTCGAGTTCTTCACCAACTCCGAGCTCACCTCCACCGCTATGGGATCGCTCGAGCGACCTCTTCGAGCTCACCACCATCGCATGCTCCACCTTTGAGCTACAATGCCGAGCTCCACTACGGTCGAACTCCGAGTTCTCCTTCGCGAGCTTTTCGCCTACCTCCGACGCCGAGCTCCTCGCCGACCTCCATCATCTCCCATGTCGAAGTCCTTCATCGGCAATCTCCTGCCTCCAGACTCCGCCATGGCCGACCACCTCTGCTCCGAGCTCTGCTGCTTCCTCACCGAAGCTCTCCAATATGCCGAAGTTCCTTTCCGAAGCTCTCCAATATGCCGAAGTTCCTTTCCCGTCGAACTCCCTCCACCGACGTCGAGCTCCCATCGTCATTGAGGTGGCGCCAAAGGGAGGAGACGAAGGAGAGAAGAGGCGGGACGAAGAAGGCGAAGAACAGAAGAACAATGTAGAAGAAATGAAGAACAGAGGCGGGGAAAGAAAAAAAAATATTATTATGCTCGGTCAGCAGCCAAGCAAGTCCCCATCCGAGCTCCAAAATGGAGAAAAAAAAGCCGCCGAGCGACTACGACCGTTGGATCTTCCAGAAATTCGCACTTCTGGTGATGGACGGTCCAGATCGCGCCACGTGCGCTAAATGACAAAATAACGATTTTTTGGGAAACACGCCTCCTCGAGATTCGTGCCGGGATCCGACGGCACAGATCGTGCCACGTGTCCAGGTATATTTAATTTATTTATTTTTGTTTATTTAATTATTTTAATTATTTAAAAATCCGAAAAAATATTTAAAAAATCGAAAAAAATTAATTAAAAATTCTAAAAATAATTATTAGTTCAGAAAAATTATTTTTAAATTCTGAAAAAATAATTATTAAATTAGAATAATTAATTAATATTTTTGATAATTAATTATTTAAGTCGGAAAATGAATAAAAAATTCAAAAAAACGAGAAAAAATTCAGAAAAATTTGGAAAAATCACCAAAAATCCAGAAATTCTGAGAATATTTTTGGGCATTTTACAAGCCCAGAATAACACCATTACATCCCAAGCAAGATCCAAAACTCCCTTAAGAACACCGATAAAATCCCGTACGCCATTAGAACAGTAAAACTACTCCTCAAAGACTGAAAAACTCAGTCTCTAGGAGTGGGGGGCTCGTGATATGGCTAAAATAGGATTAAATCGGGACCTTTCACATCGGAGACGAATCTTAAAGCTCAGGGGTAAAACGGTAATTTCACCTACTAACGGGTCCGAAGCGGGTACTGGGTCTCCTTCTCACAGATCCAATAACCCGCAAACGGATCCACCTCAACTGGGTACGGGTCCCGACCCGATACAAACCCAGTCCGACAGGATAGAATTAGGGTCTCTGATTGAACCAAGTCAACGGGCCTGATTCGCGACTATCCTCTCATCGGGAATTAAGGGATTACATTCCTAATCTGATTACGAGGATTTTACGCCTTATCGGATGACAGGAATCACATTCCTAATCTGATCCCAACGGCGACTATAAATACCCCCCCACCTACCACTGTTACAGGTTAATCACTTTTTTGCCAACTTAAGCTCTTTTTTAATCATCACTGGTTACTGACAAGAGCGTCGGAGGGTGCGTCGTCGGGATCAACCCCGGTATTTCGCACTTTTCTTGCAGGTGTACGGCGGGAGTCGGCATCCCAACTCCGACGAACAGGTTTGGACTCGCTATTCAGGTTTTTCCACGAACCCACAAATTCTATCTGTTTACCCCCACACCAGATTCAGCGGTAACATATATATATATATATATATATATATATATATATATATATATATATATATATATATATATATATATATATATATATATATATATGTTGAAAGAATGATTTGTGAAAAATATTTGATTTGGTAAAACGTAGTTGACTGTTTCAAAAAATATATATGGGATGATATATATGTTGTATAAATATATATGGAGTATATAAAAGAGTAAGTGTGCCGTTTTTTTTGAAGAAAATGTGGAATCTGGTCACCCTGTTTCATTAATAAGAGATTAATAAAACATACTCAGAGTACTGAGCCTACAACAACATCCTACAACCAGAACAAAATTAGATAAACACCACCCCGAACATGGGGGGTGGGACAAAATACACATGAACTCCACCCCGAACATGGGGGGTGGGACAAAATACACATGAAATCCACCCCGAACATGGGGGGTGGGACAAAACAAACACTAAGTGGCCACAAAGGTACATCATATCCCCCCAACAAACCCTGGGACGGTGGGTAACGAGGAGCCTAATAGCCGTACTGTGCTGGCTGTCACTCGATCATCGGCCCGATCTTGATCTCCTCATCATCAAACTCCTCTACCTAGAAAACACTTGCAATCCTTCCCCTGGGACCTGTTGTAATACCCAAAACTTTCATTTTAATAAAAATATTGATTTTCACGTGTTGTGCACGTGCAAATTTCATATGTATATTTATTTATTTATTTTTATATATAAAATTCCATTTTTGTAGTATGAACAATTATTTTCTTCCTTTATTTTTCTAAAAGCCTATTTTGTAAAGCCTAAAACACTATTTTCTTAGTTTGAGCCCACTTTAATAATTTATTATTTTTATTATTTTGGCCCACAAGTCTAAGCCCACTATTTGGGAAGCCCACAAATTTAATTAATCATTTAAATTGTCACACTTGTCATGTAGACACAATTTGTGAACAATGGATTAATTAAAATTGTACAGACTTCAAATAGGGGGTACTAGGGGGCACGTGCATGCACGTAGTGTGCACTGCACACCATGTGGAGACTGGATTGTGCATGGGGTGATGGGGAGTAGGTGTGCGTGTGCATGGGTAGTTTTTTTTGAGTGTGGGTGGTTGCTACAACTTTCCCTCCTATCCTAGCCATCCATCCTTTAACCATCTAATGAATCCTAGCCCTCTAATCCATCCTAGAACTAGTATAAATACCCCATACCTATTTGTATTCTACACTAAGAAACTATTGAAAGAAAGAAAATTATATAGGAGAAATATATTAGAGTGAGTGTGAGTGTGTGTGTGTCCCACCATTGGAGGCCGGCCCATCTTTCCCCACAAAGAGCTCTCGGTTTTGGCAAGAAAGCAAAAAGGAGGATCTTTTGCATCATAATCTTGGAGGAGAAGGCACTCTCTCGCATTCTAGGGGACTCGAGAAGCTTTTAATTGGCTTTTTCTCCAAAGAGGTGGGTGTTTCTCATGATGTAACCCCTGTTGTCATTAATACGTATTTTTTAAAAAGTATTTTTTCGTATTTAAATCCTCAGTATCTTATAATTATTCTTCCTTAATTGAGTTTATTATTTAAACTATTTTTGAAACCCAATTGTTTATTAAAAAGCCCAAGATGTATTTTGATTTTATTATTTGTTAATCTGAGCCCAAATATCCTAATTATTTATTATGTTTAATTGAAGCCCAAATCAAGCCCATTTCCTATTGGACTCTACCCTAAACCCACAAACCCATACACTCACCCGTATACAATTTCTCTACTTTTCCCCACTCTTTCCACATCCCCGTAACCAGATCCCCACTATCTCCAACTACCCACTACTTTAATTATTATTTTATTAAAACCCCTACCGTTACTCTCTCTCCCTTTTCTGTTTTCCAAATCAACAGAACCCCCTTCTTCCTCCTTCTTCCCAAACCCAAACACTGAGACCCCCACCTCCATCCACCGTCGATCGCCTTCTCCTCCTCAAATCCTCGTGGAAGTCCATCGTCGACCTCCTCCTTTCCGAGATGCCAGCACTCTTCGTCTGCACCATCGAAGCTCCAACCACAGTCGAGTGCCCATCTCCATCATCCACCTCCAATCGCACCGCCGCTGTCGCCATCCACTTCCCCACCATTCCTGACCCCTGCTCGACCTCAGCCCCGACGAGCGCCATCTTCTCCCTCCGCTGCGTCGCCCCTCGATCGCGATCAACGCCGCCTATGTCCGCCCTGTCTCCCTCTCGCATGATCGCCGCTTCGTCAGTCGCAACCCCACTTCAGCCTCTACACCACGACCGTATTCACTCACCTCGTCGTCCCCAATTGATGAAGAACTTCACTGAACCCATAGAAGCCTCGCCGCTACCTAAGCCCGAAGACGCCCAGTTGCCCTCCTCTATTTTGGAGCGAAAACAGAGTCACTCTCGATGTCGGAAGTTCTCACCACTGCGTCGCTTCCCGACTAGTGCCGTCGTCCCACGCCGTCGCAAGCCCACCGCACGTCGTCTCCAAGTCGCCACCGTCTCTCTCTCTCTCCTCCGCTGTCGCGAGGTGGAAGACGAGCCGTGAGTGGCCGCTTTTGCTGTCCACTGTTTTGCCGCACTCGATCCCAATTCGTTGTTTGCTGTTCGGGTCTGATCCGCTGCATGGACGATTCCTGAGTGGTCGTGTCTGCTGTTCTGTGTTCGGTGCACACCAGATCCCATTTTCGCTGTTTTGTGTTCGGATCGGATCCGGTGTGGGGGATTACTCCAATGTTTGCTGCTGTTGCTGTTTGAGCTTCTCGCATGTATTTTGCACGTGTTCTTGGGATTGCTCCCCGGGATTCTGATCCCGTTATTCCCTATTAAATTATTGAATCGTCTACAAGAAAAAGGCAAGTCCACTTGAACTCTTTTATTATTCTAGTTCAAGATTTTTGACCTCTATGCAAGTAGTTCCATTTCAATTATTCTAATTTGCATTGTGCCCTTCCGTTAGGTGTATCGAGGGTTTACACAAGCTAACCCGACGTACTCTTGACATCTTATTATTATCTGTTGACTCAAACCCAAGCCTACATACACAATTGACATAAATGAAATGACTAGAATTGTATACAAAGAAAATGAATGGTAATTGAATATATTGATTGAATGAGATATTGTGACTTGATCGATGACTGAGATATCGTGACTTGAACAATGACATCGTGTATTGACTCGTACATTGCAAAATCCATTCTAATTGTTGTATAATAGTGTAATGCATTTCATGATATAATAACATGTTGATTATCGACTTGAATGAACATATATTTGATGGCATTTTATGAATTTCTGCTACCTTGTCTGTCTTGTACTGAGGTTTCAACCCAGTAATATTAGGAATCAGTTAAAATAATATAAACAGAATTGTTGTTTCAGATTTACTACTTCCTGTTTATTATTGTGCAATGCATCATGGTGCTGCATTCGTATCATTCCCTTGACATTCTTATACACACTTACATGGACAAGAATGACTTAAAAAAATATTAAACAAGCCGGGGTTAATAAGGGTTGACTTAGTAGTGGATAGTCTCAGAAAATGTACTCGATAAGGCCTATCGTGATATCGTATTGACATAGAAGGAGAAGTATTGATTGTGAATGATTGATTGTAAATTGTAAATTGATTGATTGGAAATGGTAAATGATTGTTATTGACACCGAGTACACGCTCTGTAGATCCCACCACTATGTCACAAACGTACACTGTTTTACGTGCACAGAACCTGTGGTATGGGACGCAGTAGTATGTGCACTAGATAGGAGAAATAACATGCTAACAGACATAGATTGACATGTATATACTTGATTATGACCATTTTTATTAGTACCATTATTGTCTTTGCAATTTGATATTGATTCATATTTCTTCATGTACCTTGTTCCTTACTCTCTGCTTTCACTACTTGCTGTCCGTACTTGCTCTAAGGACAAATTATTCTTTCTTTTTAGATGAACAAGTACAGGTGTAGAAGGAGAATTACCAGAAGGCATTGACGAGCAGTTCTTCTCCTATTGGAGTAGGAGCCTCTCAAGCTATTTGGTAAGTTCTTATATTCCAGATTCGGTTATTGAATTTCATTCTCGTTTATGTGATTATATTTTCTGCGTAGTTGTGATTCATTTTTCTTATATTGTTGAATTAAGACTGGTACAGCTTATGGATGATATGAGTTTGCGTACTTATATCATTTGCTGGGCCTCAGTTACGTGCCGGTGTTCCCGTATTTCGGGAAGCAGGGCGTGACACATGACTTCTAAAGTAGAAATCATGTTAGGAATAAATTGAATTGTTATTAAAAAGTAACTAGTTGAAATGAAATCCATGTTTGCCTAATTATAGAAGAATTGATAAACTAGAAGATGTGTGTTAATTTGGTTGCTAGATTTATTAATTATGAATGAAAGTGAGTGTTTCTCATTGTTTCTAATATTAGAATGCATACTAGGTATATTTTAAATGCAATTATGCAAATTAACTAGTAAGAGATTGGAACCATGTTTGTTAATTAAAGAATTAAAGTAGAATGGTATATTAGAGATGAATTGATGGAATGATTTACTAAGAAATAATTGTTAATTGTTGTAGTAGAATTATCCATTTTTGTATGCCATATGAGTGTTAGAATAAATGAAAAGATTGTATTTTTGCAAACAAATGATTGAATGCATCATGTGTAAATTAGTTGGTAAAATAGAAATTTTATTCATTAAGAAAGATGATTTTGTGTTCTAAAAACATCATAGTTGTCAATAAGTAAGATAACATTAATGTAGTGATTTTTTTTGTGGGAATCTATCCCTAATTATGAAGAAGTATGCTTTAGTTCTCGAATGTCGAAATTATGATCAGGGAATACAAACTAAGGCTAAAATATATATTTTAAAGAGTTTAAAATACTCATAAAAATACTAATTACTGTAGAATTGAATGTATTTTAATTCTGGAAATTTTTGTTTTCAAAAGAGGAGAAAAAGAGACAATTTTGGTTTGAGATTTTATGAATTATAACTACGAACAGAGAGCAAAATCAAAACCCAAATTAATTACTATCAAAACGAATTGGCCACTTAGACCAACTGGTCATTAGAGCTTTCGGCCGCTACAGTATGGAGGAGGTCTCGAGTTCGATACTGTGCCTTTGTTTTTATTTTTTTGGTTAAAAACCCAAATAGCCGAGACTCGATACTTAGGGATTATGACCCCTAGTTATATCGTTTGGCGGCTTTGGCGCGTTGGTCTTGTGCGCTGTCTGTGTGACCGCTGGTTGTGGGTTCGAATCCGGTTGGGGTTTTGAGTAAAAAAAATTTTAAAAAAAATTTGGGATTTTTTATTAATTGAGTTTTAAAAATAGATAAAAATTGGGGAAAATATGGATTAATTACTAAAAAATTATTAGGACTTTATGAGAAAAATTTATATAACTTTTGATAAAGTGTGATTAAGGAATTGGGGTTTTTACAAGAAATGACTTCTTTTTGAAACCAAATTGTCTTTTTAAATAAAGGAAAAATAAATGTGACTTTTGAGTTATAAAGATGAAAAATTAGTAATTAATGAGAAATTTTTGAAAGTGTGATTAGTGTAATTAATTGGACTTCTAATTTGTGCTTGTAGTAAGATTTTGAAATGATAATAATAGATTTGTGGAATACATGAATTATTGATTACTACTAGTTGAAATTTATTCTTACACATAAATTGCACGTGAAGTTAAATTATTGATTGTGGTGAATTATAAAAGATGTGAATACATGAATACTATGCTTATGAAACATGAAATTGTGACTAATCACGAAAAGACCTTATGAGTATGAAAAGCTCGATATTGTAATTATCAGTTGAAATTGAGAATTAGGGTATAGCCAAGCCTTATACCTGCAATAAAAAAAATGTGAAAAGGATATTTGAAACGAGAAGAACAAGGTTTGGGTCATGTGAATTAAATGAATAAGCCCGGTATAGTGGGAGTGCTACACTCTAAGGGTTGATTTTATTCATGATTCAATTAAACTAAGGATTAGATACATAGTGAAGATGTGATGAAAGTAAGAGAAAAATATTGAGTATGAGGGTCATTGGATTGGCGGCGTGAGAGTATTCACAGGATGTCCCATGATGCGTCATGATAGGGCATGGATACTGCTCCAGAGTACTGTCCCGGTGGCAATGCTCATGGGATGTTTGACGACTGCGGGTGGTGTCATGTCTATGGTAGGAGCTGAATTATCACAGGATTCCTGCATGATGAGTCATGTGACAGTGCGTTGGGATTCCCTCCAGGGCGCTTAGACATGAGTTCGCAGGTCAGAAAACATCTAGGATACTTACCGTAGTTATAGTAGTAGATTAAGTCATGGCGAGGGATTGAACCCTACAAGATGAAGAACGATTAAGGGCTTGCCCTCGGACCTATGTAGTATGGGCTGCATAAACTCTGAACAAGTGCGCATTAGTGTCATATAATACAAATAATTGTATTAAGGACTAAGTGCACATTCACAACACGACATTAATAGGATAGTCCATTTAGCTTTGTTTGTGAACAAGTTTGTGGTTTGCTAAGTATTGAGAATCGTTATACTGTTTCCGGCATAGAGAGGATGGCCGTGTATAATATTTCGTCAGTTGAATGAACTGACGCGCCCACAGTTTTACATGCAGGATAAAGATGCTTGACACAATTGAAGTATACATGCTGCTCAAGATTTTTTTAAATGTTGTTTCATGTAATTACTATAAAAGTGCTTCCACTGTAATAATGTAAATGTGTAATGTAACTCTGATGCAAGAAATATTTTTATTTTCTTGTAAAATTGTACAAAAGAAGTGTAAAGATCCTGTGGAACTTCGAATTCAGTTGTATTTTGGAATTCGGGGTGTTACACCTGCTGCTGCCGCATTAGCCCAAAAAGAAATGAAATGCATAATGTAAGTCAAATTGCCAGAAATACTATTGCAAGATCTATGAAAATAAAGATTATTTCTGTCTAGCCATAGAACCCAAGTCTTTGCGGCGATAGCTAAATATCACGCTTCTCTCATAGCACCCCTCTCCGTTGCGAACTTTGGGCCTACCCACAGGTTCTCGTAAGTAGTAGGGTATGCATGGCTTAGCCTACCCACATTTTCCTAATTACAAGTAATTTATGTGAGTAAGTGTGCTGTTGGTATAATGGCTTGGCTGTTTGATAATATATGGAATTAATGTATTAAGAATAAATTTGTAGTGGGGGGGGGCACGGATTCTCAAGAGCAGAATGCTCCTGTTGACTTCGTCAAAAGATGATGACGTGGCTTTCCTTCAGGGCCCACCTGCACTTTGTAAAGAAGAGAGAAAAAGGTTTGAGGGTTATAGTCCCATATCGTTAAATTCACATAATATAATAATAATAGCCAAGGATCAAGAGTCACCAAATCGATTAACCAACTTTTGAGAGGCAGCCTATGGTGGGCAGTTGTACTACATAGTATCTAATTTGTCTTATAAATTGTATAAATTGTCTTAGCTGGGGGCAGGGGCGTTACAAATGGTATCAGAGCCGACTTTCGACACTTTCTGAAAGGGGGGAGGGGGGGGGGGGGGTGTAACACCCTGTAGTTTTCAAAAAGAGTGTGTGTGTGTATATATATATATATATATATATATATATATGTTGAAAGAATGATTTGTGAAAAATATTTGATTTGGTAAAAAGTAGTTTGACTGTTTCAAAAAATATATATGGGATGATATATATGTTGTATAAATATATATGGAGTATATAAAAGAGTAAGTGTGCTGTTGGTATAATGGTTTGGCTGTTTGATAATATATGGAATTAATGTATTAAGAATGAATTAATAGTGTGTGTGTGTGTGGGGTGGGGGGGGGCACGGATTCTCAAAAGCAGAATGCTCCTGCTGATTTCGTCAAAAGATGATGACGTGGCTTTCCTTCGGGGCCCATCTGCACTTTGTAAAGAAGAGAGAAAAGGGTTTGAGAGTTATAGTCCCATATCGTTAAATTCACATAATATGATAATAATAATAAATAATAATAGCCAAGAATCAAGAGTCACCAAATCGGTTAACCAACTTTTGAGAGGCAGCCTGTGGTAGGCAGTTATACTACATAGTATCTAATTTGTCTTATAAATTGTATAAATTGTCTGAGCTGGGGACAGGGGCGTTACAGATGAGAACCATGTGATAGGCTTGCCTTGGATATGTTAATTACCTTATTTCATGATGTTTGGACACTTGGTAGCTCGAATTCATGTTTGGATCAAGTTTCGTGGGATCTATGTTGAATTTGGTTTTTAAGAAAATTCTGTATTTTGTCGATATTCTGTCTTGATCAGTAATTTAGACCATATTAAGGTCAATATCTTAATTTTAGTATTAAACATGATTTGTATAGAAATTCGTCTTCTTTCCAACCCCTCTGACCTTGATTGATTTCGTTTTCGTATGTGTGAGATATGACTGTTTTACTACAGAGGTGTAATGCGTTTCCAGATTTCGTTTTTTGATGATTTTGATGATTAAATTATTTTGATACTTGTGCTACACATATTATTTTGATATGAAACTTTGGTCAGTTTTTCTATATCTACTTAGGGATTACCCAGAACTTTGGTGGATTTTACTGATGAGTTTTATATGCCGTTTCATGCTCGTTTATGAAAACTACACTTACTGTATTTTTCTTGCTGTTTTGTAAAGAATCGTATTTTCACCCTGATTCTGTTTACTGTATGGAAAATATTTGTAAAATATAAAAGTTAGCTTATTCTATCTATTTTCACCTCCCTTTGGCGGATTTGGATTTCGTTTCACTGGTTGCGAGATATTATAGTTTTCGTACAGCAGTGTTGGGAATTCCAGATTTGCCAAACTATTTCTTATTGATATTTCCTGATTTTTGATGACTGATCTAATTTTACTGGAAAATTATGAAAGTTTATATTTTGATACTAGACAGATAGGGGAATACCCCAGATTTTTTGTGAATTTATTTATTGAGTTTTAATACTGTTTTCCTAACTGAGAATTCGATTTCCTGATTTCTGGCTGAACCTAATTTCTGAATTCAAATCAGTTTTGAGTTATGCTTTTGTGAAATACTATATAACTTATTTATACTCACTAGATTTGGCTTTGAGTCTATTTTCTAGAAATTTTGACGGACTCAAATTTGCTTGTTTGTAACAATGGGAATTTTAGTTTTGCTACAGTATGGTCTTGCTGTCCTAAACTTGAGATTTGGTTATTTTATTCTTTTGTGAGTTATCTTGCACTCGTACGTGTTTATCTTGAAACTTGAACTTGTCACTTGATCATACCATGACATAATACTTTTTTCGTGACACGTACATGCTTATTTTAAATTAATAATAAATTAACCAAGCCGGGGTTTTAAAGGGACAGATCTAATAGTGGATAATTCAGAAACGTATACTCGGAAGAGAATCTATTGATTCTATGTAAACTTGGCTTGATACTTGAGATTTGGCTTGATACTTGAGGCTTGATATTTCACTAATTGAGGCTTGATATTTTACTTGAGGCTTGATATTTCACTACTTGAGGTTTGATATTTTACTTGAGGCTTGGTACTTCACTCTTGAGGCTTGTTTACTTGATTCTTGATGCTTGTCCTTGAGTACAATGCCCTATATGGTTCACTATGAAATCTAAAACAAAACTGCCTTAACTGCAACAACCATGTAAAAGGATGGCACATGAAGTGTTACCTAGATAGTAATAATACAAGATATTTAACACATGATACTTGAACTTGAAACTTGAACTTGATACATACTTACTTGATACTTGATTACATGATACATGATACTTGACACTTGTACTACACTTGTTACCTGACACTTGAATTCGTGATACTTGATACATGACACATGACACTTGTTTACATGATACTTGTTTACTTGACACTTGATACATGCCTCTTATACTTGTTCATTTTCCATGCTAGTTGTTATATTTGGATATCATGCTTATACCATATTGCTAGTTAGTTTCCCCATATACATGTATCCTGCATTACAAGCGGCCCATAACTTACAATTGATGGGTACTTGTTTTCTCTTTTCCTCTTTCCTGCAATTGTTGAATTGCAGATTTTGAAGAACAGGTTCCAGATGGTATTGGTGAGATGAAGTATTAGTACTGGATCTTATTATTATTATTTCTTGTAGTTGCTTGAACAATCTTGTATTCTTGTATTTGAATTTATTTGTACTTGGGCAATGTGACCCAGGATATTTGTCTTATTCAGATCATGACTATTTGAGATTAATGTATTTGGTTTCAAGTATTCTTGTTGGTATTCTTGGTTCAGATGTGCATGTTGGTTGATACTTTTGCTTCCGTCTCTGATGATTCTCATGAATGTTGCAAAGATTCTTGAACAGCTTATGGATGATGAAAATCATTTGCTGGGCTTTTGTCGCGTATCCGTATTCTGTATTCTCTTTTGGGAAGCGGGGCGTAATAGTGTAGTTCATACCGAAGGTAGCCTTTTCGTGTCAATGCCTACTGGGGTGTGCCTTTGAGGGACATACCAACTAGAGAAAAATAGGTGGAAGCAGATTCTACTACCAGAATAAGTCATTGAACCGAATTATTTGCAAGAAGAGAATAAAAGAGGCTAGAAAGTTTTAAGTCACACGGGAGTGGATTCATGAGTATGCAATCCAAGATAAAGATTGTTAGGCTTATGCCTTGCATGCTAGTTCAATAAGAATATGATGAAGTGAAGGAGGTCAAAACATCGCAGGACAAGAAGAGCAGCAGCAGCATGGAAACTGGGGTTTGGCGGTCCGCCCTAAGTCTCGGTTTTGGCTTGGGGCCAAACACGGTTGACTATCACTTTAGGGAGTCGACTGCATCAATGCAGTTGGCAACAACATCTTCGGGTCTGGGTGATTTGATTGAAGCCCAACTTCTACTCCATGTTAAATCCTACAGCTCCTATCGTATGATTATCTCTTCAGGAATATCATACGGCTATTGTATCAAGATATCAAACTAGCGTTTGTCTAGATCTCTATATATTATTATCATTTGTCTCTTTTGAGAGTCAAGAGAAAAAATACTTCATTGAAGAGAATTTTAGAGGTTTTCCAATTGTAAACAACTAGTATCCTCTGGTGAGGCTTGAGAGAAGGTTGTGGTGAGAGTTTAACTCTTGTATCTCCTCTAGATGAATAACATCTCGGTTTTTTCTTCTTTGGATTAGGGCTTGCCCAAATTGAGAAAAAAATATGTGTTTTTGTGTGGTGTGATCTACTATTTGCTTGGTGGTTTTGTATTGATCGTGTGTTGCATAACTCAACAATATCCGGTGCATAATCTCTAACACATAGCATGTTAATTAACTACATGTGCATAAGGACGATCGATTGTGCTTGCCAAAAGAACTCGAGAGTAAAATTTTCAACGGTGTTCTTGTGGTGGCTGAAATATAGCTAACTACCATCTCATTTCATTACTAAGAAAGAACAAAACAAAAGTTTATAAAAGTATTATTGACAAAAGTTCGACCACATTTTGTTTATCGATTTTCATGGATTTGGGTCTTTTCCTTGTCCAACTTATCCTGTGGTTTCAGGCTTTCTCAAATTCGCCAGTCGTTGCCTACTCTCCTCTCCCTATCTTCAGCGAAGCCTCAGCCATCGGTCAGTTCCCTTTTCCCTCATTTCCTCCAAATTCTCATCTCAGACCCTTAAATTCTTCCATAAATCAACCATTCTTTATAATAAAAATTAGTATAACCCGTGCAATATATTGCACATAATTTTTAAAAAGTAAGAAAATAAAAAAATTATTTTTAAAAAATCTCTAATAATATATACACAATATTGCACGTTTTTTAAGATTTAATTAAGTGATATGATTGCACATTAAAATTTAGATGGTAAAAAAGTAGGGGGTTGCCTCCTATATTTGTTCTTTTTTTATGTTTTTAATATTAATAAAAATTTGGACCAAAAGTGCTTTATCATAATATATTGTATAGAAAAAAAAAACCATTTTAGTCAAATGAAGATAAAAAATAGTATGGGCTTTTGAGCAATTCCATTGAAATCAGATACAAAGAACACAAGTCTACAAGCCCAAACGAGACTATACCACATGCATGCAAACAACACAACAAAACTATACTCCGCTCCAGCTTCTTATATAAAATTTTGAGAAGCATCATTGTATATATCTATGGAGCTAGATTGTCAACTTGTTCTTGGTGATTGTCAAGGTTTAACCCTGCCACTATTCCGGTTGGGTTCATATGTCTCACATACTAAATCCTAAGTGAAGTGAAGACAATGAAACAAAAGAGTAATCGAAGCGACAAGTGGATCGAAGAAGAAAAGCAACAGAAGTAGTGGAACAAAGCAGGGGATATGGACAGTCGACTGTCATCCCCTCGGGTTTGGACAGTCGACCGCGGTGACAGTCGACCGCCTATCGGGACAGTCGACCGCACTCGGATTCAACTATTGAAGTTTGTGTTCGGAATTCAGGTCTAGGTGATTCGTTTGAAATCGATTTATTCTCCAAATTAGATCGTACGACTCTCCTTGTATGATTATCTTTTTAGGAAGCATCAGGTGGTTTATGTATCAAGTGTATCAAACTAAGATTTTTCTAAACCTTTATATAATTAATGTAACAGCTTAAAGAACGATATAATTAATTCTATTGTGTGCCGAATAGAATAAGAAAGTATTTCAACTGAGAGGTGAGAGATTTATCCATTATAAACAGTAAATAGTTCCGATTGGGCTTGAGGGAGATGGTCGTGGTGATAATTGTAACATTCTTGTATTTTCTCTATGATATGGGTCAGGAATAACGTGGCCCATCCTGGGCGCGCCACTGGATCCCCTTAGGATACGCGCCCTTCTAATCCTTCTGATCTGCCACATCAGCACCGGATTACCGCATGGAGCCCTGCCACGTCAGCCCGGAAACCGCTCCAGCGTCTGCCACGTCAGCCCTATACCGCCCGGCTTTCCACCGCTTCAGCCACTCGGGTAATCGGGTCCGACCCAGCCCCAAACGGGTCTGGACCCGATTGGCTTCCTCTATAAATACCAGACCCTGATGATTCACAGCGCTTCGGATCCCCTACTGTACCGAGCCTTCCCTACCACCCTCCGGGGTCCGGCTCGTGAATGGTTCTCTAAACTGACCCCCGGCTCCATTTACTCCTTCGACCAACTAGAGGGCAATTTCCTTGCCCACTTTGTCACCAGCCGGAAGGCCGAGAGGACGAGCGCCTCTTTACTCGGGCTCAGGCAGATGGAGGGGGAGTCACTCAGAGTGTTCGTCCGAAGGTTCACCGCAGAGGCGAGGTCGGTTTCCTCCCTTGATCCTGGCGTCGCCTCCGTGGCATTTCGGCACAACGTCCGTCATGGACAGCTGAAGGCCTCTCTGGCGAAGAAACCCCCCATAGATTTTCCCGACCTCCTCAACAGGGTCGAAAAGTACATTAGGGCGGAAGAGGCCCTGAACCCCGAAGATTCCAGGGAGGCCCCGGGGAAGGGGAAGCGGAAGGCCGAAGAAATCGAGCCCTCAAAAAAGGCCCCAAGGGAAGCGGGAGCCGAGAAGAAGGTCCCGACGGTCCCTCGCTTCGAGAGGTATACCCCGCTGACCCAAAATGTGTCCTCCATACTCTTGGCAATCGAGGACAGGGATATCGTCCAGTACCCCCCTCGTCCGTCCAACAATACCAGCAAGAAAAGGGATCAGCGGTTCTACTACCGCTTCCACCGAGACAACGGGCACGACACGGATCACTGCCGTGCCCTGAAAGACGAGATCGAGGCCCTCATTCAACGAGGGTACCTTCGGGAGTACAAACGAGATGAAGCTCGGGGGCAGAGGGACACGAGGAATAGGAGAACCCCACCTTCCCCTCGAGCTCCCCTGCAGCTCCTCGAGTGAGAGCATGAGCTTGATGAGCCTGATGGCCAAGCCATATTACACTGCGTCCACGGGGGGGCCATGGGAGGGGAGTCCAACACTTCCCGCAAGGCTTTCATCCGGGATGTTAACACCGTCCAAGGTCCTCTCCCCCCTCAGATGCAACAACTCCCTGTCTCCTTCTCGGGGGAAGACTTGGAGGGGGTGTGGCTCCCTCATTGCGATGCCCTCGTTATCAATCTCAGCATGGCCAATTTCGATGCTCAGCAGATCCTTATAGATAACGGGAGTTCGGTCAACATTCTGTTCCTCGAAGCTTTCGAGAACCTAAAGCTGCCCTGTAGCAAGCTCAAGCCGGTAGGGTACACCTTGCACGGGTTTTCTGGCATCCCAGTGATGATCGAGGGGATTGTCACACTGGACGTCACGGCAGGTACGGCCCTAAACCGAAGAACCGAGTCCATGGACTTCATGGTTGTCAACGTCAAGGCAGCCTACAATGCGATGCTTGGTCGTCCGGGCCTCTGCTCCCTCCAGGCTGTCCCCTCGGCCTATCACTAGAAGATGAAGTTCCCTACCAGTACCGGAGTAGGGGTGGTCCGGAGGAACTAGGAAGCTGCTCGCTCATGCTACATGACAGCAATCGGGAGTGGCGTGTTTCCCCTCGACGCCGTCGAGATGCAGCCCCAAAGGACCCAGCCGGAGCCCGAGTCGGCAGACGAGCTGGAAGATGTCTCGTTCGAGACAGGGGATCCATCGAAGCACTTTCGAGTAAGTTGCTCTCTCGCTCCTCCCCTTAAAATTGCCCTCATCACCTGCATTCACCGCAATGTCGACCTCTTCGCCTGGAAGCCTTCTGACATGCCTGGAATCTCCGAGGATCTCATCATGCACAAGCTCAGCGTGATCCCCGGGTCGAAGCTGGTTGTCCAAAAGCGACGCAAGTTCGCCCCCGAGTGACAGCAGGCGGTCAATGCGGAAGTCGACAAGCTCCTGACTGCTCGCTTCATCCAAGAAGTCAGCTATCCCGAGTGGCTGGCAAACGTCGTCATGGTCAAGAAGGCGAGCGGAAGCTGGAGGATCTGTATAGATTTCACGAACCTCAACAAGGCGTGCCCCAAGGATCCATTCCCTCTCCCCAGAATCGATGCTCTTATCGATGCGACATCGGGTCACGAGCTTCTATCCTTCATGGATGCCTTCTCAGGCTACAACTAGATCCGCATGTTCCCCCTCGACATCGCAAAGACATCCTTCGTTACAGACCAGGGGCTATACTGCTACAAGGTCATGTCCTTCGGGCTAAAGAACGCCGGCGCCACTTATCAGAGGCTCGTCAACCGGGTATTCAAGAAGCAAATCGGGCGCAATATGGAGGTGTACGTAGACGACATGCTCGTCAAAAGCCAACAGGGGGAGGATCACGTCGCCGATCTGGAGGAGGCCTTTGGGGTCCTCCGAGCATATAACATGAGGCTCAATCCGGCCAAATGCGCCTTCGGCGTCTCCGCGGGAAAGTTTCTCGGCTTTATTGTCAGCCAGCGAGGCATCGAGGCGAACCCCGAAAAGATCCAGGCCATATTAGACATGGCCCCTCCCAGGAACATCAAAGAGGTCCAGCGGCTGACGGGGAGACTGGCGGCCATCAGTCGTTTCCTCTCCAAATCTGGAGAGAAGTCTCTTCCGTTCTTCAAAGCGCTGCGTGGCACCAGAGGGTTCGAATGGAGTATCCAACAGCAAGAAGCCTTCGCCCAATTGAAGGAGTACCTCGCAAACCCTCCCCTCCTCAGCAAGCCCGAACCAGGCGAGCCACTCTGGCTTTACCTTTCAGCCTCGGAGAAGGTGCTCAGCGTCGTTCTCGTTCGGGAGGAGGAGGGATCACAGAAGCCTCTATACTATGTCAGCAAGGTCCTGCTCGACGCCGAGACCCGATACTCTCGGATGGAAAAAGTAGCGTACGCCTTGGTCATGGCCTCGCGAAAACTCCGTCCATATCTTCAATCTCATTCGGTCCAAGTGCTGACAGACCAACCCCTGAAGGCCGTGCTCTACAAGCCGGAGAGCTCGGGTCGACTCGTCAAATGGTCGATCGAGCACAGCCAGTATGACATTGGCTATCAACCCAGAATAGCCATCAAGGGGCAGGCACTCGCAGAATTCATTACGGAGTGCACCATCTCCGAGCACCCTGCAAGCAAGGAAGGCGACCAGACGTGGGAAGTTTACGTCGATGGTTCCTCCTGCGAGACGGGCAGCGGAGCTGGCATCATCCTGCAAGGCCCAGACGGTTTTCTTCTACAATACTGCCTCCGCCTCAACTTCCCGGCCTCCAACAACGAGGCCGAGTACGAGGCCATGATCACCGGGCTCACCCTGGCTCATTAGGCCGGCGCCAGACAGATCAGGGCTTTTAGCGACTCCCAGCTCGTGGTCAACCAGATCACCGGGGAGTACGAGACCCGTGACGATCGCATGGTTCGGTACCGAGCTGTAGTTCAACGCCTACTGACGTCCTTCGACGAGTCGGCTGTTTTGAGAATCCCCCGGGAACAGAATGTCCAGGCTGACGCCCTGTCAAAGCTGGCTTCCTCTTCCTTCGAAGGTCTCGACCGCACGGTCCTGATCAAAGTCATGTTAAAACCAAGCATCGACATCCCGGAGGTCCTGTGCATTGAAGACGGAGCTCCCCCCGACGACTGGACCACTCTTATTAGGCGATTTCTCGTCAAGGGAGAGCTCCCCGAAGACCGAGCTGAAGCAAGAAGGGTCAGGGCCCGAGCGGAAAGATTCACAATAATCGACTCGACACTCTTCAAAAGGTCCTACACTACCTCGGATGGCCGACCCTATCTCCGCTGCCTCACTCCCGATGAAGCCAAATATGCTCTCAAGGAATTACACGAGGGGATTGGCGGATGCCACATGGGAAGTCGCTCGCTCGCGCGAAAGGCTTTGAACCACGGGTAATACTGGCCCACCATGTTGCAGGACGCTCTAACCCTTGTCAGGAAATGTGGTCCCTATCAAAGGTTCTCACCCATCAAAAGGGCTCCACAAGCAAACCTCCAGTCCATGGCCAGTCCGACCCCCTTTGCAATGTGGGGAATGGATCTGGTAGGCCCATTTCCAAAGGCAACAGGGCAACGAAAGTTTCTTATAGTAGCAATCGACTACTTTACAAAATGGATCGAGGCAGAGCCATTAGCAACGATCACCGAGCAACAGACGCAGCAATTCTTCTAGAAGCACATCATCTGTCGGTTCGGGATCCCTCAGGTGCTCGTCACAGACAATGGGACACAATTCGCAGGCAAGCATTTCCACAAGTTCTGCGAAAATCTCGGGATCCAGCAGCGCTTCTCCTCAGTATGTCACCCCCAGTCCAACGGGCAGGCGGAGAACGCAAACCGCCAGATTCTCGACGGGCTTAAGAAGCGACTCGATAATTCCTCCAAGGGGTTATGGGTCGACGAACTGCCAAGTGTTCTCTGGGCCCACCGAACGACGAAAAGGATCCCGACAGGGGAGTCGCCCTTCAACCTGACGTACGGCACAGAGGCCGTCATTCCCCTGGAAATAGGGATCCCCTCCCCTCGGATCATGGCCTTCGACGAGGCAAGTAACTCTTTACAGCTACGAGCCGACCTGGACCTCGTTGACGAAGTCAGGGAGAAGTCAGCCATCAGAAGAAGTATCTACCAACAAAGGATCGAGAGGTTCTTCAATAAGAAGGTGCGCCCAACTGACATCCAAATCGGAGATCTTGTCCTCCGGAAGCTGGCGGTATCCAACCCCGGCCAGAAAAGAAAGTTGGCATCAAACTGGGAGGGCCCTTACAAGGTATCCGAGGTCGTACGACCGGGCACCTATCGCCTGACAAACCCCGACGGCAAGCCCGTTAAGAGGCCCTGGAACGCGGAACACTTAATTAAGTACTTAGGGGGAGAGTAGCCTCCATGTAAAATGTAATGATTGTAATCGGCGCGTCGTGCCTAGTCTTTTTGTAAGGTTTAAATATATTGTAAATATGCCAGCTTTCTTAAAACAAGCCCATGACCCCAAATTTTGTAAACAAATAAAGGACACATCACGAGATCGGCGCGCGGATAACAGCGCGAGCCCAAGAAAGCTTCCTTTACAAGCTTAGGGTTCGGCGCTCGGATAACAGCGCAAGCCCTAAAAAGCTTCCTTTACAAGCTTAGGGTTCGGCGCGCGGATAACAGCGCGAGCCCAAGAAAGCTTCCTTTACAAGCTTAGGGTTCGGCGCTCAGATAACAGCGCGAGCCCTAAAAAGCTTCCTTTACAAGCTTAGGGTTCGGTGCTCGGATAACAGTGCGAGCCCAAGAAAGCTTCCATTACAAGCTTAGGGTTCGGGGCTCGGATAATAGCGCGAGCCCTAAAAAGCTTCCTTTACAAGCTTAGGGTTCGGCGCTCAGATAACAGCGCGAGCCCAAGAAAGCTTCCTTTACAAGCTTAGGGTTCGGCACTCGGATAACAGCGCGAGCCCAAGAAAGCTTCCTTTATAAGCTTAGGGTTCGGCGCTCGGATAACAGCGCGAGCCCAAAAAAGCTTCCTTTACAAGCTTAGGGTTTGGCGCTCGGATAACAGCGCGAGCCCAAGAAAGCTTCCATTACAAGCTTAGGGTTTGGGGCTCGGATAACAGCGCGAGCCCAAGAAAGCTTCCTTTACAAGCTTAGGGTTCGGCGCTCGGATAACAGCGCAAGCCCAAGAAAGCTTCCTTTACATGCTTAGGGTTCGGCGCTCGGATAACAGCGCGAGCCCTAGAAAGCTTCCTTTACAAGCTTAGGGTTCGGCGCTTGGATAACAGTGCGAGCCCAAGAAAGCTTCCTTTACAAGCTTAGGGTTCGGCGCTCGGATAACAGCGCGAGCCCTAGAAAGCTTCCTTTACAAGCTTAGGGTTCGACGCTCGGATAACAGCGCGAGCCCAAGAAAGCTTCCATTACAAGCTTAGGGTTCGGCACTCGGATAACAGCTCGAGCCCAAGAAAGCTTCCTTTACAAGCTTAGGGTTCGGCGCTCGGATAACAGCGCGAGCCCAAGAAAGCTTCCTTTACAAGCTTAGGGTTCGGCGCTCGGATAACAGCGCGAGCCAAAAAAGCTTCCTTTACAAGCTTAGGGTTCGGCGCTCGGATAACAGCTCGAGCACAAAAAAGCTTCCTTTACAAGCTTAGGGTTCGGCGCTCGGATAACAGCGCGGGCCCAAGAAGCTTCTCTTACAAGATTAGTCTTCTGACAACATACACCCAATCAAACTACTAATACACACGCCCGCACCGTCTCTCCCCGAGAACATGTGCAGGAGCTCGGCGTCGACCCCGAGCAAGGCGGGTGCCATCTCCAAGGCACCGCGACCTTGACGCTCGGCGGCGACCCTCTGCTACGCCTGCAGTTGCCTTTCTCACCGGTATGGGGGCTCGGCATCCGTCCCTCGCACGATTTGGGCTCCTTACAGCCCATCAACCTGTGTACGAGGCGACATTCGCCAGCCACGCCCGCACCGTCTCTCCCCGAGAACATGTGCAGGAGCTCGGCGTCAACCCCGAGCAAGGCGGGTGCCATCTCCAAGGCACCGCGACCTTGACGCTCGGCGGCGACCCTCTGCTAAGCCTGCAGTTGCCTTTCTCACCGGTATTGGGGCTCGGCATCCGTCTCTCGCACGGTTTGGGCTCCTTACAGCCCATCAACCTGTGTACGAGGCGACATCCGCCAGCCATGCCTGCACCGTCTCTCCCCGAGAACCGAGGCAAGGCCACGACTTTCTTCAAAGCCGCTCGACCACCACGCTCGGTTACGACCCTCAACTGTGTGTTGACAAAATTTTATTAAGGTTTAGAGCGTCCGCCTCCAGCAGACGCCCCGAGCTCCGAGTCGGATTATTGACCATCCTCTCGCCCGCGAATAACCCGGGGTTTATGGCTTTTTCCAGCCAAAACCCCGAACTATTCGAGGATGGCAGGGGAGCCATCGACCTGCTGCTCTTTCCGTACCGGAACAAATGCTCCGAGCCTTCGGACCGTTCAGCTGACCCTTCTCTCGCCCCCGAACAACTCGGGGTTTAAGGCTCTTACGAGCCCAAAACCCCGAACTGTTCGAGGACGGCAGAAGAGCCACCACGCCCCGGCTCTTTCCGAACCCCCGAACCGATCGGTCGGCCCACCGCTCACCAACGAACAACCCGGGGCCCACGGCTCTAACGGCCTGAACCCCGAATAGTCCGAGGGTGATCGGTGTGCCTCCGATCCAGGATACTCGGAAATATTATTTTCGCTGGGCGCCCGCCTTTGGCAGACACCCGAGTCAGAATGCCTCACTGCTTGACAACTGACAAGGGGTGTGGTGATTATATAGCCCCCTAAGGCCTTCATTTATTGCGTCTGGGAAGGCGAAACGACGGAAGGCGAAACGTCGCCATAAAAGTTCATCGGAATGCGAAACGTCGCAATTAATGACGCAGTCGCGTCAGTAGCGACATTTCGTAGATTTCACACCAACCACCCTCGGCAGCCGAGGCAATCAAGGTTCCGAAAAATGAATGTTCTTATTGATTACTCATTGCTTACAACTCAATGAACGTCGATACAAATACAGAAAAAAGAAGGCTCACAATTCACTCGCACTCGCCAGGGAACTCAAATTCAGGGCTCCTATTACGCTCGGTGGGGCCGACCAGGGAAGACGCTCTCGCCACTGAGCTCCCCGCATCATCCGGCTGGGCCTCCACCAGCGAGAACGGCAGCGACTGTCCCGGGGTGGAGTTGCTCGCCTCTTCGACTAGACCCGCACCCAATATAAGCTTCAGCCGACGAACCTCCAATTCTTTCTCCAAAACGGCCTCACGAAGAAAAGACTCCGAAGCCGAGCGCCCACTAGAGGTATCCGAGACCGACCAGTCCGTCTCGATGACCCACCAGTCCCGGTCGGCCACGATTTTCCTCAAACGAGCCACCTCTAGGCCGAGCTCCCTTGACTTGTTCAGAAAATAATTCTTGGCGGCCTCTCGGTCCCGAGCCAACTTTCGTTGACGAGCCAACGTCCACCAAAAGAAAAATAAATATCACAAAAGCGCAAGGGTTGAAGGTTCGGCAATAAAAGTATATTTCATTTCTCAAAATTTTCATACAAGAAACCGCGGTGGCCAGTCCGCTGTAGGCGTCTACATCAAAAACAAAAAACAAAAACATCTATTCTTGGGGGTCGGGTGGCACCTCGTCATCGCCTTGGCCTTCCTCGGTGCCATCGTCGCCAGGGGTCGGAGGCAAGTCTGCATGCCATCCGAAGCAGAGGTGGTCAACGTTGCACTCGGGGTAGATTTGCCTAAAATGGGACTTGGCCTGTTCGTACGCCTCGTCCTGCGCTGCCACCAAGGTCTCCCCTAAAACCGCCTCCAAATCCGCCACGGCCTTCTTCCCTTTCTCCGCCTCAGCCGCGACCTTCTTCAACAGATCCTCCCGGTCCTGCTTATGAATCTTAACAAGAGACTCTAACTGAGCCTCGTGAACGAGCACTTGGTCCCGGGCCTCCTTCAGATCATCCATCGCCTTATTCAGCTCCCAAAGGTACTTCTCCGTCTGTTTCCGCTCAAAGAGAATTTCCTTCTCCAGGCACTTGTGGACGTGCTGGCCGTGGAGCATCGCCTGTTTCAAAGAGATCAAGATTAGTGATAATTACAAGCTAAGTCAACAAACAGATCTCAACCGACTTACCGAGAGGTTGGCTTGGGCCCACCGCATATAGGCCTGGTCGGCCGTCTGCGCCGCCAGGGCCATTCCATCGCGCTCAGTAATGGCCTTCGAGACGAACTCCATCGAGACGGGTCCGTCGAGGATAGTGTCCCCCTTTAAAATTGACCAGTCGAGAACAAAAGGCATCGTAGCCATCCTCCCCACCAGCTCCGCGGCGCCCGGTCGAACCGGGGGAAGCTGTTGCGACGGGGCTTCCACGGTCTTCCCCGAGCTGCCCGCTGCGTCTCGAGCCGATCTCGACGAGTGGGAGTGGTGGTGATGGTGCTTCTTTTGCTTCTTGGCCGGCGATTGCCCCTCGGGCGCTGGAGGAGGCGCCTGGGAGGTCCCTCTAGCTTGCGGAGCCTAGGCGGCCAGCTTCTTCCTCTCGGCCGCTAGGCGATCCTGCTCCTCCTTCTTCTTCTCCATCCTCGTCTTCTCGGCCGTGGCGAGCAATATCTTCTTGGCTTGCGCCTATTGTGCCGACATCCCTACAACAAGATAAGAAGAGAAAAAGCTAACGTTAACACGAAGGCAGAAAGATGAACAAATATGGAAAGAAACATACTAGGGTCGGCGGGATTCAGTCCGGCCCTCGCAAGGTGGATCTCGGTCACTCGGGGCCATGCAATGCTGTGACCCCCCACTATCTCTGCCACTTTCTCCCACTTCTTGGCCGATAAATCGCTCTTCTTCGGAGGCTTGCGTCTCGGCTTTACAAAGTTCCACTGGGTCGGAATCCCCCAAGACCCGTCGGTCTTAACAACAAAATACTTGCCCCTCCAATTCTTTATCGAATCCGGGTGGCCGTGCATCACCTTCTTGTGCGACCTCGGTGAGAAGTAGAATACCCCCTCCTGATCTCCGAGTGAACCAATTCCAAAGATGGCCCAGAAGTACGACAGTCTCGGCTTCACCCCCTTCTCTTGGCATTTCAGAATGAAGCAAACAAGATGCTTCCAAGAGTTCGGACTGTACTGCATAGGGCACAGTTCCGCCCAGTTCAAGACCCTCTTCACAAAAGGGTGCAACGGCAGTCTCAGTCCCGAGAGGAAGGCGTCCTCTGGGAAAATGCAGTAGCCCGGGTCCAGATATGTTGTAGGGCGGATACCGGGGCTTGGAAGAAGGAGCTCGTACTCCCGCGGAATGTAGTAGGCAGCCCTGATAATGTTGAGATACTCCAGCCTCAGGGTGGTCGGGGTACTATCCGCGCGGATCTTCACTCGTGTGTTCTCGCCCGGTACCGGAGGGATCGGTTGGATATCCTTAATATCGTCAGGGTACATACGAATCGACACGGGATTCCGGAAGGTGACTGGGGGGACATCGAGACCCGATCTCGGCGCGTCCTCGTCGGGCGAGGAGGGACTGTGTGGAATCGTCATCTCTTTCTTCTTCCGACGAGGGCGAGCCTTGCGCTCGGGGGAAGGCGTCGACAAAGGTGGTAGAGGAGAAAGATCTTCTCCGACCCCAGCTGGTCCCCCGGGCGTGTCCTGACCGGCCACCTGTTCTTCCATCTCGCCCTCGTCTCCCTCGCCTTCCTCGTCACCCTCGTCGACCTGCTCATCGTCATCCCCCTCCTCTTCATCATCACCCATCTCATGATCCGACTCCTCGGCCTCATCCTCGCCATCCCCCTCGTCGTCCTCCTCGCCACCCTCTTCCATGGGCTCCTTCCCCGGCCTCCTAGACCTCAACGGTTGCACCACAAAGACTACATCATCACCTCCGTCTGAGCCAGGGTCGGAAAGAACCTCATCTTTCACCTTGTACTTACTCAGGGACGAGGACGTTTCCAACTCCGACTCCTGCCCAGAGCGACCGGACGAGCTAGCCTCGGATCCAGACTGAGTTCGCGACATTGCTAAAAGAAAATTACTAACCTGGTACGTGGAAAGTTACTTTCACTGGAAAATCCGCCGACGGCGATTATGATTCCTGCTCTTGCTGAATATTGCAAAGTGAGTAATGAAAATGTAAATAAAGAAATGAGAGGGGGATGGGGGTTTTTAAAGATGAAAACGACTCCTCAATTTTCGCAAATAAAGATCTAGCCGTTGGATCTTATCTGACAAGATCTAACGACCACCAAGATCTAAAAAAGCTTTGATCATTGCGCCATGACATCAGCAATAAAGTGTGAAATTACCCCACTACCCCTTCACCTTTTCCATCCACAAGACTTTTTTCTCCAAGTCAGAAGGGTCGACGCTCGGATCAAAGCTCGAGCCATACCCAATCCGTCTTTCTCGGTGGGGGCTCGGAGCTCGGATAGTAGCACGAGCCAATTCTCCTTCTATCTTTACAGAAGGGTCGACGCTCGGATCGAAGCTCGAGCCATACCACCTTCATCTTTCTCGGTGGGGGCTCGGAGCTCGGATCGAAGCGCAAGCCATACCGCCTCCGTCTCTCTCGGTGGGGGCTTGGAGCTCGGATAGCAGCACGTGCCAATTCCCCTTCTATCTTTACAGAAGGGTCGACGCTCGGATCGAAACTCGAGACATACCACCTTCATCTTTCTCGGTGGGGGCTCGGGGCTCGGATAGCAGCACGAGCCAATTCTCCTTCTATCTTTACAGAAGGGCCGACGCTCGGATCAAAGCTCGAAGCCATACCACCTTCATCTTTCTCGATGGGGGCTCGGAGCTCGGATAGCAGCACGAGCCAATTCCCCTTCTATCTTTACAGAAGGGTCGACGCTCGGATCGAAGCTCGAAGCCATACCACCTTCATCTTTCTCGTTGGGGGCTCAGAGCTCGGATCGAAGCTCGAGCCATACCACCTTCATCTTTCTCGGTGGGGGCTCGGAGCTCGGATCGAAGCGCGAGCCATACCACCTTCATCTTTCTCGGTGGGAGCTCGGGGCTCGGATAGCAGCACGAGCCAATTCCCCTTCTATCTTTACAGAAGGGTCGACGCTCGGATCAAAGCTCGAAGCCATACCACCTTCATCTTTCTCGATGGGGGCTCGGAGCTCGGATCGAAGCTCAAGCCATACCACCTTCATCTTTCTCGGTGGGGGCTCGGAGCTCGGATCGAAGCGCGAGTCATACCGCCTCCGTCTCTCTCGGTGGGGGCTCGGAGCTCGGATAGCATCACGAGCCAATTTCCCTTCTATCTTTACAGAAGGGTCGACGCTTGGATCGAAGCTCGAACCAAACCACCTTCGTCTTTCTCGGTGGGGGGGGGGGGGCTCGGAGCTTGGATCGAAGCTCGAACCATACCACTGTCATCTTTCTCGATGGGGGCTCGGAGCCCGGATAGCAGCATGAGCCAAACTCCCCTTGTATTTTCACAGAAGGGTCGACGCTCTGATCAAAGCTCGAGCCACACTGCCTTCGTCTGTATCAGTAGGGGCTCGGAGCTCGGATAGCACCCCGAACACCGATCCCTCCTATTGACTCAGGGTAGCTCGACGCTCGGATAGCATCCAGAGCACCAATCCCTCCTTTGGCTCTAGGGGGCTCGACGCTCGGATAGCATCCCGAGCATCAATCGCTCTCCTTTTGACTCAGAGGGGCTCGACGCACAGATAGCATCCAGAGCACCAATCCCTCCTTTGGCTCTAGGGGGCTCGACGCTCGGATAGCATCCCGAGCATCAATCGCTCTCCTTTTGACTCAGAGGGGCTCGACGCACGGATAGCATCCCGAACACCAGATTCTCTCCTCGCTCTTCCAACTAGTGAGGAGATCGTCGTCCATAGACCCAAGGAGGTCGGCTGCCGACCCCCAAGCACTCGACAAACCGGCCCCCTTAGGTCTAGGCCACCGACCCTTAACGCTCGACAAACAAACCCTAAGGGAAGGCCTCGACGACCCCTCGCTCTTCCAACTAGCAAGGCGGTCGTCTGCCGAACCTTGGGGCTCGTCCGCCGACCCCATGGACTCGTCCGCCGACCCCCAGACCTCAAAAGGCACACTAATGGCTCTCTTACTCCACTACATAGCCTCCCGCGCAAGCTCCAACAAGGGATCCATTCCTCCTAACCCCTGGCCTCTTCGGAAAAATAACAGATCCTACCTTCTCACCCCGACATCTGCCCTTCCCCCAGAGGCAAAGAGTCACTCCTACACGACTGGATCACCCAGCCCTACAGGAGCGTGGGGCTTGTGATATGGGTCAAGAATAATGTGGCCCATCCTGGGCCACTGGATCCCCTTAGGATACGCGCCCTTCTGATCCTTCTAATCTGCCACATCAGCACCGGAAAACCGCCCGGAGCCCTGCCACGTCAGCCCGGAAACCGCTCCGGCGTCTGCCACGTCAGCCCTATACCGCCGGGCTTTCCACCGCTTCAGCCACTCGGGTAATCGGGTCCGGCCCAGCTCCAAACGGGTCTGGACCCGATTGGCTTCCTCTATAAATACCAAACCCTCCCCCTGTCTACAGGTAATCGAACTTTTTCCACCAAAACCCTAGTTACTGTTACTCTATCTTGAGTGACTGACTAGATCGTCGGAGGGTCTGCCATCGGAACCAACCTCGGTGTTCCAAGACCGTCTGCAGGTACACAAGACCTCGGATCCGAGCCCCCTGATCCGAGCCCAGCATCCAGCCTCACCTCACTCCAGCCTGTAACAGGTACCGTTCGGCCAGCCGAGGGTCGTCTGATTAGGAGCTTCCTCCGAATACAAATCGAGTAAGAACTCACACCTGGTGCATCCACACGTCTCCCAGAAACAAACCGCATCACTCTAGTTAAATAATATCTCAGTTTACCTTCTCCGAATTAAGGCAAAAATCCTAACCGAGATAATTCTTGTGTGTTTTATATGATTAGTATGATCCAGTATTTACTTGGTGATTTATATTAATTGTATCCCATAACTCAATAACATCTCCATACTTTCACATGCGATAATTCCCTAACAATTCCTATCTCTGGAGATTGTCAAAATTTAACCCTGTCACCATCTCCATGGTCAACTGGTTCTTGGTGAACATGGCGTTATCAAAGGCTCGAGATTGGGGAGTGCTGCCTGATTGGTAGTTGTTACCAACTTAATTTCATAATCAGGGTATATATATGTGATTGGTAGTTGTTACCAACTTAATTTCATAATCAGGGTATATATATATACATATATCAAAATTTGCATGATTAAGTCAATATGTATTGCTGTTTAGTGCTTATCAAGTTTAATGTATCGGCAATATATATTGTTGTTTCAGTCAATCTGTCTTACATCAATTTTAATTTTGAATGTTAATCTATGCAGTTTGATCAGGTCCCTTTAAAATGAGGCACTCGTAATCGTGAACCCACTGAGATCTGACTTGAAATCTTCTTCGATCCGTAAGGAAGAACAACTTATTATACAGCGTCTTCCCCAGGAGTCTTCCAGAGGACCGAGGCAAAAGACTCAAATAATTATTTAGGGAACCCGTAATAACAATATAATTATTTTTGCGTACAAAATACATGTCTATAATTATAAGAAAAATACAAATTTAAAAGCTCCTAAAATTATAGAAAAATCGGAGGGGCCTGCCTTGCGTTACATATTATATGTTTCATATATGACAAATTACTATATTAAAAAAATACATGTATCACTGTCATAATTTTTTTAAAGTCAATAGATAAAGTCTCTCATAAGCAACGGATAACAAATTTTGAACACCATTTTAAGAAATGTTAGTATGCTACTGTAAATCTAACTCTTTTACATAATAGATCAATCTATAAATTTTAAATAAAAAATATAAGTATAATTAATTGGAACAACCTTTTTCTAAAGATATTAATTATAGTCTCACAAAGAGCTTTTAAATAGAATTAGTATTTCCCTGTGTAAATTACACAACTTAAAATAGTTTTGAGGGACTCGTAAAATTATATAGGACTCCCCCAAAAAAAGAGAATTTGCTTAAACTTATGAATATCAATTTTTTTTTTGACTGGCAAAAGGTAGGGTTAACCTTATGAATATCATTCATATCGTAATTATTGAAAACTTCATTTCATTCTCACATAAGCAGATAATTCAGAAAATTACTGTCAACCCATAATGTTATACAATTGAATGTTACTGAAGTTGCTAGGGTGCGGGTGTAGGGATGTGGGTGAGTTTGGGAAGAGCTGTGAGATTTTGTGATGTTGAAAAAGTGAGATGGGAAGATACTATATTTGAGGGATTATAGTTTTTATTTTATTTTTATTTTTTAAATAAAATTCATGCATAGTGCACGTGTTAGTTATAGAAATCCCTACCTTTACTCTCCTTTCTCCCTTTCAAAATAGAGAAAGGAGAGAATGGGCTGACCGTGGGTCCTATTAATATAAGATATAAACTAGTGTTACCCTGTGCAAATTGCACAGCCGAAAATAGTTTTAAGGGACTTATAAAACTATATAGAACTTTAAAAAAAGTGTGAGAGAATTGAGAGAAACTTATGAATATCATCTCTACCGTAATTACTGAAATCTTCATTATCACATAAGAAAATGGTTTAAAGAATCACTGCTAAACCATAATGTTATCCTATTGAATATTACTAAAGCTATAAAATGCATGCAATGAACTGAATAACCAACCCGTTTATTTATACTTGAATCACCCCTACACAAAAAATTGACAATGTTGTTATTCTACAATAATCAATTAGCATCAATATCTACTAATACAAAATTTCTACACCTAATCATTCATATAAATCCAGATCGATCATTTCATGATAATACATGTTAACATTCCCACTAACGTAACCCAATAAAATATTCAACAGTTTTACATTTAATCCCTTTTCCTTTTAAAAAAAATAGCTAATATATGTATTCATTTCATGAACATAATTACACATTAACTATAGTAATCACAAAGCAATCAATATTCTAATTAAAAAAACATTTTTTTTTCAAAGGAATTTGCCGAAAGCTTACTTTAACCACAGCCGAAGAAAATCTTTTTTTGATTCCCGTTGATCCTTCACCCACGTGAATTCAACCAACCAACCCAAACAAAAAAAAATCAATTAATTAATTCAAAAAATTTGATCAGAATTTGGGAAGCAATCAAAATCTTGGATCTCAAAATCTTACGGGTCTAGCGCCGTCGCCACGCTTACGTGGCAGGATGGTGGGGCCTTTACCATTCCGGCGGTTGCGGAGCCTCTCTGTGATTTGTTGGAAATTAGGGTTGGATTTTGGGTTTGAGTGGAGTTTAGGGAAATTGGCGGTGAGAATAAGGAATATGAGCTACCTCCCATTATTGGCATTGGAGCTGTTTGATATCTTTTTAAAGTTCATCAATTGTCTTTTCCGCCGTTATGGTCGCCATTGTGAAGCCCAGTCGGTGTAGGGCTGCTGAGGCAGGACATGGGAGTATTTCTAGCGTAGATCTGGAAAAAGAAATATATTCCTCCATCCGCATCTTCCATTTCAAAATCTCAAACCATATAAATTTTGGGGAAAATTTTGGGTCCAAAGAAAAAGATGGAATTTTGATTTGAAGGGAATGAGAGTATAAGAGAGGCGGTGGTTAAAAAAATCAATTTGGCTACTGCAGGAGTGCAGATTGGGAAGGGAGGAAGTTCGGGGGTTGGGGAAGATGAAGGGTTTTGAAGGTGGGAGAGATGAGAATTTTGTTTGATTTTTAAATTTTTTATGTGCTGAGCATGTGTTAATTTATACTTTTGTTGGAGAAAGCGGTACACTCTCTCTCCTATTAGCACAATATATAGATTTAATTCACCGTTTATATACTTATATTTTCATCTAAAGAAAACCTAGACTTCAAATATGAGGTTTTATGTAGTTTCAGATAACAAAATGCATGTCTGAATTGAACTACATAGTATAAATTAACTCCAACGAATAGACATAATTAAACATATCAAAAAAGTACTCACCATTTTGGGCTTCTTGGTAATTCTCATGGAGTCGCTTCCGCGCATTCGCCAGCCACTCTACATCGACCAAGTTCTCCTTGTCGTCCTTCAACTTCTAATAATTCAAAAACAATATAATAAAATAATAATAATTCAGCATCATACGCTAAGCTTAACAATAAATACAAAGTTAAATAAGTGATTTAAGAGTGTTTACAGCTGGATTTGTGGAGTGGATAGACTCCAATTGAGCTTCCCTTCTTTGAACAAGTCTTGGTTTAGCTTCAACTGATGATGTAACACCCTGAATTTCAAATAAGACTGAATTCGAAGTTCCACAGGATTTTTACACTTCACTTCGTAGGGAATTAAAAACTTTTATTACAACAATAATTACATTTTACACAGCGGAAGCAAATTACAACATTGTACATGAATTAAATAACAACTTGAACATTTCTTTAAGCAGCAATCATTCTTTTGTCTTGTCAATAACTTTATCCTGCATGAAAACTGTGGGTACGTCAGTTGCATACAACTGATGCTATGATATAATACATCAATTTCTCATACTTAGAAAGCACACACTTGTCACAAAATAAAGCTAAGGGAGACTATCCTATTGATGTCGTGTGTGAATGTGCACTTATTCCTTAATACAGTTATTTATATTACATGACACTAATACGCACTTGTTCGGATTCTATGCATCTCATACTACATAGGTCCTAGGGCAAGCTCTTAATCGTTCTTCATCTTGTAGGGTTGATTCCCTCGCCATGACTTAAACTACTACGATCACTATGGTATGTATTCTAGATGTTCTATGAGTTACGAGTCCATGTCCAGACAAACTGGAGGGAAATCCTGTGTCGTGACATGATGCATCATGCAAAGCCTATGGACAATTCAGTTTCCGTCATGGAACAATGACACCACCCGTAGTCACCAAACACCCCATAGGTGTCGCCACGGTCCCGATAATCCGGAGTCATATCCACGCCATGACAAGACGCATCAAGCAGGCAACCTATGAATACTCTCACATCGTAGATCCGAGGCCCTCATACTTGTGTTTTTTTTTTACTTTCATCACATCTTCACTATTGTATTGTCCTTAGTTATTTGAATCATGAATAAAAATCAACACCCTAAAGTTACCACTTTCTCTATACCGATCTTAACCATCAATCAACAATAACGACCCAAACTTGATCTTTCATTTCAATATTTTATCTCGAAGGAATTTATTCAATGCCAGTATAAGGACTTAGCTACACTCTAGTCTTTAATCTCATTTCATGTTCATAAAATTGAGTATTCACACTCACAAAATTTTCTCATAATTCATCATGTCTTTTATTCCATTACATGTACAATTTCTTGTATAATAGGACAATTTCATTTTTCAACTTATCACATTCATAATTTAACTTCACACAATTTCTTTTATTTTCATAATATCATTCTTTCACTTATTAAGCCAAATCACAACTATCTTTATTTAAATTTTCCATGACACAATTCATTTAAACACTCTATTCAAAATTTCTTTTAAAAGAAAAGTATTAATTTTCTTTAATTACTCAATATTTCATTCTAATAATTTGAATCAAGTTCTTTTCCAAAATTGCCTTTAATTCTCACTATAATACGTCAAAAGCTATAGAAAAATTCTCATGAAGTCTAGGTATTTTTAGAATATTTCTAACATTTTTTCCAAACTATAAAAAAATAATAACATATGAAAAAAAATCAATTTTTCTAAAAGTGGCCGAAGCCGGATTCGAACCCACACACAACAGATCCCGCCTGCTACAGTAACCGCACTAAGGTGCAGCCGAAAACCAGTACGGCCACAGTGGCCAACTGTTAAATGTATAACTTAAATTATATTTATGTTCTGGGTTTAGGTATTTGAGTTAAAATTGATTTCAAAAAAATAAAGTCTACGAAGAGACTCGAACCCAAGCACATAGTGCCCCGCCCGTTGCTACAGTAACGTTTTTAAAACACACCTGAAGACCAATAAGGCCAAGGTGACTAATCGATGTGATATGAGAACTCTCTGCTTGTTACTAATATTTCATATTTCAAAGACTCTTAAACTCTTTTCTCCTCTAATTTATTTCATGAGAATTTTCAGATTACTGATCTTATAGATTTGCAACATAACAGTATTTTTAAATTATTATTTTGATATAAAAATATGAATTTTTCTTTCTAATTTGTATTCTAGGTCTACAATTTTGACATTTAAAGACAACCATGATTTCCACCAAATTTAGCACCACAATTATTACATAAGTTTGTTTTCTTGCTTTCTTTTATTTCTACAACAATTTCTAGAACATAATATCTTTTATCATACTAGTGTCACAATAATTAATGTAGCATATAACCAATATTTCAATTAACCAACTTGTCATTTACCAACATATATTCTATATCTAGCTTGGTTCAAAATTCACATTTTCATAGCAACATGATAATTCTAATGTAATAATCACAATTTATAGCTACTATCAATCAATTCATAAAGCATTCACTTCATTTCTAACTAGTCTCTTTTAAAGCAACACATGGCCAAGTTAACTAGTTTTTCTTAGCAATTTCATCAATTTAATCCCTAGCATGATATCTACATTAGAAGCTTGAGAAATCACTCACCTTTTGAAGAAAACAATTGAAAAACTCCTAGAAATCTCCTTGAACACAGGAACGGTTCATTCTCCTCCTAGATTGTGTCACCAAAATGCATTCTCCTCCTTGCTTGATGGAAACCCGAGCTCCTCTTCTTGCTTCTTGATGATAGGCCGGCCTCCAAATTGAAAGGGAGCACACACACAACTCTCTTAATCTTGTTACTCACAACTGCTCTCAATCTTTTTCTCACAACTAGTTTCTTTCTTTCTTTCTTTTGCAAATTTTTCTAGTGCTTTACATGAAGAAGATGAGGGGGGTATTTATACTTTTTTTTCAAAGCAAATTAAATGAAGGGCTAAGATTGATCTAGACGGATGTAGATTAGGGGTTAGGATGTATTAGGGAGTTAGAACAACTACCCATGAACACAAAACTACCTCTCCACTACTCCATCTCTCCCACCTCCTCCATGCTCCATCCGGCCAAGCCTATGCACACTCAAGACAAGTGCTAGTGCAATGCACGTGTCACACCATGCACACCTAGTTACTAGTTGTACATGTTAGTTTAATTAATTGTTACAAAAACAAGTATACCCTACAAGTTGTCTCATTTAAATGTGAATTAAACTAGTGGGCTCAATTTAGTGGGCTTTAGAATCCATGGGATTAAATAATTAAAATAATTAATTTATTAGTGCTGGCTAGATTTTAAACAATTAGGCCAAGGATGTAAAATAGGCTTTTGAATTAAAAGAACAGAATTAAAATACTTTGTTCATGGTATGAAAATAAATAATTTTTAAGAGAAGATGTACATAAATTTGTACGTGCAAAATACATAAAATCAAACAAACTTATATTAAATTATAATTGAAAATTCAGGATGATACAGATGATGCTTCGGTGTTGCTGCTCCTGTTCGAGCTCATTCGACTGTCTGCTTTACAATTCGTGCAACTTCATTAGCTACAACTAATACAAAAGAAGTATCCATATTTTCATAAAAAGGAAGACCTCAACATCATTTTAATTAGTTCGAGTTAGCGGCATACGGTTGATGGCAGCAAGCGAAGAATTCTCCGAAACTTTCACCCATTCGTCCATAATTTACTTCCACTTCCTAGTAACAAATAAACTCGTCAAAACTTAGATAAAAATCAAGAAGAGTATTTCTGCCGATAGTCAGTCTACTTACTAGACTAACTGCTTCGCCAATCTCTGAACTGCAGCTGATTCATGCTTTCTCAGTCCATTCACATGCCTTCCGATATCGGTTTCCTGTAATATCAAACTGATCAAATTCAAAACAACATATTATCAAATTTACAAAAAAAATAAATTAAATTAAATTTTAAAACCTGCAAAGCTTTGAGTGTGATGTCCATGTCAGCCAGACATTGTACCAGTTGAACAATCGAATCTACCGACTGCATAATTTTTTCAAATATAATCTCAAAATTAAAACAACTAGAAAATTTAATTTGACCACATAAAGGATTAGATTTGAGAGACAAAAAACTAACTTGACGAGGATCATCAAGTGCTCCTTTAATAGCGAGAATCTTCATCTGTTCTTGATCAATCGGACGGCCATAACTCCTCCGATCCTTATCATCATCCCCGATATCTACGTCATCATCCCCTACCTCCACTCTGTGATTCGACTGCGGCGTAAACGGCGACGATCCGAACACCTTCTCGATCGGATTACTGCTTTCCTTCTCCTCTTCTCTCTCTTGATCGGAGCTTCTTCTAATCGTCGCACTCGCGCTAGCACGGATCTTAATGCGGCGGCAACGATTGGGGAGGAGCATAGAGGCGCTCGACGATTCCGTCGCGGCGAAGGCAGAGCTCCGTCGCATGGTCGGAGGTGGCGATGGAGATCGTCGTGTCGATCAGAGTCCATAGATCGAAGCCGGTCGTTCGAAGAATCGAGCGGAGATCGTCTCGATCCATTGTTAATATGAAGATTGCGTGTTCGATTCGAGGTTTTATAGATCTGAAAATTGATTGAAATTAGATAAATTATATATATATATATATTTTGGGGGGTTGGGTTTATGTTGATTTTGGAGGGTAGAATAGTTTTTTTTAGCTTGATGGCGCTTTTGGGAAATGGAGTGGAATATGAGAGGGTGGAGAGAGAGGGAGTAGAGAGAGAAAGAGAGAAGTAGTAGTAATTTTTATTTTTCTCGCTTTCTCTGATGTAAATGATGCAATGTTCGACGCTAGTTTCAGGTTGTGAACCGGCGGGTAGCGACGGCCGCGACAGGCGTTGGGTAAAGACGGTCGGCGATGGTGAGGAATTCGACGGCCGGCGATGGCGAGAAAATCGACGGGCGGCAGAGGAGATTTGGGTGGGTTCGGGGTAGAGAGGGTTAGGGTTAGTGGGTTTGGGGGAGATGTGGTGGAAGAATTTTGTGTGTGTGTGTTATTTTAATTTTGCAATGATGTGAGCTACACGTGTTAATTCCTATTTTTGCTATCCTTCTTCTATTTCAAATAGAGAAATGAGAGATGGGGTAGTCCTATTAGCTTAAGATATATATAAATTGCACATTTAAAACTATACTAGTGTTACCCTGTGCAAATTGCACAGTCTAAATAGTTTTGAGGCTCATAAAATTATATAAAACTCTAAAAAAATGTGAGAGAATTCAGAGAAACTTATGAATATAATTCATATCGTCATTACTGAAATATTCGTTATCATCCTCACATAAGCAGATAGTTTAGAGAATTACTGTTAAACCATAATGTTATACAATTGAATTTCACTAAAGCTGCTTGGGAGGGAGGTAGGGATGAGGGTGGGTTTGAGAAGAGCCGTGAGATTTTGAGGTTATGAATGTGAGAGGGGCTATGTTTGAGAGGTTATTGTTTTTATTTTGTTTTTATAATAAAAATCATGCGTAGTGCACGTGTTAGTTAAATATGAATCTATACTTTTATTCGCATTTCTCTATTTCAAAATAGAGAAATGAGAGAGGAGAGATGAGAAAGAGAGTAGACTCTCTCTCTCCTATTAGTATAAGATATCTCTAATATTATAATGAGAGAAGGTCTTAGTGTCATTTGTCATTTTGTCATTCTACCAACATGTGCAACACACGTACATAACTAATATAAATGAGGTTTCATGTTCAAATCCTCCCTGCGCCAAAGTTTTTATTTTTATTTTTTGAAATTATCTCTAATATTATAATGGGAGAAGGTCTTAGTGTCATTTGTCATTTTGTCATTCTACCAATATGTGCAACACACATACATAACTAATATAAAGAAGATTTCCGGTTCAAATCCTCCATTCGTCATAGTTTTTATTTTTACTTTTTGAAATTATTAAAACGTGCATCGCAGTGTAAATTAGCAGTAGATATAATGCTATCGTTTTTATGTAATAGTATTAAGTTGTGACTCTAATTCGATTTTTTTATAATTGATGAAATGATGAAAAATTAAAGGCAAAATTCAAGCAAATAGATGGATATCAGGGTCAAAGAAAAAGTCCAACAAAATTTTCTTTTCATTCATCATATGCATGACAAAATCGGGGAAAAGTTGACACGGATGAAAAACGATACCACAATAATGATTGTGCCCCATATGACTTTTCAACATCATGCATGGACTCAATCTGCATGTAAGCGCATCCACAGTCGGCCGTTTATGTTACAAATTTTAATTTTTTTTTGGAAAAAAACAATGTTATCGACGTCAGCTATTTTTTCCAACTTTTTGTATTTTAATGAATAGTTTATTGCTATATTTAAAAAATAATTTAACAATTTTCATATTATAGGAAACAAAATATTATTTTATTAATTTTTCAGTTCATCGAACATCTGATAAAATTTGTAAAACTATTTTTAAAATACTTTAGGGAAAATTTTAATTTTTTATTTTACAAGCTCATATTCAGTGAGATAACTGGTTAGATAATAAATGAGAAATGGATGAGATGTTTCGTCCCTCCAAATATTTTATAAAAAAATATAAAAATATTGAAAGATATTAAAAAATTTAAGGAATTTGGACGGTTTAGTTTCTAAAATTGCTGTTGTAAAATCTGATACAACTCGTATTACTAATAACGGAACACACACACCACAAGCAACGGAAACTTCTAAGAACGCGATGCACCAAAAACATGCCATCACAATAAGCGCAAAATCTCACAAGAACACAATAATATGCAGAGATAACCAATATTTTTTATTCTCCAATAAATAAAAAGATTACAACTCTCAATCTTTCTCTCTCTCTCGTCTTTGAAACATTCGACAGTCACACCTCTTGAAGTTGTACAAAGATAACGGCTCGCAAATCCTCTCTATTCTGATTAGATTTCGATCTTAGATGGATTCAAACCCTAGGGTCTACAGCCACTTATGTAGCCCTCAAGTAAATATTAAAAGATAAACACAAATACATCTTATTGTACCAAAAATCCGAAAGCCCAAATAACACACATCGTCCTTTGTTGTCGACTGCACGTGGTTGCGGTTGACCGCAATGAGCCTTGCCAATACCCGAAGCCTGCACGGTCAATTGTCCCGCTTTTTGTTGGAACCCTGTACTCTTGAAGAATGCCAGCAGCCCGAGTCGGTCGACCACACACCCAGTCGGTCGACCGCAACCCATCCAGCTGCACTTCTTTTAGCTGTTGTTGCCTTATCTTGATGTCTTCTTCTTCGCATCTTTTTCTCTAACTTCAAAAACTCTCGTGCCTATGTGTATTTGAGGCCACAATCCTAACAATCTCCCACTTGGAATAAATACACAACGTTTCAAAGTTATTTTAATCTTACCACGCATTATCTCTGCCAATCTCCCACTCTCATGAAGAGCACCTCCACCACTCCACCACGTTGAGTGCACCAACCACCCCTCATAAACTTATGAAGGATGTGCTCCACCAATCACATAGAGCACGAATAACAAAAACAACCTTCCGTGTCGGATTCCGTATTACAAGACTCTCCAACTCGCAGAATCTCTATTAACACCGGACATGGTTCAAAGCCTCTCAATGCACCATTTGCAGTAGAAGTCTTCGTGGACGACACCTCCACAAAACACGCAGACTGCTCAACCTCTACAACCTCATTTCTGTTACCCTCACCGACATCACCCCGCATATCGATAACAGTGCTTTCTAACTCACAAGAGCGACTTGAAGCTTCCACTGCCATATCATAAAGTACCATCATCGCAGTAATTTCTTGCTCTCTAGGATTCCTCTCATGGCCAACATCTCCTACTAAATTAGTAACCTCCTCTTTCCCACAACTGAAAGAATTCGGCTGTACCCCACACAACCTACTATTCGATTCCGGCTGAGAGTCAACTACATGAGAAATGCCCATCACGTCTCTAAGTAAATACAGTGTTCCATCACGCTTCCCTTTTGCTATCACCCTTGAACCTACGGCTATATACCACTCCTCACTACCAACTATAGTAGACATACCTTTTTTTTTCTAGCCTTCCTACGGAGATAATATTTTCCTTCAAGTATGGAACATGTATTGTCTCTCACAAGATAATACTCTGATCATTATTGACTTTCACGCGAACAGTACCAACCCCTCGTACAAGACACCTTTGATTGTTCCCCATGATCACATCTCCAAAAAAAACATTTTTATAGTTATTAAACACCTCTATCCTTAGATTGCAATGAAAAGAAGCTCTTGAATCAATACACCTATCTCACGTACCCAACTCCTCCCTAGCTGATAAACATAACTCTTTAATATACACCACATTGGCTTCCTTTGGTTTAACTTCCTTCTGTTTTTTCTGATTCTTCTTCATATAAGCATTACAATTGCACATTATGTGACCTCTTTTGTGACAATACCAACACTCAGGTCCATGTCCCTCATCGCGGTCATCAGACACATTCTCAAATGAACTACTCTGATCATTTCTTCTTCGACTACTCTTAGATCTCGTACGTCTTTTCTCAACTGACATTGCAGAATCCTTAGAAGATGATGACAAGAATCCTCTGTTTCTCACCCTTCTTACCTCCTCATTCAGAATATTACTCACAACATCCTGTAAAGTCGTCGAATTTGTCATAGTGCTTGTAATAGTCTGTTCCACCTATCATAACTATCGAGCAAAGTAGATAGAAGTAATAATGATTGTTCCCTATCTGAAAACTTCAATACTGCAGCATCCATCTGGTTGTAACCATACAGGAATTCTTCTCTTCTGCTATTCAACCCCCATCCCTCAACTTCATATTAACCAACTTCTTCAGATGAAGAATTTGACTAGATGTCGATGGTTTCTCATACATATCTGTAAGAATCTCCATAGTCTCATTTATGGTCTTTGTCTTCGAGATATGAAATAACGCCTTCCTGCTCATCCCTAACTGAATCTGCTATAGCCCATTCTGATCGAAAAGATTCCAAACTGCCATGACCTTCGCATCATTGTATGCACCTTACGGCTTCTCATCAAACAACGGACCATCTAGCTATTCTGACGAAGATACTCTATCATCTAAATCTTCTACATCGCGAAGTCACTCCCATCAAACCTCTCGATCTTCAACTTGCTATTGGCCATCCCGAACCATTTTGCTCTGATACTACTTGTTGTAGAATCTAATACAACTCGTAGTGCAAATAGTTGAACACACACACTACAAGCAACATAAACCCTCAAGAACTAGATGCACCAAGAACAAGCAACCACAATAATTACAAGATCTCATAAGAACACAATAATATGCAGAGATAACTAACTTATTCCGCAATAAATACAAAGATTACAAAGAGATTAAAACTCTCAATCTCTCTTCCTCACCTTTGAAATACTCGGCACTCACCCTTCCTAAAGTTGTAAAATGATAACAGCTGACAAATTCTTCTCTATTCTGAATAGATTTTGATCTCAGATAGACTCAAACCCTAAAGTCTACAGCCAGTTATATAGCCCACAAGTAAACCCTAAAAGATAAATACAAATAGATCTTATTGGACCCAAAAGCTGAATACCCAAATAACACAGAGCGCCGCTTGCGGTCGACTGCACCTATTTGTGGTCGACTGCAGTGAGTCTTGCCAACATCCGAAGCCTAAACAGTCCACTGCATGGTCGACTTTCCCTCTCTCTGTTGGAACCCTGTACTCTCGAAAAATACCAGCAGCCCGGGTCGGTCGATCGCACACCTGGTCGGTCGACCGCAATCCCTCCAACTACACTTCTTCTACCTATTGTTGCCTTCTCTTACTGTCTTCGTCTTCTCCTCTTGTTCTTCAACTTCATGAACTCCCGTGCCTATGTGTATTTGAGGCCACATTCTTAACAATTGCCATATTTTGCATTTAACGACTGCGGCAAACACGATAAATTGTCAAATTCTATTTTGCCATTTTGCCATTTTCTTTGCAAACGATTGTGGATGCTCTAATTCAATTATGTATAGTACAATTTTGCAATAAGTATTTGAAATTTCCCATGTATTTTTAGGAAAATGGCAAATGGCGAAAAACACCCATAATCTATAAGGCAAAAGCCTTTAACCCATAAACTATCAGTCAAAGCAATAAATTCTCCGAACTACGAATTGCAATCAAAACCTGTACGTAAACCCTAAAAACCTATGTGAAATGTCCAACTTGTCCTTTTTTCGTTGTTTTTCTTTCTCCTAAAAAAACTGAAAAACCCATTGAAAACCCCAAAAAACCCAATTTTTTTACACAAATCAAAATAAAAAACCCTCAAACAATCATCAAAATCAAAATCCATCAAAATCCAAATCCAAATTCAAATTTAAGAAAACACACACATAAATCATCATCATTGGCCAAAATCAACAGCCCGATCAATGTTTATGTTCGCGAAAAAAAACCCATAAGAATTTGATTTTTATGTTTATGTTTATATTTAGTCCAAATCCAAATAAAAAAAATCTAAATCTAAAATTCAATGTTTATGTTCTTTTTGATTTTGTTCAGCCTCATCTCCTTCGTTCGTTTTTTTTCTTTTTGGGTTTCGAATGTTGGGTTGTTGGGTTTTCTTTATTTTTTTTCCCGGGATCTGAAGGATGGTGGTAGGAGCTAAAGGAGGTGGCGGTGGGGTTGGAGGAGGCGACGGCGGGATCGGGTAGAGGTGGACGGCGGGGTCAGGTTCGGATGATGATGATGATTGTGGTGGTGGTGGTGGTGGTGGGTTTCGATGTTGCTGTCCCTCTTGGATTTTGGATTGAGATTTTGATTTGGGAGAGAGAGGAAAGAGATTTGGATTTGGATTTGGATTTGGGATTTTTGGTTTAAGATTTGGTTGCACTTGGATTTGGATTAAAAAAAGCTGATTATAAGAACATTCTATAGTATTAGTAAGAGGAGGAAGGGTTAAAGATTTACCAGGTGTGAGATATCATTGTTCGAGGAGACCAGAAGCTCACATTTTCATTTAGCAAAATCGTCCATTCCGGACGATTCAATCATAACCAAAAAGAGAGATCCCAAAGGGGACCCTCAGGCAAAGTGTCATGAGGCACATTTTCTACAGTTCTAGACTAATCTTATACCCCTTCCTAGACTGTTGTAAGACATGGTTCTGATCCCTCCGATTATGCTCGAAGTCGTTTCGATAAATGATTTTATCTGGTTCCTATTTTATTTATTTTCCCTGATCCACCCTTGTTGACGATCTTTTACTCCGACAGCATCTAGGGTTCCTCAAACAATGTGATATCTCACACCTGGTAAATCTTTAACCTTTCTTCCTTTTACTAATACTACAGAATGTTCTTGTAAATTGTGGCCAATACCAGGTATATAAGCAGTGATTTCAAATTCAGAAGTTTCTAGTTCCTGCTTCATTGGGCCTTCATTACTCCCCATTTTGTTCTAGTTGATTCGAGTGAAAGTAAAAAAATCCATGTGGTGAATTGCTGGTCTGCTTGCCATTCGTTCTCTTGCACTCAAAAACTCCCGCAATATCCAACAGTCTCCCCTGATCTAGCCAAGGATCAAACCAAAATGTGCTCCTTCCATTGCCAATCCTATTTATGATATGCTGCTTTCCAATTTGGTATGATACTGATGAGATCGATGAGATTGATATTCAAATATTTTTTTCTGAGAACGTATTGATTTGACCCCATAAGCGGGACCCCCCTCCAATAGCATGTTGTCACCAGAAGCAGAACCCCGTATTTCTTCTAGAGAATCTTCTAATTGTTCCAGAGCAACTAGAAAGAGATTGGGATTCCGCATCAAAGAGTGTCTCTTCCGCAATGAATACCATAATTTAGCCGGGTAATGGTAGTCCCGAGATGCATTGCGCCTGCATGAATTGCCCATATAAAATTTGAGGCAAATCCAACAGCATAGGAGATGTCAGGTCCAGTAAGAGTTGCGATAGATAAGCCCACCAACTAGTCTTGGTACATATTCACATCATCAAGCCCTTTTTCTATCCATTTTTTGTTTTGTTGGATTGGGGAGTCACAGGGTTTGCTGCCCAACATGCCACTTATGCTATAAGAAGATCAAGAGCATACTTCCTTTTATTTCAGACAATTTCCTTTGGGAGAGTGAAAATTTTGATTTTTTTTTAATGGTTTATTAATATAAGGGCAATTTGGTCATTTCACACCCCCTTTTAAGCTTTCTGTACTGAATTTGACCACAATTTGTAGTTCAGGGGGTTTATCGCATTGACCAATAGATTAGGGGTTAAAGATTTTTTGCTCATAGATCAAGGATGTTTTCGCCATTTATCCTTACAAAAAAATGCAAATACTATGTACTATAAATTCAAGATAATGCACAGTTCAGTGCACTGTTTATCGTCACCAAGATAGCTAAGTAGATGAAATGAATTTCAATATAATGCTAAATGGTTGAATCAAATGTACATAAATATTTTTTTTTGATGCAAGTGGATAGAGTCAAAAGACTCCAGCCAGATCAAAATATTATAGATAAAAAATAGCTGTACAAAGACCAGGCTGAGGGTTTTACCAGTGGTAAAACAAAAGCCAAAAGAACAATACAATATGCTAAAGACAACAACCAAGCATCAAGACACAAAAAGCCCTATAGAAATAGCCCTACAGAAGTGCAACTACACGGAGTACAGACAGCCAAAAATGAGCAGTTAACATGAAGACTGATGCGGCTTTGAGTCAGGATGAGATGGAATGCGATCGCAGGGCCAAGGCTGGATTGCTGGGACGGCCGAGGAGCGACGATCGACGCTGGAGGGAAGAGGGGTCTACCATAGGATGGAAGTGATCCGCTCTCAAGCCAGAAAAAGCGCCTCCAGGAGCGCACTCAGAGGCTCGATCCAGACCGAACAGGAACGGCGATAGATCGCCGAAAACTAGACACAACCGACGCCACCAGGGAGACAAGGGACACGACCCAAAATGGGTAGCAGCTAGCTGACGAAAAGCAAGAAAGAGGAGTCCAGTCCAAAACACTGATCTCTCAATATCGTCAGCCGAACGGGGCCAGAAACAAGGCACCATCAAGAGGAAATGAATAGAGAAACAGCAATCCAGACCACACACAAAAGAAAATCCACAACTCAACGAGATAGCGCGATAATAATAAGGGAAATAATAATAAGAAGAGTAAAAGCCACATCAGAGCACAAACAAGCTAAATTAATTGTAGTCGGAGCAGTTAAAGGCAAGTAGCATAAACAGTTAAGATTACAAGCCAAAGAGATGGAGCGGCACTACAACAACACTCGCCCACTTAACTTGTAATCACCTACCGCCGATAACCATAGAGGACCAGCAGTCCAAACAAACACCTTCCCAAGGTGACAAAAAAAACGATAGGGAACTCCTAACCGTGTAGGGCAAAAGGAGGAAGAGCAAAGCCAACAGTAGGCACCAGCTGAGAGACCAAAAGAGGGAACGCGCCCAATCACCGCCAAAAAAACCAAAAGCCCCGATGGGACTTAATGGCCAAAACAAAGCCCAAACGATCAGCCCTGCAAGTCGAACAATCCAACCATGAGCATCAGTAAAGAAACGAGGAAGGAAACACCCCCCAAAAGCTCAAAAAAAGCACACAGAGCTAAAGTAACATATCCAGAACATCTCTAAATGAACACAGGTAGCTAAAGGAAGGAAGGTAACCCGCAAATGTACATAAATATTAAACTCTCTGTTAATTAAGCAGTTTACCAACTAAAAAGGACTACAGTTCTAAAATGTGGCTTGTCATTTATATAAAATTGCTCTACTATAGTAAAAAAAAATTCTAAAATCTCTAATCTCTAATCTCTAATCTCTAATATTATAATAGGAGAAGCCTTAGTGTCATTTTTCAATTTACCAACACGTGCATCGCACGTGCATAACTAATATAAAGAATGTCTTAGGTTTGAGTCCTCACTATGTCAAATTTTTTACTTAAAATTTTCTTTTATATTAAACATGCATTACATATATAAATTACTATCCATCTATCTATGTATAATATAATATATTTACTTACTATTTAATAGAAGAGTTTGTCACAGATAAACAATTTTTAATAATTTTTTTTCACAAAAGAAATACAACTTTTGTTACCAAACAAACATGTGTATCGCACGTACAACTCTAAATTTATTTTTCAACACGTGCATTGCACGTACACATCAAAGTTTTTCCTTCTTAATTTTAAAAAATTACGTGTATCGCCTGTTCAGGTCCATTTTTTAAAAAATTAAGGCATTTATCGCACATACTAATTATTATTGACTTACATGTATCACACGTTTAATTCAAATACTTTATCAAAATATGCATCGCACGTGAAAAATACTAGTTAATAATTACTTCACAGTGTACTAGACAACTTTTCCATTGCATAGCAAATTGATGAGAGGAGGTAAGGCAGTAATGCTACCATAAGTTAACACAAGTGAACGTAAAAAATTCTCTATTAACAGAATCACGCTCTCCGCACCCAAATCTATCTCAAACAAACAACAAATAGTTCGTACCCAAATCGGCAAATCCTACTAATTTTGTAAAGAGTAGTACAGTACATAAATCGTTGCTACTTCTCTTCTGCAAAAATGTGAAGCTTTTGTACACAATTAAGCTGATGTACCACTACCGCTGTACTGTATGCATACCTAGAAATACAAATGCTAGTCAAAACTGTACCATAAAAAGAACTGATCAACCTTGAACCTTAAATTCATCAAATATGCTACATTTATCATTTCATGATTACCTTCCTTTTTTCCCTCCGTAAGGGAATCCACTGTTGTATTGTAAAAACTCAAAATTTAACATTTGAATTGAGAAAAAAAATCCTTTATCATTCGCTAAAAATTTAAAATAGGAGTAAACAGTCGTTCATTATATATAGAAGTAGTAACAGAAGAAATGCTAAATATAAAAGACGGGAAGAAGAACATCAGTTTGAAGGAAAAAATGGGACGGACGCGGTCGATTAATTTAAAAAAATAATGAGAAAACAAGTGCACAAATATTGTTCACATTTGCCAATTAACCGATCTTTTCACATGTCATTATCCAAATATTAAATAATCAATCAATTAATTAATTAATTAATTAATTAATTAATTAATCTTCCTTGTGCTTACCGACCCAATCTATGCTAATTAATTAATTTCCACGTTTGGATAAATTCCTCCTCCTTTTTCCCTCCCTCCTTCCCTACTCACAAAAACCACACGCAGTCCAACAAGCAACAACCCATCATTTTGACCCAAACCCTCACCATTATAAATACAAATCAGAATCCATCTCAAACTCATAATATCATTCCCAATTCTCACATGGCCGGAAAGCTCTTCAAGTACTTATCCAAACCCGCCTCCTTCTCAATCCCAACCGCCGCCGCCAACGCAGCCAACCACAGGGCGGCGTTCTCCGGTCCGATCAACATCTCCATCGTCCCGAAAGAAGCTCGCCGAAACAAGAAGGAACCAGATTTTTCGGAGCCGACGTCGCCGAAGGTCTCCTGCATAGGCACCGTCAAGAGCAAGCACTGCAAGATCAAGAAGATCAAGAAGGAGAAGATCAATAAGTCAAAGTCAAAGAAGGTCGATCAAGAACCTGTGAGGGAGAAAGAGAAGAAGGCGTCGGCGATGAAGTCGATGTTTAGTCGTAAGGTGAGGGCGGCGGCGGCAGAGGAGGACGCGGCGGAGGTGGTGGTGGCGCTGCCGCCGGCGATCGGGGCGATGAGGAGGTTTAGGAGCGGGAGGGAGAGTTTGGGGGATTTTGACTGGAGGAAGTTAGAAGTTGAGAGGAGACAAGAGGATGATGATGATGATGATGATGATGAGATTTTGGTGCCGCATTCGGCACCGATATTGGTGGGAGGCGGCGTTGTGGCGGAGGTGGCGGCGGAGAAGAGGAAGAAGGAGGTGGAGCTTTGGAGGAGGAGGACGCTGGTGCCGCCCAAACCTCTTGCGGTTTAACTAATTAGTCCTAAATTTTCCTGTTAATTAATACATTTTTAGAATTTTATTTTGAGTAATGCTACAGCCACTACCAATTTGTCTACATTTTTCTTCACTAGTTTAGGTGGCACACTCTAATAGGTAGGGAGTGATAGAGTAGGTGGAGGAACTCTCCAATAGGAGAATGCCACCTACGATAGGAAAGAAAATGGTAATGAAATTGATAGTGGCTAAAGCATTACTCTTTTATTTTTATTAGAACTGATGATTCAGCGGTTATGATCTGTGCATCCTGTGATGAAATTTGGTGGATTTTGATAGAAAGATAATTACGGGTGGCTGTATAGAATTTGTGTTTTGTTTTGGTTTGTTTTGTAAATGTGATAAGACAAAAGAGGATTTTGTTTTGTATTTCCCTATGCGTTTGATTATTGAGTTGCGTTCACATTCTATATATGGCTGTTTTTTTTGGGTAAACACGTAACGTAATTAATCCAATGTTTGTTGCTGAATAGCCGCCGCCTTCTCGCTCATTCTTATCTAAACTCTTCCTAAGCTGGAAACACAAGATACAAAAGCTACTCTCCCTCGTTCTTATCACACACGAAGCAATCAGGGCCGGCCCCCTCAGGCTCCTAAATTTTTGTACCTTTTAACAGCCTAAAATTGTATTCTTTTGTAAATATATAGACACATTATGACGCGTTAAAAAGTTATATTGTAATTAGGGGCTTTTAAAAATAATTGTTGGAATTGAGTAAGTTTCAAAACACTTCTTTTATTGACAACATTGTCTTATGACTCAATGGTTAAAGTTTTGAGTTCAATTGAGGTTAAGGGTTCAATTCCTACATTCCACATAATATACATATATAGATATTTTTAATTTTTTTTTTTTTTGAACTTTCAGATTTTAAACAGATCAAAAACGTTTTTTCCAATTACTAGCCATTTTTTATTAAATGCATACAGTTTTAAATCCTTCATGGTTACTAGTTATAAAAAGAACTCATTTTTTTGGGAAAAAGAGTACAGGAGAGAAAAAATAAAATAAAATAAAGTCCTTTCTCTTCTTCGATTCTATTTTTTGAGCGGACTTTTGCTTTGATTTGGGTGGTGCAAGTTGGTACGTGTTGCTATTGGAGCATTAGGCAATATTGTAGACAGAATCTCGTTGTATCCTGGGAGAAGTATTTGGTGATCAACGATTCATCTCCAGAATCGGCCAAATAGTTTCTTAAAGAAAGTGCAACCCATGCCTCGAGCCACTTTTCTCTTTCTTCCTGTTGCATATCTGTAGCGCCCCGAATTTTCTAATATAATAACTTAGAAAATACGTGGCACAATCCCAGCATCAACTTCAATGTAACAGTACACATAGCTCAAAAACACGAATAATTTTATTCCAAATTCTTATTACAATAATCTTTTACCAACACAGCGGAAAACAAAACACCTTGAATTACAACATTCTTTTTACAACACTTATTTTACTAAAATTTTACACGAAGCTCTATTACATCAGTTTGTCTCCAAAACTATCTCAAGCATCCAACCTCCAACTCTAAGCAACAACCTGTAACATATGAGGCTAGAGATGATCCCTAACCCCCAAACTAAATGGGTCAGCCATAAATGGTGTGAGTGACATAAAATCAAACAATATAATTTAATCATAAAATATAAAGTCATCAACATCATGTATTAACCACAATGATAAACAATGAGGAATAACAAAGATGTAAATCATGAAATCATCATAAAATAAAAATGACAAGTGCATCTAGTCTAAGTGTCAAGTGTAGGAAAACAAGAAAACACATGCATAAAACCAAGTCAAGAAAACACAAGTTCTGTATGCGGACTCTCTAATGCATACTTGTCGAAGTCTATGCATCCCATACTACATAGGTTCGGTGCAAGCCCTTAACGTCTTCACTTCATAGGGTTCAATCTCCCGTTATGCAACTACTCCTAACACGATGACTACTACGAGATAAAGATAAACCGTGAATACTAGCCCTTGTCCCGATAATTTCGGAGATCAATCCCACACCGTAAGTAATTACTTGGATAATTCCGGAGATACATCCCACACCGCAGGTAATTTTACCTGAGATAATTCCGGAGATGAATCCCACACCCAAGGTAAGTTACTTCGATAATTTCGGATATTAAATTCCACACCGAAACAATGACCCTCATCACATGAATACCCCATGTGCGTCGCTTCGACTCTGATAATTCCGGAGATCAATCCCACACCACTAGTAGTTACCGTGATAATTCCGGAGATTGTCCCACACCACAAGACTGTGATAATTCCGGAGACATATCCCACACCACTAATAATCTACTGTGATAATTCCGGAGATTAAATCCCACACCAAAGCCATACTGAGGTGCATAACCCATGTTCCCGTTCATCATATCACCACTAGTGCCTGTCCTTATCATTTTTGGGTTACTTAATTACTTAACGAATCTCCTAGAGTAGTATACCCTACCAGCCTAAATTCAAATCTGAATAACTGAAATGCCTCTACGGCCTCAACGACCTAACTCAACACCGGTATACAAGGGTCACACACCTCTAGAGACTCAACTCAAATGTCAAAACAAAGTTCCACTAAACAAAGTGGCTCAACTAAATGTCTCAATTTAAATACTTAACTGAATATCTCAAAGTCAAATGCTTAATCAAATACTGGACTGAATGTCAAGTAGAGACTGAATTATCAGAAAAATCAATCATCCGAAATAGCACTAAAGTTTACAAAGATCCTTCAGTACCAGTCAACTTATACTGTAGTAAGTCGACTGTCCAGAAGACGAATTTCCAAAATTTTACAAAAATAAACTAAGTCATATAAGTCGACTTAAGAAAAGAAATCAGTCGACTTACCCGAGGTAAATTCCAATAAATCTTCTCAAAATTATTCTAAGTATATAAGTCGACTTAAAGGATTATAGGTCGACTGTCCAGAAGGACTACTAATTTTTTTTTTTTTTACAAAAATAATCTCCTCAGCGAACCAGTCGACTGCCTGTGAGCTAGGTCGACTGTCCAGGACGACTTTTTCAAAGATTTTAAAAATACAGTATCAGACTCGTACCAGTCGACTGTACAGTAGGCCAGTCGACTATCGGCCTACATATTTCAAAATTTTGGTCTGATTACTAAATCGAAACTGGAGTTTTCTAATGATTCATTGTTTATGAAAAATAGTTCGTATTCAGGAAAAATGATAAATTTCAACAATTCCTCATCACGTATATGTATAAATTACTCAAAACATCAATACGTCATAATTCAAGTTCTCATGTTCTAAATCACAAATTCTTTCATTAGGGTTTTACAATATCTACATTTCTTTCACAATCTAAATCAAAATCTGATTTATAATCTAATGTCCAGATGTTCATACTCAAATCTCAACATGCTTTTAGCAACACAATTTTAATAATAAAGATTTACTATTTCATCCACAATTTTTCACATGATTCACACCACAATACAAGATCTAAATCGTTCACAACATCAAATCAATACATCATTGATACTTGCACACATAGATCAACAACAAGACAAATTTCTATCATTCACAACATCAAAACAAACAACAAAACAAATCTTTATATCACTCACAAAATCAAACAAACAAAAACAAAGTCACTCACCTTTGAATTGAGGAAAAGTCCACGAAAAAGTCTCCCTTTTGCTAGATCTAAAAACTCCTTTTTGCTCCTCCAAAACCAATCTCAAAATTCTGTATATTGTAGCAATGATGGCTGGAAAAATTCTCTTAAATATCCGGGAGTGAATATTAGGGTTTTGAAGTAGTTTTGCAAAATAGTCCTTTTTCAATTTATTACTTCACTTATATAACCTTTCTTAGTTAAAATAGGTTAGATAAATCAAAACTAAATAAAATCCTTTTACCACTGGGTTTTCCAACAACTCAGCACAGCCCAGAGATGAGAAATTTCCGGATTTACACTCAGGGTGGCGATTTTGCGCAAAAGCCCTCCCTTTTGTAATATTTGCAATTACATCGTAAAATATTTATAAAAATCCAGAAAAATCAGAAATAATATCTAATAATACATATTATATTTTCCAATCAAAATATTTGACCTTTACTTTCCAGAAAAACATTTGCACAAGATTCTGCATAAATTTCATATTTGCAAAAACACCCTTTTTGTTTAAATCTTCACCAAATCGACTTTAAATAAAGTCCAAATATATTTAAATTCAAATGATAATCATGGGGAACCAAAATGTCAGTAAAAAGAATTTTCATAATTTATTCAAGATCCCAAACGACTTTTTACATAAAGGCCCCTCTCTTTCGAGATATTTGTAAAAATAGTTTCTTTATTCAGAAAAATCCCAAAAATTAGAATACACTCCATAACAAGTATGAGAACTTATTAAAAATATAAAATTATATATTTATACCAAAATTATCTGCACGTGTTTCGCACGTGTAAAAAGATAAATCTTTTAGAAAATATTTATTAAATTTCCAGTAAGTCATTTTAATTCATTTTCAAATATAAAAAAAATATTTGAAAATACGGGGTTCTACAAGATCAACTCCAGAGCCATTCTCAGAAGGTTCATTTGGTGCACTCAGGTTTAACCCATTTTGATTAACAATTTTAAGAAACTATTTTATGTAATCTGTAATGGCTCCTATTTCTGACCGCAAGCATGAATCCAACAAACCCGAGAAATTTGCTGGCCTGAACTACAAGCTATGGAAGAACAAGATGTTTTTCTATCTGTCGCTGAAGGAAGCTGCTTATGTTCTTACCCAAGACTGTCCTGTAATGTCTAACTCAGAACCTGTTGATGTCCATGAAAATGAACAAATCTTAGATGACATATCAGAATGGAAGGATGCCGATTTTAAATGTAAAACTTTTATCTCGAATGAGCTATCTGACGAACTGTATGACTATTACTTATAGTTCGATATGACTAGATCTGTTTGGGATGCCTTGCAAAAGAAATATGACACCGAAGAGGCTGGCTCAAAGAAATTCGCAGTCAATCGTTATCTCAAATACACCGTGGTCGACGACAAGCTGGTAACTATTCAATCACACGAGTTACAGCACATTGCTCATGAGATCATTTCAATGGGAATACCCCTCGATGAGAAATTTCAAGTAGTTGTGATGATTGACAAGTTACCATATGGTTGGAAAGACTACAAGAAAATCCAGCGATACAAATCAACGGAACTAACCATGGAGAATTTAATAACTAGGCTTAGAGTTGAGGAGGAATCCAGAAAACAAGACCAGAAAGAAGAAGTCTTGCTTGTTCAACAGAACAAAGCGAAGGTCCATTTGAATCCAAAGAACAAGCCGTTCAAGAAGAATGTTAGTAAGAAGTTCAATTCGAACTTCCGTCAGAATGGTCAGAATGGACGTCAGAATCCGAATAGTGAAAATAACCAGCAAGCCCAAACCAACAACAATGGAACAGATCCTATCGAGTGTTGGAAGTGTCATCGCTTCGGACATATCGCTGGGAACTGTAGATCGCGTACGTCTGCACCATAGGCTATTGCTATCGAAGGGCCTTTAGTGGCTATGATCACTGAGATCAATAAGGTCGGTGTAACCGAAGGGTGGTGGGCTGATACGGGCGCTACTAGGCATATTTTCTATGAGCGCAACTAGTTCAAAACTTATAAGGAGACTGAAAATCATAAAGTGCTACTTGGTGATTCACATTGTATTAATGTGGCAGGCACTGGAGAGGTAGACTTGGAGTTTACCTCTGGCAGGACTGTAACCCTCAAAGATGTCTTGCACACTCCTTATATGAAGAAGAACTTGATTTCTGGCTACCTTCTCAACAAGGTTGGGTTTCATCAGAGCATCGGATCCGACCAGTATGTTATAACTAAGAATAGAATTTATGTGGAAAAGAGATTTGCATGTAATGAGATGTTTAAACTCAGTATTGAAATGAATAAGCATAATGCTTCTGTTTACTCATTGTCTTCTTTTAATTTATGGCACTCTAGACTATGTCATGTTAACAAGAAATTGGTAAATAATATGAGCAAATTTGGCATGATACCAAAAGTTAACTTAAATGAAATTGAGAAATGGACATCTTGTAGTCAAGCTAAGATAATTAAAACTTCACATAAAAGTGTAGTTAGAGAAACAAAAATTCTAGAATTGATACATTCTGATATATGTGAGATGGATGAAACATTAATTAGAAATGGTAAAAGATATTTCATTATGTTTATTGATGATCATTCAAATTATACTTATGTTTTTATTATGACACATAAGAGTGAAACAATTGACATGTTTAGAACTTATGTAACTGAAGTGCAAAATCAATTTGAAAGAAATATTAAGAGATTTCGTAGTGATAGAGGTACAGAATATGATTCCACTAAATTTAAACAATTATATGCATCATTTAGAATTATTCACGAGACTACTGCACCTTATTTACCTGAATCTAATGAAAAAGTTGAGAGAAAAAATAGGACTCTTACTGAATTGGTAGTTGCTTTACTTATTAGTTTTGGAGCACCCAAATACTTTTGGGATGAAGCTCTTTTATCTGTATGTCATGTTTTAAATAGAATTCAGCATCTATCTTCTGATACTTCACCATACGAATTGGAGAAGTAGAAAGCCTAATATTGATTATTTTAGAGTTTGGGGTTATTTAGCATATGTTAGAAAACCTATTCCTAAAAGAATCAAACTTGCAAGTAGAGCATATGAATGCGTTTGTATTGGTTATGCACATAACAGTAAGGCTTCTAGATTTTTAGACTTGAATAATAATATGATTATTGAATCTTTAGATGCTGATTTTGATGAGGAAATTTCCTTACTTATTGAGGAACAATGGGGGTAGTAGTGGGGGTTCACAACCATCTACTTCCTCTAGCGTACCTCAAATTAATACACATTTTAATGTTGATTTAGATTCTGATCCTCGTAGAAGTAAACGTGCTAGAACTGCTAAAGATTTTGGTGATGACAATGTTGTGTATGCTTTAGAATCTGACCCTAGTTCTATCAATGAGGCCTTAACCTCATCCGATGTTGATTTGTGGCAAGATGCCATAAATGACGAGATGAATTCACTAACCTTAAATGGTACTTGGGAGTTAGTGGACTTACCTCGCGGCAGTCGTACTATACGATGCAAATGGATTCTTAAAAGAAAGCTAAAAGCAGACTGTACTATTGAAAAAATTAAAGCTAGACTAGTAGCTAAAGGATATGTACAAAAGAAAAATATAGATTTCTTTGACACTTACTATCCTGTGACTTGTGTGACTACCATTAGAGTTTTATTAGCTATTTCTGCTGTGCATAATTTGTTGATTCACCAGATGGATGTTAAAATAGCTTTCCTTAATGGAGAACTTGAAGAAGAACTGTATATGGACCAGCCTGAAGGTTTGTGATTCCAGGACAGGATCACAAAGTCTACAAGCTGAATAAGACTTTATATGGTCTTAAGCAAGCTCCTAAACAGTGACACGACAGAATTGATCAATTATTACTCTCAAATGGTTTTTCTATCAATAATGTTGATAAATGCCTTTATTATAAAACATCCAACGATAGTTGTATTATGCTTTGTCTATATGTAGATGATTTACTCATTTGTGGTTCTTCACTTGAATTGATTTCAGAGACTAAAACTATGCTTAGTCAAAATTTTGATATGAATGACCTAGGTGAGGCCAATATTATTTTAGGCATGAAAATCACACGTACTGAGACTAGTATTACTCTTGATCAATCTCATTATATTGAGAAGATCTTGAAGAATACAATTACTATGACCGTATACCTGCATGTACACCTAGTGAGCCTCATGTTAAACTTCGGAAAAATTTTGGTGTTGGAGTTAGACGAAAGGAATATACTAGTATTGTTGGTAGCCTTCGATATGCTATTGACTGCACTAGACCTGACATTGCATATGTTGTAGGGGTATTATGTAGATTTACGAGTTGTCCTAGTTTTGAGCATTGGAATGCTATTGACAGAGTCATGAGGTACTTGAAAAAGACCATGAACTTAAGACTACATTAGGAGAGGTTTCCCGCTGTCCTTGAGAGATTCAGCGATGCAGACTGGAATTCATTTTCAGATGATTCCAAGGCCACAAGTGGGTACATTTTTAGTATCGCTGGTGGTGCTGTTTCTTGGAGGTCCAAGAAACAGACCATTTTAACTTACTCTACTATGGAGTCTGAGTTAGTTGCTTTAGCCGCGGCTAGTGACAAGGCAAGTTGGTTGAGGAACCTCTTGTCTTACATTCATTCAGGGAGTATGCCTATACCTCTGATCTTAATCCGCTCAGATAGTATTGCTGCCATAGCTAAATTACAAAACGCTAACTATAATGGTAAGAGATTAGAAATTCGTCGCAAGAACAGTACGGTGAGAGAGCTCCTCATGTCGGGTGTAGTTACTATGGATTTTGTGAGATTGGAAAGTAACCTTGCAGATCCTTTGACGAAAGAATTGTCTCGAGACAAAGTTTGGAATACATCGATATGGATGGGATTGAAGCCCATTTAGGATCACAATTGGTGGGAACCCAACCTATACGATTGGAGATCCCAAGACATAGGATCAATGGGAAAAACAAGCTATATTGTGATTGGAATCATGCAACCTAGGAGTTTACCACTCCTTAGTCCATCTTGATGTGTATGTGCATTATGTTGTGCATGATGTCTTGTAGCGTTAGTAAGGATGAGCCTGACACTTAATGATCCCTATATCTCTGAATGAGAGGAGTGCCTAGCTACAAGAGCACTCTTGATAGACTCACCAAGGTTATTGTGAAGTGTGGCCGCTTCTATGAGAATGGGGCTGATTCTCTAAAACATTCACTTATACTGGGATAAGCACAAGGCCGGAATGTGCTGACATTTAGAAATTGCACATGGTAGAAACACATGTGGTTTTCTTTCACTATGTAAAAACGGGTAATGAGTTCAAGACTTAAGATCACTCATTATGCTTGCATTTTGGGAATTGTCCACTATGTAAGGTTCAAGTCTTCGGACACCTTACTTATGCATGGTTCTATACTTTTGAAAAACCACTTCTTTTCAAAGTAGTGTTTTAAATATATAAGTTGGGGATTGTTGGAATTGAGTATACATTCAAAATACTTCTCTTGTTGACAACATTGTCTTATGGCCCAACGGTTAAAGTTTTGAGTTCACATGAGGTTGGGGTTCAATTCCTACATTCCACATTATATATATATATATATATATATATATATATATATATATATATATGACCATGTCGGGCCTTAAGGCCTTAGGGGTCTTGGGGTCTCTTTTGAAAAAGAAAAAAAAATGAACTTTCAAATTTCAAACAGATCAAAAACATTTTTTTTTCAATTAATAATATAGCTATTTCTAAAAGTAAATGGCCTTTATGCTATAGCCGTTTCAAGAATTAAAGGATCTTTATGATGTAGTCGTTTTTGATTAAATGCATACAGTTTTAAATCCTTTCTGGTTACTAGTTATAAAAAGGACTCATTTTTTCAGAAAAAGAGTACAGAAAAAACAAATCCTTTCTCTTCTTCGATTCTAGTTTTTGTGCGGTCTTTTGCTTTGATTTGGGTGGTGTAAGACACCCAATAATTTTAAATAATATTTTTGAGATTAATAAATGAATTAAAGTGATTTTCTGTGATTTAATAAACATATTTCTCAAATTTATCATTTTACACGTACAAATATTTTATTGGGAAACTCGAAGTCAGAAATTATTTTGGGGAAACCTAATATTTATTAGTAAGAATTATTTATGAATTTTCTGGATTTTTTATATTTACTTGGCATATTTGCAAATATTACAAAAAGAGGGGATTTTGTGCAAAATTACCACTTGGAGTAAAAACTCTAGATTTTTGGTTTTCTAGGCTGAGCATGATGGCTGGCCAACTCATAGGTAAAGATTTTAATTTTTGTTTCAATAGATTTGTTAATTTATTAAAGAAAGGTCTTTTTGCAAATTTACCACTTAGAGGCAAAATTTACAAAATTGATTTTCTGGTTTGATATAGATGCCGACTAGATCTGGGGAGGTTACTATTATTTTAAATCTCAATTAAATTGGTGAATTTAGTTACCTAGTATAAATGATCTATATATGTAAAGATATATTTTAAATTTTTTTTTTTGCAAAATCTTCTCAAATCCTAATACTCCAGATTTCGGCCTATATAGGGGCTGCTACAGTCGTCCCTCCTCTGCAAAAAACAAAAGTATATTTTTATTATTGATTTTCTTGGAGTTTCAAAGCGATGATCTTGGATTTTGCAAAATGAAGGGCTTTTTGTTATTCTGTATTACTTCGGTTGATTCTTCATTGAGGTGAGTGACATATATATATTTAATTTCTTGTTGTTTTATGCATGCTAAATATGAGGATTTACCAAATAGAATGCATGTTAGATGATTGTATGATGATATAATGAATATATTGCTGGATGGATAATTAAAAATTGAACTTTTATGAATGATGTGCAATTGATGAATAAAATCTCTATATAGATGACTTAAGAATGTTAAAAACTTAGTAGGAATCATGGGTATGTTGTTTTCCTTCATATTCTTGCGGGATTGTTGACATATAATGGGTTGTTAGACTTATAATTCATAAAAGTGAATAAATGTGGATTCTTTACTATGTATGTATGTATACATTCTGTGTTGATGTTTTGATGAAGAAAAATTAGACTAATACATGTTGTAATGGCATATAATCATGGGCAAACTGATATAACTAGTTGTATGAGTGTTTAAAAAAAATGCAATAGAGGTTTTGAGAACAAAAGATCAAGTTTTTGAAGAATTGAATTGGGTATGGCTACGGGTCTGATAGTATGCAGGCCAAAAGTGGAATTTTTGTGTTTTTCGAAGTTGTCAAGTGGATCTTTGGTTTATACTATTACTGAGATTGAATTGAACATTTTACCACTCTTATACCAGTTTCTTGCTGACTTTTCTGATATATATATACACATATAAACATATATATTCCTATATTCGTGATTTGAAGATTTTGAGGGAAAATTGCTCTTTTGTGAATTTGTTAAGAGTTTGATATAATTGATGAACTCCAGTATATTAGACAAGTTGTATTTGATCATCTCAGGATTTTAATTTCATGAATTCATGCTTTTAAAGATTTAAAACCATGTATAAGATTGAAAAGTGCACGAAAATTAAAGTGCTGTCATTTTAGCTTGACGGTCGACCGTCCAAGAACAACGCTTGAATTGACGATCAACTGTCAAAGGTTGGATTTTGGATTTTTAGCATGTCAGTTGACCGCCACTTTTTGAACTAAGATGTCAGTCGACAGACACATGCTGTTCTTGCTGTTTTGTTGAGTTTCTTGCTATTTTCTTGAACGATTGATTCTTCGAGCTTATGGATTATTGACCTAGTATTTTAGATGAAGTTTTTACTACAGATTATTGTATTTTACAGAGAGTTATGTTTTGATTATAATAGAGTTTAACTCGCAATTTCTATGGTTTAGAAAGCGAATTATACATAGATTTCGAGAGGTTGATGTTTCGTGATTTTTGTATAACTTCAAAAATGTGAAACTCAGTTGTTTAAGAGATTTAATCTCAGATTTTATTTCAAGAAATTTTGTGAGTACTCAGAAAAAATTGGATTAGCTTGATTAAATAAGTTTTCTTAATATGAACGATTTGGTGATGGAATCAAGAGTTTTAATGAAAGATTTGTGTTGATATTTGAGTTGTGAGTCTCTAGAGGTTGAGTGGGATTCCTGTAAACCGATAGATAAGATTTTGTGGTTCTTGGCTAGTTGGGGACTTGGGGTTATTTTGGTGGAATTAAGTCCGACAGGGTACACCAACTCTAGAGAGGGGAAAATCATGTTTTAATTAATAATCAACCTAAGGACAGGCACTAGCGAAGATGTGATAGAACTTGGGAAACATAAGTATGAGCTCTGTTGTTAGCCCAACGGATGTATTCCAGGACTGTGTGTTGTTGTGTCCCTAGTATATTCGCGTGTCGAGCATGCCTATTCATGGAATGCCTAGAGGACAGTTTGTATATTCGCATGTCGAGGGTTGGCAGGACTATTCACGCAACATACAGTGCGTTCGGGTGTCGAGGGTCGGCAGGCCTATTCACGGGATGTACTGTGTATCTGCATGTCGAGGGTTGGCAAGCCTATTCGTGGGGTATACCGCAGGGAGGTGATTCTCCAAAGTTAGAGCTATGCTTACATGATGCTTGCGCGTCGAGGGTTGTTAGGCCGATTCGCAGAGTATTCTAGATCTTGTTTCTATCATCATAGTAGGATTAGTTGCATAACGAGGGATTAAACCCTTTAAAGTGGAGAACGATAAGGACTTGTACCAGACCTATGTAGTATGGAATGCATAGAATCCGACAAGTATGCATTAGAGAGTCATCATACTGTATTTGTGTTTTCTTGACTAGTAATATGCATGATGCTTTACTGTTTACCTACACTGTTTACCTACACTTGACACTTAGCTTAGTTTTACTTGATGTTTTATGCTTTATTTATCGTCATTTCATATTTCATTGTTACTACTGTGGGAATATGTTGATTATAAATTTATTCTTTATGCTTCATTTAAATTGTATTTATTTTGATGTCACTCACACCGTTATGGCTGACTCTTGTAGTTTTGGGAGTTAGGGTTATCTCTAGCCTCATGTTTTACAGGTAGGTACCGTTAGAGCATCCACAGTGGTGTTTCTCATTTTGCCAAAAATGGCTGCAACAGTAATAGCAAATAGGATCGATCGCTGCAGTGGTTGTTTGCTATATTGTTCGCATTTTGCCAAAAATTGAGTGGGACGGTATATGATATACCGTCTCACAAAAAAGAAAACCTCTCAGACAAGAGATCATCTCTTGTCTGAGGAGTTTTTTAAAATAAAAAAAAACCTCTCAGACGGGATATGATCTCTTGTCTGATCACAGACGGGATATGATATCCCATCCTTTATAATTTGAGAATGGGTATTCTGTTTCTCATATATGAGAAACGAATATAGCACATTTGCTAAAAATTGGCAAAATGAGAAACCATTGCAGACGATCGTTTCTTATAAAATGGCAATTTGCCAATTATAAGAAACCACTGTGGATGCTCTTAGCTTGGGATTGGATGCATGTGGTAGAATGATAATATGGCTTATGCAAACTGTAAAAGAATGTGTTGTAAAAGAAAGAAATTGTAATTCAAGGTGTTTAATTTTCGCTGTGCTATGTAAAGAATTGATGTAATAAAAGTTGAAAATTTTTCTGTGTTTTCTTTGTTTACTATTACATTGAGGTAGATGCTGAAAATTGGGCCACATATTTTCATATTTATTTATTGGAAATTCGGGGCGCTACAGCAAGTTAGTACGTGCTGCTATTGGAGCATTAGGCAGCACTATAGACAAAAGCTCGTTGTATCCCGGGAGAAGTGTTTGGTGATCAACGATTCATCTCCAGAATCGGCTAAATAGTTTCTTAAAGAAAGTGCAACCCACGCCTCGAGCCACTTTTCTCTTTCTTCCTGTTGCAGATCAACTCCAGAGCCATTCTCAGAAGGTTCATTTGGTGCACTCCAGTTTAACCCATTTTGATTAACAATAATTATTTGGGCCTTTCGCCTTGGGCCACCGGGAACTCAGGGCCAGCCCTACGTAGCATCTTCCTCCTCCAATATCGAGAGCAACTCAATATCGTAAATGATCATATGACCTACCCCTTTTCTTTGCTGCAATGTTTGCAATCATGTTTTCCTCCTCACTCAACATTAATGTAGGGGTTCAGCAAGAGTTAAATATTCTTCGAGATAGAATCAGTCCTGATTCCACCAGGAGCTTCATCCATTCCCCACAGCAGTTAAGTCATCCTGGCTAGTAACAAGACCTTATGCCGGATAAAATACAACAATTGAGTTTATCTCGTTAGAAATTCTAAAGAATGAAACTCTTCCCCACATAAACCCGCCAAAACAAAATCCCTAGATTTGAGTTGGAGTGTGCGGCGGGTAGGGTTCAGCCCCCCCGGTCCCACTACTGCCCATCGTCCCTCCCTCCCTCCTCACATGCCTTCTCTACTTCTTCCTGTTGCTCCACCGATCGTGCTACGGTGGGGGGTTGAAGAGTTCCTTCTCGCCATGTCCCAGACAGGGGCTTCCTCCGACCGAAGCGTTGACTTTTGCTGAGGCGATGGCGAGCTCCTTCTGTGTGGATCTCACGGAGATGGCAGCTCGGTGCTTGGGCCGCCGCCACTTCGGCTGGTGCGACGACTGCTCAGAGTGCCTTCAACCGATCGAGATCTCTCACCCCTCATGCCGATTCAAAGTCGATCATCAAATTCGGATGTGTGATGGTCATAGGGGGCTGCAAAATCGTCGCTAGGGCCTTCGTATCGACTTCGGGTGATTTTGTGGTTCATCTCTGGTAGCAACAGCCAGAGCGACATCGCCACTTCTTCCCCTCGTCAGCGACCCGGACATCGGCAACGCCACCGCCCGTTGTGGCGCGAGGATTTACTTCTTGTTGTTTGGTTTGAGTTTCTAGTTGAGAGTGAGAGAGTCATGGTGGGAGATGAGATACTCTTTTTTGGTGTGCGTCTGTGCATGTCAGAAATCACCTGAGAGAGCAAGAGACAAGAGCATGAGAGAGGTGAACGTATTCTCTTCACGGCTCTCTCTTTTTAGCTGTGGCTTTGGTTGGGATTAGTGAAAGTGTTGTTTGTGAGTATGTGGGAGGAGATTAGGAGAATGATGGGTTCGGCGGATGTCTAAATCCGACCTAATTCGCTTCAGGTGGGTGTGCGCATACCATGGAGGCGGTGCATGAAGCTAATTTGGCGTACATAGTCAGTACTGGTTATGTTGCTTCATGTTTTTTTTATTGTTCATAGTTTGTACTTTGGCCTAGTACTCTGTGTTTATTTTGTTAATTTTTGATTAATGAATCAGGGTGGCCATATTTCACATTTTCCTAAAGAAATAAAAAGACCCTATGCCTTATATACTAGGCTAATTTTGAAAAAAAACCCTTTGAACTATCCCTTTTATGCAGAAAATCTCACTGTATTTTTTTTGCACAGAAAATCACACTCAAGTATGGTTGCAAAAATCCTCCTTGAAGTATATTTTCAAAAAACCACATCTAACTTTTCTGTTTGTATTAGATAACCTCATTCGGCTTTGCAAGTTGGTTAAGAAAACATCGTGCATCTTTCTCATTATTGTCAAAAAATCTCAGTCAACTTTAGCAGAAAGCTCAGACCGCCGGAGTGGATTTTTTGCAACTGTACTTGAGTGTGATTTTTGTAAAAAGAAAAGTTCAGCCAGATTTCTTACACGAAAGGGATAGTTCAAGTATTACTATTATTATTATTATTATTATTATATATATATATATATATAGAGTGATCTTCGGTTGCAAACGGGCCGGAACGGGTCGGTTCGCACGGACCCGTGCGAACTTCGATCTGGACCGTTGGATCATCCAGATTTTTTTTTATCAGATCTTGCCTTAACTCATCGTTGCGAAGAACGGGTTAAGGCAAAATTTTATTAAAAAAAATAGCCTTAACCCGTTCTTGGGAAGAACGGGTTAAGGCTATCTTTTTTCATTTTCGTCGACATACAGTTCGTTCGTCTTCTTCCGTTCTCTTCTTCTTTCTTCGACGAACCCAAACCCAAACGACGGAAAAAAACCCTAAAAAACCCTAGCTCCGACGCTCGAAACCCTCGAACTCCCTCTTCTCTCCCAACTCCGAAGATCGAAACCCTCGAACCCCGACTATCGAAACCCTAGCTTCTCTTCCCTAATTCGTTACGAAATCGGAGCACTACATTTCTCTTCCAAATCGACCGCTTGCTTGATTTGGACCTATCCCGTAAGGTATACACTATTTCTTTACCCCAATAATCTACATTTGTATTTTTTTTTGAATTTGTGTGTAGTAATTTATTTAGAAATTGGGAAAAAATTTAAATGCGTTAGTAGATTTTGGATGTAGAACCGGGTTGACCTTAAGTATATTCAATTGCCGAATTACGTTGCTTGCATTAGTAACTAGTAGAATATATATATATATATATATATATATATATATATATATATATATATATATATATATTCCCTCAAATTTAGCCTATATACTACGACATAGATGCTGCCTAAAGCCTGCATCGTTCAACAGGTGATATAATCAGAGATGCAACTAAGGATGTTAACAAAATCCATTGCAACTGGGTTAGATATGCAGGTGAAGCCTGACGGTACTAATGTTTGGATATGTACCTTTAAAGTTACAACTAAAATGTAACTTCTTTTTATGTTGCAAAAAAAAAAAAAAAAAACTCACTTATAAATTTCAACTTTCAACTTACCAACCCCTCTCTCAAATACAATCACAGTTGTAGCTGCAGATACAACTGCGGTTGGGAGTCTATTAAACATCCTCTCCAAGGGCACGTTCAGTCCATTCCCTTACAACCAACTTTCACCAATACTGATGCCCAAACACACAGTCCAAACCTCACATCCCAGAAAAGGCTCAAACTAACAAGCCCATTATATCTCTCTCCTAAATATATCTAGTTTGGGCCAGCCCAAAACCTTTAACAATTACAATTTCAGCCTGTCATTAAAAAATTAGACAAAAAAAATATTACCTCCGCTACCCACATCTGCTTGTCCCCATCGTCCGTTAGTCCGTATCTGTCAGAAAAAAGTTCAAATCTTTTCCAAAACTCCCATTGCGTCCCCCCCCGCCCGCGTTTCCAGCCCGCATGCCAACAACCTCCCATCTACTCCTCCTCTTCTTCCATACCCGCCACCTGTTCGTCCTAATCCCCAACTGAAAGAAGAAAAAAAATCCCCTAAATATGTCATCTCCTTCTCCCTCCCAACCCGAACCCGAACCCGAACCCGACCCAATGCCCATCCTCCTCCTCCATGGCGACCTCCACATCCACATCCACCAAGCCCGCCGCCTCCCCAACATGGACATGCTCTCCGAGCGCCTCCGCCGCTGCTTCTCCCCCTGTCTCCCTCCCCCCAAATCCCAATCCCAATCCCAATGCCAATCCCAATCCCAATCCCTATCCCACCACCACCACAGAAAGATCATCACCTCCGACCCCTACGTCACCGTCTCCATCGCCTCCGCCACCGTTGCCCGCACCCGCGTCATCCCCAACTCCGAGGACCCCATCTTCGACGAGCACTTCACCTTCCCCCTCGCCCACTCCGCCTCCCACCTCCTCTTCCATGTCAAGGACAACGACCTCTTCGGCGCCGAGCTCATCGGCACCGCCTCCGTCCCCACCTCGTACTTCATCACCTCCCCGATCGATCGCCAATGGTTCCCCATCCTATCTAACAACAAACCCCCGAAGCCCGACACCGCGATTATGGTGTCAATCAAGTTCATACCCATTTCGCACAACCCTGTTTACAGGCAGCTTGGTGTGCCGAACACGTACTTTCCGGAGAGGAAGGGGAATATGGTGAGGCTGTATCAGGATGCTCATGTGAGGAGGGGGGATTTGGCGGAGGTGGAGATGGAGAAGGGGAGGGTGTTTGAGCAGGGGACGTGTTGGGAGGATATATGTCATGCAATTCTGGAGGCGCATCATTTGATTTATATTGTGGGGTGGTCTATTTACGATAAGGTGAGGTTGGTGAGGGAGGCGACGAGGGAGGTGCCGAGGGATGTGGGGGAGATGAGCTTGGGGGAGTTGTTGAAGTATAAGTCGCAGGAAGGGGTCAGGGTGTGTTTGCTGGTTTGGGATGATCGGACGTCGCATGATACAATGTGGATTAGGACGGTATGTCAACTTTATGTTCGTCATTTGTTGTTTGAGTAATTATGGTGGAGTTTCATTTTGGGGGTGTTTGTTCGTATTTACTGTAGGAAAAGAAATCCAAGAGAAAAACATTGTTCACGTGTTTGTTCGTCAGTATTTTGCTTGGATTTGGATTCGCACTTTAGCGCTACTCTAGAGCTATAGTGCCATAAGAAATCTGAAAACCCCCCGCGCGATTTCAGTTGAAGTGCACTGTAGCTCTACTTTAGCGGTTTTAAAATTATTTCTCTCTCCTCTTTTTACTCTATCTAATAAAACAATTCCACCTAATTCTCTACGTTAAATTTCTTTTTCTCTCATGTCTATCATATACTACATTAAAATTATATCTAAACAAACAATTTTTTTAGAACCCATTTCAACAGATTTTCTTTTCTCTACAGTAATCTTCAAAGTTTGGAAATATTTTACAACCAACCAAACACCCCCTTTATGGACTGAATATAAGACCAATTGACTGTGAAACTTCGTTATAAGTGAAGTTCATTAAGATATCGAGAGATGCTAAAAGCTTCAATCTGACATCAAGAATGATAAAATTGCATGTACCTTTCATTTCGAGCAATGTCATTCGACGTAACATTAATTTATGGAAAAAGAAAATGGTAGTTAATAGTTCACTTTTGGACATTAGGGTAGCGATTTGCGGTTTGAGTAATTATGGCAGAATTTCATTTTATGGAATGAATATAAGATCAACTGACTGAAACTTTGTTATAAGTAAACTTCAATGAGTGGTGATAGAGAGATAGTAAAAGCTTCAATTTGGCTTTGGCAACAATAACCACATGCACCTTCCATTCTGTCAATGGAGAACAGTTTCAGTCCTATCATTCGATGTAGAATCAATTTGTGGGAGGAAAAGGAAGAAGTTTGGTAATTAAGAATTTGATATTACAAGACATTAAGACATCAGCCTCAACATTTATGTTCGTTGATAGATGAGTTGAATGTTGCATTCAATTATCATGCAAAATGAAGAGCTTATCGTGAACCTATCAAAGGCATTTTAATTCTATTTTCAACTAGAATTTCTTTATGTTGTTTTGCTTCACATTGATTTGCTATCTTATACTAAAGGATACATGAGAGAGCTGAATTTGATAGTGTCGTCTGCTTTCACCTTCACATTGATTGAGTTACCTCCTTTTTCTATTTAGCTCTATTAGAATATAATTTGTCCATCTGCTTGAATTTATCCCATTCTTCTTTGGGTGTAGGAGGGAGTCATGGCAACTCATGATGAGGAAACCCGGAAATTTTTCAAGCATTCTTCTGTCATTTGTGTGCTTTCGCCTCGTTATGGCAGTAATAAGCTAAGCATTATCAAACAAAGGGTGCGCGCTTATTGTTGACTCTTTATTAATTTCTATAATTTGCTTGCAAAGTTAACCTACAGATGATTATATATTTATATATAAGATTAATATGTATTTGCCAATATTAAATTGCTCACAATGGTTACCAAGTTCAACGATATATTAGCAATGTAGGGTATAGTTCTCTGGAGTCGAAGAATGGGTTGGTATTTAGTATTTTGATTGATGAATTTTGAAATTTAAAATCTGTGTATGTAAGCTGAAAGCAGCAAGGGTGTGGAAGCACCAAAGCGCCAAAAAGTACAATTCTCATAAAACCCAAATTTCAGTTAAGAGGATTTGTGTGTTTGGTGGGCTACAACCATATGATATGAACAAAGTGTTTTAATGGAGGGCTTCACCTCTTTGAGGTTTACTCTCTGAGGAAGACCAATTAACTAGCTTCAGGAACTACCAACACACACACACAAACTACCACGGACATGCCCCATGACACGTTGATATACAGAAAATTCAAATCACTAAATCAAATTAAGAAAAACCCTGTAGAGTACTTGTTACCAAAATGGGTTTAACACAATACGATTTCCGAAGAGAACTGTCCATCCTTCAGTCCCATTATAAGTTTATTTGACCAGTTTTCCTTTTTCTTATAACCCATCTTCAGTCTATCACTAGTTTTTTGATTTCTGAATGTGCTCTCCCTACTTTTTGTTTTTAGCGTAGACTTGAAAAGTACCCTTATTCTTGTTGGCAGAGTTGCTGCGGTAGGTGATCAACCCTTAAGGACTTTGAGGTTGACATTCAATTATAATGTATAATTGTCTTTTCAAATATTATAATTTACTGTTTTGTGATCATATTGACCATTATTTATGAATTAGTGTTAATAGCGATTAGATATGTTAAGTTGTTTATTTGGTGGTGAAAAGTATATATCTGTTTCTTATATAAATTATGTGGTTGTTTCTTTCAATTTTGTGCTGACAAATACTTCTCATACTTTTTATATTCTTCCAGGTTGTGGGTACCCTATTTACCCACCATCAGAAATGTGTACTGGTCGACACACAAGCACATCGAAATAATAGAAAGATAACTGCTTTCCTTGGTGGGCTTGATCTTTGTGATGGTCGATATGATACACCTGAACATAGGCTTTTTTCTGATCTGCCCACTGTTTTTGCAAATGATTTTCATAACCCAACATTTGCTGTGAGTACATTACTGTGTTAACCATCCTCCAAAAGTTCCATTTCCTTCTCTAATTCAACTGTTTAGATTCACTTAGTCTATTGAAATCTTTGTTTTGTATTTTTATTATTCTAGACTACTTAATCATTACTATTGATTTGATAATTATAAATCTCTTAATTATTCCTCACTGGAATAGATTTACTGAACCATAAATTCAAAGAAGTCTGCTGCTAAACATGTGTCATTTTTTGGCCTTTAGCTAACAGTTAACTTAATTGCACAACCTACTAGCTGGACTCATATCTGACCTTTCTACTGTGTCATAGACTTTTGCTCCTCTCACAAACAAGTAGTAAAGGCCATTGGTGGGATCAAGTGGGGAGAGCTTCTGAACGTACATGTAGAGTGACGGCCCTGACGGGTGATATCTAAAAGGGCACATGCACACTCACACGTATATAGTCTTTTCCATATTTGTTAGCATAAATACCAAGTCGTCAGGATAAGTTAAACAAGTAATCTAATTTATTGTTCTAAATTATATTAGTTGTTAATTACAGTGTTTCTTTTTAGTGAAGTCATGTCTTTAATATTGTTGCTTATCAATTCTCAAAATACGTTATATGTGGAGAATTTATGAATGTGGGAAGAAGCAAATAGGGAGAGCATCTAACTGCTAAGTAGAGTGGCAAGGGTGATATCTATAGGGCACCATGCACACTCAGTGACACAGTCATGTGTATATCTGCTAGCATGAATACCAAGTTATTAGGCAATTTGTATATCTGGTAGTAAAACAAGTCAGGTAATTTATTGTTCTACTAGATTTACCCGTGGGCACGTGCCTACGGCACATCTTCGGAATGATACAGCACACAAAAAGCCCTGTAAACAGTAAAACAACATTTATGTAGCTCAAGTTTGAATAGTATGACAATAATTAGTTGTAAATAAAAGTTCATGTTTCCATTACTATATGTTGAAAAATAATTATAAATGGGGGTGTAAATCCAACTTCTTAGAACTTTGCGTGGAAAATGATGAAATTTAATTGTTGAATAGATATTTGCTATTTTCAATGTAACATGAGTAATAAATTAAAGCATAAAAATTCTGAAAATTTACAAACATGAAATATGAAAATCTAAATTTCTAAGTAAATAAAGAAAGAATAAGAGAGAGAGAGAAGGAAAGAGAGAAAGAGAGAAATATGAAAAAGTAAATAGAGAAAAGAGATATTGTAATAAAGTAATGAGTTTTTTAGTTATTGGGGGGAAATTTTGATTTTGGGGGGAAAACTTTTTGGAGGAAAAATATGTTTTGGGAGAGTGAATCTGAACCGTTGGTTTTGTTTAAATTGAAGGTGAACCACTTGATTGCTTTGTCTTGTGTTTTACTATATAGATATTATATTTGTTAGTTGATAATTACACTGTTTCTTGTTAGTGAAATCATGTCTTTAATATTGTTGCTAATCAGTTCTGATAACGCATTAATAACCTGCATTCAGTGGTTATTTAACCCCTAAATTGACTGCTTAGCCTAGAGTAATTTTCTGAGCTTGTATAAGTTCAAGACCTTTTGATTATAGGCCTCATGGTTTTGTAGGCACATACATGCTAACTGACATATTTAATTCAGGAAGATCTCAAACTAAGGCATGACATAAAGCTAGTGTTTTTTTTGTATATAAGCTTACCTGTTATGCATTCATGAAACATGAAAGAGAAGTTTCATGTTGTATGTGTTTTTTCATGTCTGTAAATTCGATTGAACTATTGAAGTTTTTGACTCCATATACTCTTGCAAGAAAAATAGCTTCACAATGCTTAGCCCCCCCCCCCCCCCCCCCCCCCCCCCCCCCCCCCCCCCCCCTCTCTTCTTATTAGCATCTCTTCTATCTGGTTCCATGTAGACAGAAGCTAAAGGACCAAGACAACCCTGGCATGATTTACACTGCAGACTTGAAGGCCCTGCTGCATACGATGTGCTTACAAATTTTGAGCAGCGATGGAAAAAGGCAACAAAATGGAGGCAATTGGGATGGCGTTTCAAGAAGAAAACTAAGTGGAGTGATGATTCCCTACTAAAATTAGAGCGCATCTCATGGATAATTAGTCCTAAACCTGGCATCCCTGAAGATCACCCAAGCCTGTGGGTGACTGAGGAAGAAAATCCTGAACAGTGGCATGTGCAGGTAATTATAACATAAAACTTGTAAGTAACTTTGTTTTGGATCATTATATGACTTTAACAGATTTACTCAATTTTTTTCTTAGGTTTTTCGTTCTATTGATTCTGGATCGGTGAAAGGCAAAGGATTTTCCAAGATGCTTTCTGAATCGCAAAAACACTCGCGATTAGGGAAAGCAAGAAGGCTCGCCATTGTGGTTGAAGAAGCCAAGAAAATGGTCTGTTTATAGCTCATGTAAATTAAGATTTCAAAAATATAGAGTCTGCTGGGAAATATAGATTGTTTTTACCTTTTTGCGTGTGTTTTCTTTTCTCATATCCAGAATTATTCATTATTTTCCTATATGCACTTCTTACTGGTATTTCTTTGTTTTCTTTGATGCAGAATCTTGTTTGTCAAAAGAGTCTGGTGGTTGATAAGAGCATCCACACAGCATATGTGAAGGCAATAAGATCTGCAAAACATTTCATATATATTGAAAATCAATATTTTCTTGGTTCTTCTTATGCTTGGCGAGACTACAGAAATGCAGGTTTTAATGATGTTCCATGTTCTATTTAGCTTTGCACTGTTGTCTAGAAATAAATTATGCTGCATGAAGTATAAATTTAATGCCTCTATCTTTGCCTATAGAACTCGATCTGACTGATGCTTCCTGATAAAAATTATTTGGTATAAGGTTTTTATTTGATCTACCAGATGCATGAAAATCAAGTCTGGATATTATGGAAGTTTACAGATTTGTAGTAACTGACGAGGGAAAAAGGTGAAATAACCGAGGGAGAAAAGGGTAAAGCTTGGTATAATTCAGCTACTAAAATCTATTTCTACATGAAATATATACAGAATTTGTGTAACCGACAAGGGAAAAAAGTGGGAGGGAGAAGGATTAAGCTAGGTACATACATAGCTACTAAAATCTATTACTTATTGTTCGGTATCCAATTACAAAAAAGGAAATGCAAATAAAATATAAAATTCTTATACAACTAAAAGTGTGAGATGAATCTCAATAACTAGACAGTATTCCATAATCCATACTGTGGGATCAAAATCAAGCCGAAATCATGTCAAATTTGTGGTGACTTCTGTCCTTTTTCGGTTTGTCATGGTTAGGCCTCACTCTTGGGTCAACGATATGAGGCCCATTTGGGCTGCATAGTTCTCTGTTCTTGATGATGTTTTGTTTAGGCAGACTGCCTATGTGCATTTGAGCGATTATTGTCGTGGTTGTTGGTTTTTACATTGCCTTACATGCTTTGCTAATATATTCCTTGACTTTTGACAGGTGCCGATAATTTGGTTCCAATGGAATTAGCGCTAAAAGTTGCTAGCAAAATTAGAGCTCAAGAGAAATTCGCTGTGTACGTAATAATACCAATGTGGCCTGAGGGAGTACCTACTTCTGCGTCCGTGCAAGAAATTCTCTTTTGGCAGGTAATTTATTATAATATTGTTGAAACTTGAAAGTGCCATACCTGATTTCATTAAGTTACTTGATATCAAGACTAGATATTTGGCCTTAGTACTTGTTGATAATTATTAGCATGTGTATATTTATAGGAATGCCTTCATATTTGTACTTTACTCCAACTCGATATCGTAGCAAGAGATCCTCCCTTCTCCACATGGAGATCAGAACATTTTCTTGTTTCGATGGACGAGGGGCTTATTTGTGGCAAAAACTACAGTCATATAGCTATTTTTGCATAGTGGGAAAGCAATCTAATGCATAACTTTGGTTTTATTTGTTAAAGTAGTCTTAGTTTAGTCCCACATCTGAAGTAGATTTATATTACTTTCTGTACTCTTCTATATACAGGAACCAGTGTATTCAGTTACAAGGATCCAATAAAGAATTTTTTTTTGTGTCTATACTATACTTCAATATGGTATCAGAACTGGAAAAGTATACACAAATTTTTTTCACAAAAAGTTAGGGTTTTCTCTCTCTCCATCTCTCTTCAAAAAAAGAAAAAGAAAAAAGAGAAAAAAGGGGCGGCTGCTGTCTTCTTCTTCTTCCTTGATTCTTCTTCCTCCAAACAAACTCATAACCCAAATCTCTAATCCTGTACTGCTAATCAAAACCCTAATCTCCTTCGCCCTCCATCAACCGCCAATCTCTTCAACAATCCTCAACCCATCAACAACTTCAAACCCATCAAAACACAACACCCACCACAACCCACCACCATCGGTAGCGTCAACCCCGTTAGCAAATCAACTTCAAAATCTCCAACTCCTCTTCCAGATCCACCTACCCACTTCCCACTCAACACCCTAACCACCATTTAGCTCCAGACCCGATCCACATCCAGACCAACAACCCTTGCATCTACTGTAGCAAACAAAAAAAAGGATGATGCCTCGTAATAAGTGTTGCTCCATAATGCGTGATAGTGTTTGATTTCCTCTTCAATCACCATATCTCATTTTTCTCCTTCAGACCTAATCTAGATCTGCTCCAATGGCGACCTCATCTCCTCCATCTGCGACACCTTCTCCTTCCACTACTGCACCTACGGATGAGTCAACATTCTCCCAATTTATCATTTCTGCTGAAGAGTATCATGACTTTTGCAACATGCTGCATCCTCCTTCTGGTAACACTGTTCACTCGGGTAATGCTTGTCATGTTTTCTCACATTAATGGATAATTGATTCAGGTGCTTTTGAACATATGACTCCTTTATCGCATTCTTCATATTCTTTTCTTCCAAATTATCATGTGCGTATTGCTGATGGCTCACCCGTCCCTGTTGAAAGGGTGAGAGATATCACTCTTTCTCCGGACCTTCATCTTAAATCGGTTTTGCGTATTCCTAATTTTTCTAATAGCTTATTATATGTTCTTAAACTTTGCGAAGATTTAAAACTGTTCACTGATACTTTTTTCTTCTCATTGTGTATATCAGGATACTGCGACGAGAAAGGTGATTGGCACCTGTCGTGAACAACACGAGTTATATATAGTGATGGCAGTCGGGTCCACCGGGCCGGGCCGGGCCCAACCCGTTCGGGTTTGACCCGGTTTCAGGCGGGCTCGATTCGGGTTGGGCCAATATCCGGGCCGGGTTGGGAAATGAAAAACCCGACCCGGTCACCCGTGAACACATTCGGGTTTAACCCAGGACGGGCCGGGCGGATGGACGGGTTGGCCCAGTTTATTTTTTTCCCCTTTTAACCTTAAAAAAATTGTACAAGTATAAGAGATTAAGAATTAAACAAAATTGTATATATTATTCATTTTAGCTTCCATGAAATTTTTACAACTTTTTTACATACAAATACTGTTAAAAAATATACAAATTTCTTCAATTACATGTTTAAGAGGACAATTTAGTGTTCGAAATAGCCTAGAGTTAGATTGAAGAGAGGGCATTGGAGTACTGTCATGCACCTCTACTTAACCTAAACCTAGGATCTCATCACCCTAGATTCCCTAATATTGTTATTGGATTTCAGGCAAGTTGTTTCCACTTGTTGATGTAGATATAACTTTTCCTTGAGTCCTGTCTTAAGCCTTCATCAATTTTTTAGTGCACACGAGCATCTTCAACGAATCCGGTTTCAAGCGATTTCTGTAATCTGTTAGCACTCTGTCACTTGTAAAAAAAGCACTTTCTGAAGCAACTGTAGAAACATGAGGAGTTAGTAGATGTCTAGCCAGGTAACGCCCCGATTTTCATACACTGGAAAACCGTGACATAAGCCAGAATCTTTTTCTTCAATTAGCCACAATACACAAAATAACAGGAAAATTTAAATTTTTTTATTCAACACAAATGTATTACAAGTCTGAATGTTATAAAACTGCAATACATTACATCGGTGTTACAATAATACCTTTAAAAGCCCAAGTGTTACAACTCTCAACAAATTTACATCAGAGTATAATGAATAAAGAACAACACTTGGTACTTCATTTGGATGCTTCCCAACAAATAAATGAATTACAACAATTGTTATATAAATGGAATAATAGTAAACAATACATATTACAGCGGAAATAAAATCGACTCTTGCTTCTCTCGCCTTGAGTCCTCCTGAATCCTGTACCTATTGAAATAGGGACGTCAGTACATATACTGACGCTTTAAGGCTGATGACTAGCAGCGATTCTCCACTTTAAGCAAACAGATTGATGAAAAGAGAAACGTGTATATATAATTGATGTGTCAGTGTATGTTATGACTTAGACCCTAATGCCAGATTAACTAATGTAATGATGCTCTTATTCTATTGCAAGCAAGACTCTGGGACAGTATGCAGCCCATATTACATACCTCCATATCAAGCCGTTTCTTCATATATAGGAATTTGAACCCACGCGATGAATTCTATTCTTGTACTCGACTTGTTTCTGAAGATACGACATGACTGATGAGGTTGTTCTGAACGGTCTAATCCTGCCATTCGCACCGGACCTTACTCAAATATCTAACGAATCTTTGGAGTTTCCGCAGTCGCAGGTTAGCTCGAAGCATCCCCTGTGGCCCCCTAGCCAGACCGTAGTCTATGACTTCTCGCCCTTAGATATAAGACAAGGCGGGGTTCCGGGGGTCCATCCCCCTAGCTCTGACAGAAATCGCTCCCGCTTATCAAGGCACTTCAGTAATTAACAGACGAGATACGGATCCCGTGCTCCCAACTCGTGAGGTGGCACAGACCGTATCCCTTTGACAAGAAGGGTACAACCCAATAACACCGCCTAGTATCGGCCTATAGGACAGGTCGGATCATAAGGTATCACCCTTAACACCAACTCTTTCTCTTCGGTGAAAAAATGATAATAAGTAAAGATTAAGTAGTAATAGCCATAAGTTACTACCCCAACGATGTCACTAAACCCAAACAATCTCACGGGTTTTCAATAATAACTTTCTTAAGATTATCCCGATCCAACTCATGGCTTATCGATCCAAGACACCGGCGACGGGATCTCCCTCACTCATCACTACCCCTAACTCGGATCTCGTCAACATTCTCGGCCCGCGATCAACCCACATCAGTTAAGATCCGTCGGTGCTCGAGGTGTGACTTATCCATAGTTTCTAAGGTGGTAAGATGCGAGTCTTGATGGTCGATGACCCTTAGGGTAACTATAAGACCCTAGACGAGCTTTTATCGAGCTAACAATACTAGTGACTTTCCCAACCATTATTACCCATACATTGGAGATGAAGCATGTTCACATCATATGGTTCAATTTCAATTAGGACCACATACGACTAGGATTCATGGGTTCTTTTTCCCAAATTTGAACTAGGCCAACATGCGACTAGGTTCATGGGTTCTTTCTCAAGGTTGAGCTAGAACCACCTAGAACCTAAATGCATGGGTTCCTCGCCAATTCGAGGTAGAACTATCATGGAGCTAGTTCATGGGTTTCTTCTTAAAAATCGAACTAGAACAACTATGGAACATTGGTTCATTTCAATAGTTCAATTGGATTAGCATGCAAACTAAACTCATGGGTTCCTTTTAGAATTTAACTAAAACCACTACAACATATAACTTAAACATGCATGGATTCTTTTGAATCTTAACCACCATACAAACTCAAACATGGATTCTTTTAAATCTAGAACAACTACACATCTCAAGCATGGGTTCTTTACCACAACAACTATACTAACTCACGGATGGGTTATTTAGCAACAACTCAAGCATGATTCTTACTACAATAACCTACAACAATTTAAGCATGGTTCTTTACTACAATAATTAGCAACTCAAGCATGGGTTATTTAGCAACAACTCAAGCATGATTCTTACTACAATAACCTACAACAATTTAAGCATGGTTTATAACTTAAGTATGGTTCTTTACTACAATAATTAGCAACTCAAGCATGGGTTATTTAGCAACAACTCAAGCATAATTCTTACTATAATAACCTACAACAATTTAAGCATGGTTTATAACTTAAGCATGGTTCTTTACTACAATAATTAGCAACTCAAGCATGGGTTATTTAGCAACAACTCAAGCATGATTCTTACTACAATAACCTACAACAATTTAAGCATGATTTATAACTTAAGCATGGTTTATGGGTTCTTTTAAGATTTTAGTAAATGCTACACATACTCAAGCATGGTTCATGGATTCTTTTTGAAACTAGAACATTTATACACCACAAGCAGGAATGGGTTCTTTTTTATTAGAATACTACCACATACAATCTCCAGCATGAAGGTTCTTTTTGAGTCTAGAATAACTACACAACCTCAAGCATGGGTTCTTTTGAATCTAGAATAACTACACATATAAACTCAAGCATGGTAGGAAACTCATAAGGACTACTAAGGGCTTTATCTAGCTATTACAAAAACTACCTCTTTTATGAATTACAATTCCTTACATATTACAAAAATCTAGTTTGATCAAATCTACAAGTTCCCACATATTACAAAACTTACTTTTATTTAATCTACAAGTTCAACATAATACAAAACTACATATATTGAATCTACAAATTCCTACATATTACAAACCCACTTTTCTCCAACCTACAAGTTCCTACATACAATAAGAAAAGAAGTAATCCTTTCTATCATAAAAGCAAAATAGACATGCTACAAAAAGAACTAATCTTTTCTACCATAGAAGTTAAATTAACATAAAAGGACTAATCTTTTACCATTATAGAAGCAAAATGGAAGCTTAATCTTTCATGAACTAGATTTACCATGGACTTGATTTTTTTAACAGGCATGAAAGCAAACATACCACAACTACTAAAAGATTTATCTTTTATGAGCTAGAATTAGTAAGGACTTTATCTATAACATGGTAGGAAAACAACATACAACAAGTTCACTTTTTATGAACTAGGGGTTGTAAAAACTTGATTTTTAACAAGGTAGAGAGCAACATACAACAAAAGGACTTATCTTTTATTAGGCTAGATGAGTTCTACAACCCCAAAATGGGTATGTAAGTTTTCTACTACACTAATTTTTATATGCACATAGTTATAGTCCAAATTGTTAAAATAACCATAAACAAGCTTTAAAGATTACACCTTTATGTTGTTTTGGTTAAGTTCTACCATCCATCTTTTTCATGGGATCATTTTGATCTCTACAACCATCCTTATGCTTAAGAATTTAGTCCAAGTTATTTAGGAACACACATACAATCAACCCCAAATCACCTCAATAACAATCATAACCATACAAGGTCTTAAGGATTCAATCTTTATGTTATTTATTCAAGTCCTACCATCCATCCTTTTTTTCATGGGATCATTTTGATCCCTACAACCTTGTTTATGCTTAGGATTTAGTCCAAGTTATTTAGAAACATACACACAACAACCACCCATCATAAAGGTGAGTTCTTTTTATCCTACAACAACAGGACATCACAAGATGGGTTCTTTTCTGACATAGAACAATAGTTAACCATAAAGATGGGTTCTTTCTACTCATACAACAAATCATAAATAAAAGGAAATAAAAACACAACAAAGAGAAGTAGAGATCCCCCACCTTGCTATTTCTAATTAGGAAGGACTTGCCAAAGCATCTTCTCCTTCCTCCTAGCTTCTATGAAAGCTCCTATGGAAAAACCTACAAGAAGAAATCTCTTGTTAGGGCTTGTTCTCTCTTTCTTTTCCTTTCTTTTTTTCTTGTAAAATGAGACAAGAGGTGAGGGGGGGTATTTATAGGATGGAAGAGAAGGGGGAGAGTGCAAAAAGCACCAAGGGGATTTGCAAAAACCCCCTTGGGGTAATGGGCCGGCCAACCTAGGTGAGGGGGAAAGTAAGGTGGAGGGGTGAGGTGGAGGAGAGAGACTTCTAGAAGAAACACCATAACTCTTATGTATCTAATTAATCCTAGGTTTAATCCTTCAAACAAAACCTAGCCATCCAATTTGATTTATCATGACAAAAGAGATAGTTTTGTCCAAAATACCCACAACACGATTTGTACAACGTACGAAATCGATACAATACGCATACATATATATTAATTTATATACTGATAATTTTCGTTTGTTAAACCGCATAATCCGTATAAAAAATAAATTAATTCCGAAAATAATAATAAAATAAATTTTATTGTCAGCTCGGAAAATTACAGTACCAATTTGATACAATACAGATGTATACAGACCGGTATATATGTACAGATAATGTTTATTAACAAAATCGGGTAATATCCACCAAAAATATTTCAATTCTGAAAATAAAAATAAAATAATTATAAAATAATAATTTTAAATATCTGCCCGGGATTTTCCAGACATTTTTTTTTCAAAAACGCATTTTACAGGATTTTGTACAAGTGCACAAAACCGATACAACATATGTATATACTTACTAGTATATATTCACAGGTAAGTTTTTATTTAGAAAACCCAAGAAATTTCCATAAAAATATTTTAATTTTAAAAATAATAAAAATACAAATATAATATCCGACCGGGATATTACATGCCATATGTGAAAGAATAGGAAAAAGTTTCTTGGAGATTTCAATAGAAGATATTTGAATAGTACCAAATCGAAAATAAATATCCGATAGCAAGTTGATGGTCAATTCAATAAGAAATAAATGGGAAAGATTTTCATGTTCTTTCCACCATTGTAGCACTTCAATCTTAGTACTAGAACTATCACTATCATCTTGATTATACCAATTTAATTTATTAGGTGCATTACTCTTTGGTTTTTTTAATTGAATACGAGCAAGTACATTAAAAGTGACATCTTCTAATGTATTCTTACCCTAACCTCTAGAAGTAGAAGAAGTGACTATACTAGTTGTACTACTATATGCAAAAGTTCTATCATAATAATCATACAAGTTATTCAAAGTCGATTCAAAGCTAGCTAAAAATTCATTACAATTATATTCAGAATCATCTTCAAGTAAAGTAAAAATATTTCAATCAAACTTTTTGTATCCGCTAATTTGATACGAGGATCTATAACAGTAGCAATGCAATACAACATAGGAGGAGGATTAAAATACTTCAAAATTTTTGTATAAGCGGTAACAACAATATGGCCAATGTATTCGTCCGAAATCATTTCTTGAAAAGTTTGTATCATAGTAATGATTGAAATAAAAATACTATTAGAAGAGAATCATAAAGTGTAGAAAACTTCACAGTTGCGGTTTTAAAATGTTCAAAAAATCGTAATACAGATTCGGCAAAATATCATGATTGGGGAGTCATTTGGAAAATTTCATGTTTTTTGCAAGACAAAAAATCGTTTATAATATCTTTGTATTAAGTAACAACATTTAGTAAATCGAAAGTAGAGTTCCATCGGTGTTTAACATCCGTAGAAAATTTTCTAAAATGTATTTCCCTAGCTTTACACCATTCTTTAAAATTTTGAAGCATAAGACCACTCAAAGCAATAAAATGTACACAATTTCTTATTGGAATTATATATGAATCGGCTACTTTCAATACATCTCGTACACATAAATTTAAAATATGAAACGCACATCTAACATGAATTTTTTTATTACATGGAGTAGCTAATTGTGTTTTTAATGTACTCCTCGAAACATTGTTGTTAGATGCATTATCAAAACTAATAGTAAAATTTTTATCACGAATATAATATAAATCACAAATTTCTAAAATACATGTTGCAATAACTAGTCCACTATGAGAATACAATAAAGCGGCAAGTGAGATGATTCTCTTTTGAATCATCCAATCCCTATCTCGAATGACAAGTTAAGCCCATCATCGGAATATCATTACAACATTTCCAACAATCGGAAGTTAACGATACTATACAAGTTAAAGAATACAAGAGTGCAATTAAAGCGTCTCTCATTTCGTTGTAAAGTTGAAAACAATCGGAATTTAGTGTGTTTCTAGGAAATCTTCTAAAATGTGGATTTAGTGCATTTTGGTTGAAAGACTACAATGCCTACTATCGGAATAGGAAAAATGTAGCTCATCCTTAATAACTAGCCGGGTTATTTCCCGACGAACAAGTTCGGGATCATAGAGTTGGCTATCTATTTGTCCGGTCCTAGGATTGATTTTTTGTTGGTCTTGTTGATCTTGTACTAATTCTTTGTGTATATTAAAGTGTGTTGTTTAATTGTACTTGTTACCTCATCCTTCTTTCATTTGTAACTTTTGTCGCAATGTTTACAAATTTGATGTCCTACAGCTAAATTATCCTTATCGGAGATATAGTCATAAAATCTGTGCCATTCACTTATTTTTTCCCTAGTTTTTCTACTACTATTGGGTTCGGTTTGTTGTGTTTGTGTGTCAACATTATGCATTTCTTCTTCTATGTTGTATAGAGGGACATCGTGAGATCCTACCATAGGATTCGATATAAATTCGGGCTCTACATGTGGGATTATTGGAGGCCGACATAAAGTACCGGTGGAATCTTGTCCACTTTAGCTATAGCCGCTACCTGGTGATCTAGACATGGTAATAGTGTATGTGAAAAAAATGATTTCTAGTGTTTTACTAGTGTATGTGAAAAAATACAAAACAATCTAGGAGGTATATGTTAAAAAATAAAATCTAAAAAACAATAGGAGGGTTGAGAAAGAGAAAAGCGAAAAACCAACAAACAAATATGATACGAAAAATTAGAACTACAACAAAATCAAGACAATAGGAGGGTTGTGAAATTTTGATACCGTACTTCGCAGATAATCGTATATAGAAATAGAGAGAAAATAAAAGTAGAGATAGACGTAGTCGATTGAGAAATATAGTAGACATAGTCACGAAGTCCGGTAGTCATTGAAAGAGAGAGAGAGAGAGAGCTTCTTTTTTGAAGGAGTTGAAGTAGATGTAGTTGAGAGTTGAATCAACACAGTTTGATACGATCGAAATTTTTTACTTCTTTGTTCCTTGCTTCTTTATTGAAAAAACTTGATTGAAATAAGATTGAATTGAGATTGAATTGAGTAGTAGTAGATGAGTAGTAGAGAGATAGTAAGAGAGTAAGGTGTGAAAATTTTAGATTGAATTAAGGGGGTATTTATAGGGACCCCCCCCCCCCCACACACAAAAGCTGTTGGTCTGTTTCTGATCGTTTGACCCAGTGGGTCGAACGGGCGGGTTGTGGGTGGGTTTGACCTGGTCAACGGGTTTGCGGGTCGGGTCGAGCGGGTTGGGGTTTACAAATTTGGCGATCCGGATCGACTCACGGGTTCGACCCGGACCCGAACCACCTAATTGCGGGCCGGGTTCGAGTGGGCAGGTTGCGAGTCAACCCGGCCCGGTTGCCATCACTAGTTATATATCTTGGATTCTCCAGTCTCGGCTTTTCATTCTTCTGTTGATCCTGAATTATGGCACGAACGTCTGAGACATCCTTCCTCTACGATCCCCAAGCAGTTAGTTTCAGGTTGTGAGCCTTCCTTTAATATCTTGTGAGTCATGTGAGTTAGGTAAACATCATAGAATTTCCTACCCTGGACGCATCAATAAACGTAGTGAACATTTGTTTAATTTAGTGCATTCTGATATTTTGGGCCCTATTAGTTTTTCCACGTTTAATAACTATGGTTATTTTGTTACGTTTATTGATGATTTCTCTCGAATGACGTGGTTGTTTCTTTTGAAAGATCCTTCTAAAGCATTTAAAGTTTTTCAAGAATTTTTCTTCGAGATACAAACACAATGTGGCACAACTCTTAAATGTTTTCATTCTGATAATGTTAAGGATTACATGAGTTCTCATTTTCAACATTTTTTTCTCAACATGAAATAATTCACAACTTTTTGCGCCTACACTCAACAAAATAGAGTGGCAGAACACAAAAATCAACATTTACTTAGCACTGCTCGCTCTCTGATGTTTGAAATAAAGGTTCCTAAGTTTTATTGGAGTTTGCGGTTCTCACTGCATGTTTTCTTATTAACCAAATGTCTGCTCCTATTCTTCAAAATCAATCTCCATTCAAATTGGTATTTCCATCTAAAAATCTATTTTCAATACCACATCGTGTTTTTGTTGCACTTGTTTTGTTCAAAATCTCCATCCATGCACTAATGAATTTGACCCACATGCTACTAAATGTGCATTTTTTTGGGTATTCACATTTTTCGAAAGGTTGTCTTTGCTATTGCCTTTCACGGAAAAAAAATGTTTACCTCAACGAATGTTTCATTTTTTAAACATATCCCTTCTTTGAATATATTTCTTTACACAATCCTGATTTACTGAGGGCTGTTGTAGAGTCTTGATTTCCCCCCACATCCACTACCACCACCACCACCACCACCACCACCACCACCAACAACAACAACAACAATAACACCATCCCCACCACCACCGCCACCACCACCATCACCACTACTTCAGGTTTATGTTAGAAGACGAAAGGCTCGTTCAGATGCGAATATCCAAGCGGTACCCTCTGTTGTTCAACCAGTGCCAACCACTTATGTCGGTAATATCTCTAACACAGTTGATTTACCTATTGATCAACATAAGGCTAAGCGTTCGTGTGCTCACTATCTTATTGCAAAGTTTGTTTATTCTTCTAAACTGACCAGTTCCTTTCGAGCTTTTACCTCTTCTTTGGATTCTTTTTCTATTCCTAACAATGTTTAGGAAACACTCAAGCAACCTGGTAGGACAACAACCATGAACGAGAAAATGCATGCTCTTCAGCAGAATGATACTTGGCAGTTGGTTCGCCTCCCTGTGGGTGGTAAAATAATTGGTTGTAAATGGGTATTCATTGTCACACATAATCCTGATGGCACAGTTGACCGACTCAAAGCTCGCCTTGTCGCTAAAGGTTATACACAGGAATTTGGGGTCGACTATGCAGTCTTTTTCTCCGGTTGCGAAACTCACTTCTGTTCGTGTTCTTATCTCTCTTGTATCAAATTGTTCTTGGCTCCTTCATCAGCTTGATGTCAAGTAGGCATTTCTCAATAGGGACTTGATGGTGTATATGCAGCAGCCTCCTGGTTTTGAGCAATAGGAGGAGAATCTTGTATGTTTGCTCAAAAAGTCTCTTTATGGTCTCAAACAGTCTCCACGAGCTTGGTTTGAAAAGTTCGGCAAAATTGTCTGCTCTTATGGGTTCTCAAGAAGGCATACTCTTCACAAAGAAATGAAGCAAATGCATTGTTATTCTGTTAGTCTATGTTGATGATATCATTATCACAGGTAGTGATTCGCAAGGTATTGCAGACATCAAGCAGCGGTTAGCTCTAATATGGCTAAAAATGAGGTTAAATCGGATCTGTTCAAAGTGGGCACGAATCTTAAAGTAACAGGGGCAAGATGGTAATTTCACCTACAGACGGATCCGAATTGGGAACCAGGTCTCTCCTCTTGGACCCGCTAACCCATGAACGGATCTGTTCAGCCGAGAACGGGTCTCAACCTGTTAGGGACCAGTTCAACAGGATAGGAGGAAATCCTGGCTCGTCCTTATCCTGAGGAGGTGGTTCTAACCACCCTTATCCAGTCACACTGGGAAGTAGGGATTCATTCTGATCCTGAAACAGATCCCCACGACGATTATAAATACCCCCTACCTCCTCCTGTTACAGGTGATCACTCTTTGTGCACTTAAGCTCTTTCCCTTTACTTTTTCTGGTATTGACAAGAGCATCGGAGGGTTCGTCGCCGGGATCTATCCCGGTGTTTCGAACGTTTGTGCAGGTCCGCGGGAGCACCAAGGAGTCAACTTGCTAACAAGAAGCAGGATTCAGCCTGTTCGAGTTCCTACGAACCTACAAATTCTGTCTATTGCCCCCACACCAGATCCAGCGGCAACAGATTGGCGCAATCTGTGGGAAATACTCGACAAGCAACCCCACCTTCCTTCTTCAGCCAAAGCTACTCCTAGCCATGCCTTCTAAGAGGAAGCCCGCAAACTCCAACTGAAGAACAACCTCTTCTCATCCTCCTCCGGCGGACCTCCCTCCACCCGTCCAACAGGCCCTGCAGCTCGAATAGCAGGCTCCTCACTCTATTCTGCAGCCTATAGGCCCCAAGCAACAGTGGGGGAGCCCTCTCGGCAGAGCTGCCACAAGCAACCTATACATTAGGTTCGGGTGTCCATCCACAATGCCTCCACTGATTCTATGGCCTCCCATAGTCCTCCTATGCCGAAGGATCTGCGGGACGTGCTCAACAATCAGCAGACCGAGCCAGGACCCGATCTTCGGACCCATCTAGACGAGAGGCCGACCCGCGAGGCAAACCCTTGTTGGGAGCACCAGAGGGATCAGTCACCACGCCGATCAGACCGTAGGGGGTCCAACTCTCCCCGGAGGCGGAGAGAGTCACCCCAGCATTGCCCAAGAAGAAGCTGCTCCCCGGTTGGCCGTCCTGCAGCTCGAGTCAATCGCGAGTAGGAGGCCGCCGTCACAAGGGCGGAATTTCAGCAATTCCAGGAGGTGGTCCTTCGGGCGCTCAATGCCCCCAACAACCATCAGGCTCCCAGCCCTCGGCCAGCTCTTCGCCATCATCGCCGCTCCCAAAGTTTCAGGCCGGCTCCGAGCCATCACCGCCGTTCCCCAAGTCCTAGGCCGGCTCTGAGCCATCGCCGCCCTTCTCCCGATCACCACCGCCGCTCCCGAAGTCCGCGCCCTACTCCGAGTCACCCCCGTTGTTCTATCAGTCCGCCACCTACTCAGAGCCATCGCCGTAGCAGCCCCAGCCCTCATCGACATGAGGACGAGTCTCGGGGCTCAGCCAGGCAAGACCGAAGGGAGGACTCGGTCTACTGCTGTCTCCACGAGATGGAGAGGTGCCTCGGCCAGCTGGATAGGGACAAGGAGCAACGGGCGAGGAACCTCCGCCCAAGCAGGCCCCCATCCTCCCGCACCATCATGGAGGCCCTTGTCCCAGACAACTTCAAGCCTCTACATTTCGAGACTTACACTGGGGAGTCGGATCCCGTAGATCACATCGAGAGTTTCAAAACTCTCATGATGATCCGTCATGCATTCGACGCCCTCCTCTGCAAGACCTTTCGGCCACACTCAAAGAGCCGGCTCGGGAGTGGTATTCTCGTCTGGCACCGGCGTCTATCTTCTCCTTCGACTAGTTCGAAGGCCTCTTCCTCACGCATTTCGTGAGCAGTCGCCGCTCTGAGAAGATGAGCACCTCGCTGCTCATCCTCAGCCAAAAGAAGGGTGAACGGCTGAGGGATTATGTCAAGAGGTTCACTGCCGAGGCCAGGTCCATCGCCTCATTGGATCAGTCGGTAGCTTCGGCTGCCTTCCAATCCAATGTCACCAACCCCGACCTCAGGGCTTCCTTGGCCAAGAAGCCTCATCGAGACTTCTCCGAGCTCCTCCTTAGGAGCGAGAAGTACATCCCAGCTGAAGAGGCTCTCAACTGCCCCACTCTGGAGGGATCGTCTTCCGAGAACAAACGGAAGACTACTGAGGAAGGAGTTAGGAAGCTCCAAAAGAATAACGGGGGTCAGCGGCGCCCTCTCCCCCGCTTCGAGAAGTTTACCCCACTCAACGCGACTGTCTCCACCATCCTGATGGAGATTGGGAATGAAGGTCTCTTGCCGCCACCTCCGAAGATGAACACCCCCGGGAAGAAGAGAAACCTGGACAAGTGGTGCGGTTTCCACCGGGACCTCGGGCACAACACCGATGACTGTCGGGCCCTGAAGGATGAGATCGAGGCCTTTATCCAGAGGGGGTAGCTCACTCGGTTTGTGAGGAGGGACAGAGCCGATCCGCCTCCGCCGCTTAGGGGGGCTAACAGGCGAACAGAGCAGCGCACGGAGACTCCAGAGGCCGAAGTAGAGGCCATCTTGCACCTGATACACAGAGGCCCAATGGGGGGAGATTCTAACTCCCGAAAAGCCTTCGTTAGGGAAGTCAACTCCGTGCAGAGCCATCCTCCCCCAAAAGGCTTAGGAGTCTCTGTGACGTTCTCCGATAGGGACTTGGAAGGTGTCCGCACGCCCCACTGCGATGCCCTCGTCATCAACCTTAAAATGGCCAACTCAATGTTCGCCGGGTGCTGGTGGACAATGGAAGTTCGGTCAACATCCTCTTCTTGGAGGCGTTCAAAGGCCTCCAGCTATCAACAGACCGGCTCAAGCCGGCCGGCTACACCCTTCATGGGTTCACTGGGGTTCCGATGACGATCGAGGGAGTTATAACTTTCGACGTCACCGCTGGCAAAGCCCTGGTCACTCGCACGGAGCTGATGGACTTCATGGTGGTGGACGTGAAGGCTGCCTACAACGTGATCCTGAGTCGACCAGGCCTTGCCGCGCTCCAAGCCATCCCTTCCGCTTACCACATGAAGATGAAGTTCCCCACTCCTGTAGGGGTAGGAGAAGTAAGAGGGAGTTAAGAGTCGGCTCGTAAGTGCTATGTGACCTCAATGGGAGGCTCGGTCCTCTCCCTAGAAGCCTTCGAGCTTTCACCGAAGAGTAGCCAAACCATCTCCGAACCGGTGGATGAACTAGAAGAAGTGGCATTCTCAGAGGAAGACGCCACCAAGACGTTCCGGGTCAGCAAGGCACTCTCCCCCTCCATCAAAGAAGACATCTCCCAGTGCATACCGCGATCTCTTCGCCTGGACCGCGGCCGACATGCCTGGGATCTCCGAGGAGCTCCTAATGCACCATCTCAGCGTCACCCCGGGTGTGAAGCCCGTTCAGCAGAAGCGCCGCAAGTTCGCTCTCAAGCGTCAACAGACGATCAAAGAAGAAGTCGAAAAGCTCCTCAACGCTCGGTTCATCCAGGAGATGAACTATCCCGAGTGGCTATCCAATCTAGTGATGGTCAAGAAAGCCAACGGGAGTTGGAGGATATGCATCTTCACCGACCTCAATAAGGCATGCCCGAATGACCTTTTTCCCATTCCAAGCATCAACGCCCTGATCGATGCGACCTCCGGGCACGAGCTCCTCAGTTTTATGGATGCTTTCTCGGGGTACAACCAGATTCGGATGTTCCCTCCCAACATCTCGAAGAACTCCTTCGTGACGGACCAGGGCCTGTACTGCTACAGGGTAATGCCGTTCGGCTTGAAGAACGCGGGAGCTACTTATTAGCGCCTCGTGAACAAGATCTTCCGAGACCAGATTGGCTGAAACATGGAAGTCTACATAGACGACATGTTGGTCAAGAGCATCCGAGGGCAGGAACATGTCCTCGACCTCCAAGAAGCCTTCGAGGTGCTCAGGAGGCATAATATGAGGCTGAATCCGAACAAGTGTGCGTTCGGAGTCTTATCCGGCAAGTTCTTGAGGTTCATGGTCAGCCAGAGGGACATAGAGGTCAACCCCGAGAAGATCCAGGTCATTCTCAAAATGGCTCCTCCCTCCAACGTCAAAGAGGTACAGAGGCTCACGAGGCGCCTCGCAGCAATTGAGCATTTCCTCTCCAAGTCCGGGGAAAAGTGCCTCCTCTTCTTCAAGGCCCTCAGGGGGGCTAAAGGCTTTGAATGGGGGAACAACAACAAAAGTCCTTCGACCAGCTCAAGGCATACTTAACTAGCCCCCCTCTTGAGCAAGCCGACACCTGGGGAGGTCCTCTACCTATATCTCGCCGCTTCGGAGCAAACCCTCAGCGTGGTCCTTGTAAGAGAACAGGATAGAACGCAGAGGCCCATCTATTATGTAAGTAAGGTCCTCCGGGATGCCGAACTCCGTTACCCGACGCTGGAGAAGATGGCTCTTGCCTTTGTTATGGCAGCCCGAAAGTTCCGCCCCTACTTCCAATCTCATTCGGTTGTCGTCCTTACCGACCAGCCGCTGAAGCAAGTTCTCCACAAGCCCGAGACCTCCGGGCGCCTGATGAAGTGGTCCATCGAGCTGAGCCAACATGACATCAGCTACCAGCCAAGAACGGCAATCAAGGCCCAAGCTTTGGCCGAATTCATTGTGGAGAGCACCATCCCCGACCCTTGCGAGTCATCTGCCGATCCCTTTGTCTGGACCGTTTATGTGGATGGGTCTTCTTGCACCGACGGAAGTGGGGCTGGCATTATCTTGGCCGGCCCAGATGCTTTTGTCTTCTAATACTCCCTCCGCTTAAACTTCCCGGCATCAAACAACGAAGCAGAGTATGAGGCCCTCATAGCGGGGCTCTGCATGGCTCGCAAAGCTGGGACCAAGCGGGTCAGGGTCTTCAGTGATTCGCAATTGGTCGTCAACCAAGTGTCGGGGGAATACGAGGCAAGAGACGAGTGTATGGCCAAGTATTTGGCAAAGGTTAGGGAGCTTCTAGCTTTATTCGAAGATGTTCAACTCCAGCGCGTCCCTCGAGAGGAAAACACGCAGGCGAATGCTCTCTCTAAGCTCGCCTCTTCATCCCTCCAAGGTCTAGAGCGGACCGTCTTGATAGAGGTCCTTCTCAGACCAAGTATTGATGAAAATAGCTCGGAGCCGATGGAAGCCTACCCCCTAACACTTAGGGAGAACTGGATGAAGCCCCTCCTCGAGTACCTTAGAGACGGAGTCCTTCCCGAAGACCCGAAGGAGGCAAGGAGGATCAGGACACGAGCCGAGCGGTACACACTTCTTGACAGAGTCATGTACAAATGCTCTTACACCCAGATCGACGATCGACCCTATCTGAGATGCCTCTCCCTGGAGGAAGCACTCTATGCCCTAAAGGAGGTCCATGACGGTCTGTGTGGCACGCACTTGGGAGCGAGATCCCTTGCCCGAAAACTCTTGAACTACGGCTACTTCTGGCCCACACGACTGAGTGACTCTGAGGAGTACGTTCGCCAGTGCGACTCCTACCAGAAATTCGCCCCGATCCGTCGCCTGTCCCAAGCACAACTCACTTCCTTGGCGAGTCCAATCCCTTTCGCAATGTGGGGGATGGATTTGCTCGGACCCTTCTCTCCAGCGTCGGGTCAACTGAAGTTCTTAGTTGTAGCAATGTACTACTTCTCAAAATGGATCGAGGCTGAACCTCTTTCGACAATCACCGAGCACAAGGTCCAGAAGTTTTTTTGGAAGATCGTTTGTCGGTTCGGGGTACCTCGCATCCTCGTAACCGACAACGGGACTCAATTCACGGGAGCGACCTTTCGCAACTTTTGCGCCGACCTCGGCATTCAGCAGTGGATCTCCTCGATAGCTCACCCTCAGTCCAATGGCCAAGCAGAGAACGCAAATCGATAAATCCTCTCTGGCCTGAAGAAGAGGCTTGACCGATCCACTAAGGGGCTGTGGGTTGAACAACTCCCGAACGTGCTCTGGAACTATCGTACCACCAAAAGAACTCCGACGGGGGAGTCTCCCTTCAACCTCACATATGGTTCTGAAGCTCTCATCCCCTTAGAAGTGGGCCTGCCTTCACCCCAACTCATATCCTACAATGAAGCACAGAACGCGAACCAGCTTCGCAATTGCCTAGACCTCATAGACGAGCTCCGAGAGAGAGCTGCAATTTGGCAAGAGACCTACCACCGTAGGATCACTCAGACTTACAATAAGAGGGTATGGCCAGCCAACCTAAAAGAAGGAGACCTAGTGCTTAGAAAGTTATCGATCTCCGATCCAAGCAAAAGAGGCAAGTTGACACCCAATTGGGAAGGACCGTATAGGGTCTCCAGAGTCGTTCGCCCGAACGCATATCAACTCGAAGACCCGAGAGGCAGGAGGATACCGAGGACATGGAACGCGGAGCACTTGATGAAGTACCAAGAGGGTGTCTAAACACCGCTCCAAGCAACTTTCCCGAGAGGACTCCAGAAAACATGTCTAAAATTCTTGTATTTTCTTTACCGAAATGTAAAAGCGGCCCGCAACTTAGAAGCGGCCGGCCAATTGTCTTCAATAAAAGTAATTGTTCCCCACAAGTTCTCTATTTTTTAATTAGTCTAACTCTACTTACAAAAAAAAAATTGCATTAAAATGGCACGCTTGGAGTCCAACACTTGGTTCGACTCCGCTTCATCTACTTGCTTCTAAGCGAGTACGAAGCGGATCACCATTCGGAATTGCTCCTACAGCTGTTGATATTTTCTAAATGACATGCTTGGAGTCCAATACTTGGTTCCACTCCACTTCAACTACTTGCCTCTAAGCGAGTACGAAGCGGATCACCATTTGGAATTACTCCTGCAGCTGTTGATATTTTCTAAACGACAAGTTTGGAGTCCAACACTTGGTTCGACTTCGCTTCAACTACTTGCTCCTAAGCGAGTACGAAGCGGATCATTATTCAGAATTGCTCCTACGGCTGGTGATATTTTCTAAACGACAAGTTTGGAGTCCAACACTTCAACTACTTGCTTATAAGTGAGTGCGAAGTTGTTCACCGTTCGTGATTACTCCTACAACTGTTGATAACTGCAAGTGCTAGCAAAGCACACAAGTTCATAAAACAAGTATTATTTCATTAAAGTCTGAGAGACAAGTCTAATTGCAGACAACCGACTCAACTTTACATCGAGGTACAAAACTTGTGAAACCAAAATTACAAGATCATAGAAAGATACTTCAGCGCCTCCTAGGGGCGGGGATACTTTGGTTCAGAGACACACGGGGGCGACGAATGTTGTGCTGCCGACGCCCTGCTTCGACAGACGTCCCTAAGCCGGCGAGCCGAGATGCATCGTCCGCACCTGATCTAACGGTAGCCCCAACAGAGGCTCTACTCGACAAAGCTGCCACACCACTTTGTGCATCTCTGGGGTCCCGATGTACAGGGGGCGAGCGAAGCGCGAGCTCGCAGAACGTCATCCCCCTATTATACTCCTCACAAGTGCAAGACGTTGTTCTGACAGTGCTTCCCTCAGATCGCGGTCGAAGACGAGCGATCTCCATCTCGAGCTCGACAATTCGCTCCTTAAGCGAGTCGTCCGTCACATTTATCTTCAACCGCGGCAGTCGCACCGAGCCTGCACCACGAGAGCTGTCGGTGATTGTCCGCCGAAGATGAGCAACCTCCATGCTCTTGTCGACGTTTACCTTCTTCAGCTCGTCCCTCTCCCCCGTCACCTTAGCTAGCGAATGACGAAGGCGCCTAAGTCTCAAGCCGAGGTTGACAGCCGCCGACGAGCCCACATCATCACCTTTGGGGGTCGTCTCGCTGATCCTCTCTTCTAATTGCCTGATCTCAAGGTCTCGACGAACTAAGACCAATCACAGATGATTCCGCTCACGTTCCGCTTTACGAAGCTCCCACTCCACTTCTCGAAGCCGCTCTCGGCTCCTAGCAAGGCCCAACCTTGTCGCCCTTAGACCAACCTCGGGACGGGCCACCTCGGCCACCCGAGGCACTTCGGCGAGTGGCATCACTTCGACGATCTGAAAAGGCCAAGTCAAACCACAGGGGACACTTAGCCAAAAATTTCAAACAAACTGCAGTGAACACTTAGCCAAAAATTTCAAAAAAAGTTTTTCATTCGATTGGAATTCAAAAAGATACAAGCGGTGGCCAGTCCGCGATTAGGCGATACATTGCTTATCAAAAATTTAGAAGTTACAAGTCAAGGCCCGACCTCTTTGCCATGGCTGTCGGTCGCTGCAAGATCCGACTGCTCAGGAGCTGCGACGATTGCTAAGGGCGTAACCTCGGAGCCGGGCTCGTTGTCGGCACCCTCGACCTTGGCTTCCGTGTTGTCGTCCCCTTCCTCGCCTTCGTCTGATTCTTCGTCGAAGCCCGCGACATGGTCGGGAAAGAGGCGCCACCCGGAGCAGTCGACCTCGGGAAAACTTTCCTTTACCTGCTCCATGGCGCGGGCGTAAGCCTTAGCCATATTGGCCGCAAGGAACCCCTGAGCCTTCTCCATGGTCGCAGCCTCGGCCTCTTTTGCAGCAGCGATCTTGGCAGCTTCAACGGCCTCCTCCTTTTCCTTCCCCGCCGACTCCTTCTGACGGAGCAGAGTGGCGACATCGGCCTCTAGCTTCGTCACGAGGCCATCGAGGTACTTCATCCTCGTCATCTTCCCGTCCGCCTCGACCCTCAGTTTTTCGAGCTCGTTGGCGATCCGAGCTTTTTTTGCCCGAGCCCTGTCCACCTCCTACTTCAGCTCATTTTCAAGTTCGGTTATCTTCTCCATAAGATGGCCGAAGTGGCAGGTTATCTGCGAGAGGAAAATAAGTTAGCATGAAAACCAAGAAAATACAAATATGCAACTAGCAAAACTACACTACTTATCGACACTGCGGCTCGGGCGATCTCGAGGGCATCGTCCCCAACTCCACCGGCGTCCATGGCGGCGCGGTCCTTCGGCGTCGCAAGGTGCTTGACGGCATGCATGCTCGACGATGAGTCGCCGAGGAACCCATTGAGCTTCCGGACCTGCCAGTCCAGGACAAAAATCTTTGTGTTCCTCGGTCAGGAACACTTCGGCCTCGGCTGTCAATGGGGCCGCCTCCATTCCCAAAGTGGCAGCCATTGGGAACTCGCCTGCATCAACTGAACTCGTAGCGGCTGCCGTCGTCGTCGCCCTCGGGACCACAGTGGCCGACGCCGTTGCTTCTTCGACGGCGGTGGCGATCGTTTTTGTCCTCGGGGAGGTCACCTTTGTGACGACCCTCTTCCTATTCCTCGGAGCCTTGCTGCCAAGGGCCGCACGCTGAGCCATCACGGCGTCGTAGTCCATGGTTTCTGCACCAGAAGAAGAGGTGATTAAACGCAAGAAAAAACCGAACAAAAATAAAAAAACAAAAGGGGAAAACCGCATACTGGGGTTTATGCGGCTGAGCCCCCCTGAAGAGCACCTCCTCCGTCAGGTCCCTCCAGTCGAGCTTCAGTCGGTCGAGGAGAAACCGAACCATGTCTTCTTCGTTGGGGTAGAGCACCAGAAGCTCCTTCACCCTCTTCGACACTTCTTCGACCTTGTCCGACGAAATGCACCACGGCTCTCGACTCCGGATGATGAAATACTTGTCTCGCCAATGCTTTATCGAGTCAGGACAGCTAATGAGTCGAGCACCATGCCTCGAAGCCAGATAGAACCTGAACTCCGACTTCTGCTGCTGGTGAATTCGGTATAATGTCCGAAACACCCGTAGATCCGGCTCGATCTCCGCCGCTTGACAATGAAGGGTGAACCCGTTGATCACCCTCCACCCGTTCGGCATGAGCTGAATTGGGCTGATCCCGAACCACTGCAGAACTTGGATGGCGAAGGGGTGGAGTGGCAGCCGCGCCCCGGCAATGAAGGCATCGACCGGCCAGAAACACATCCACCGGCATCGGTGAATTAGCCCTCACTCCGGGTCCGGGCAGCATCATCTCGAACTCCCCAGGGAGCAGAAAACATCTCCGAACCGCCACCAGGTCGGCCTCGTTGAGGATGGAGATGGTATCATCAACTTCCGAAGTTTCCCCCGCGGTGTTCTCTTCAAAACTCCGCCCCCTTGCGTACATTATTCGTTCGACGTGCTTCTCCGGAAGTTCCCGAACCCTGTGGAGTCCGGTCAGAACATCCGGCAATCTCCCAAACTCCCCCATCCTGCGTGGGTTCTCGACTACGGTCTCCACGACTACCGAAGTAGGTGCTTCGACGCCTTTGCCCTTGTCGACGAGAGGAACCTGGCTCGGAGACGGCTCATCGGCAACGGGGGAGGAGGGCTCTGAACTCGGGGGAAAGCTAGACATTTGCTAAAAAAATAAGCTAAGTGTTGAGTTACCTTGAAGTGATAGCTCGGAAAGATCACCAGAGAACGATTAGATGCCGCCTCCCAAGGCTGATGGACGATCCAGATCGTGCCACATCATAATTAGGTGATTAAAATTATATTTTATTTATTTAAAAATTGCGAAAAAATGATTAAAAATTTAGGAAAATTAATTAAAAATTCTAAAAAATAATTATAAATTCGGGAAAACATTTTTGAACCCCTAGATAAATAATTATTGGCTAGAACAATTAATTAGTGTTCCCGGAAGATAAATCATCGCTCTGAAAAATTGAATAAATGGTTCGAAAAAATAATATAAAACTGGGAAAAATCTCCGAAAAAATCCAGAAGAGCCTGGGCACAATCTTGGGTACATTGCTAGCTCAGAAAAGCACTGTCACCCCTTAAACGAGATTCGAACACCCTTTGAGAACTCCGATGAAACCCTATACACCGTTAAAACAACAAAATTATTCCCTAAAGGCTGTAACATAGTCTTTGGGAGTGGGGGGCTCGTGATACGGCTAAAAATGGGGTTAAATCGGAACCGTTCAAAGTGGGCACGAATCTTATAGTAACAGGGGCAAGATGGTAATTTCACCTACAGACAGATCCGAATTAGGAACCGGGTCTCTCCTCTTAGACCCGCTAACCCATGAACGGATCTGTTCAGCCGAAAATGGGTCTCAACCCGTTAGGGACCAATTCAACAGGACAGGAGGAAATCCTGGCTCGTCCTTATCCTGAGGAGGTGGTTCTAACCACCCCTATCCAGTCACACCGGGAAGTAGGAATTCATTCTAATCCTGAAACAGATCCCCACGACGACTATAAATACCCCCTACCTCCTACTGTCACAGGTGATCACTCTTTGTGCACTTAGGGTCTTTCCCTTTACTTTTTCTGGTATTGACAAGAGCGTCGGAGGGTTCGTCGCCGGGATCCATCCCGGTATTTTGAACGTTTGTGCAGGTCCGCGGGAGCACCAAGGAGTCAACTTGTCAACAAGGAAGAAGCAGGATTCAGCCCGTTCGAGTTCCTACGAACCTAGAAATTATGTCTATTGCCCTATACCAGATCCAGCGGCAACAAGCTCAAACCTTTCAAACAAAGGATTTTTGTCCGCTTCGATATTTTCTTGACATTGAGGTTGCACGTGCAAAGGAAGATATCTTTCTTTCTCAAAAAAAGTATGTTCTTGATATTCTTATTGAGATAGAAATGTTGGGATGCCGTCTCAGTGACACACCTATGAATCCCAATATTAAGCTGCCTTCCTTCACCAATGATGCATTGTTCTCTGATCCAAGACGATATCGTTGGCTGGTTGACAAATTCATAGTGACTAGGCCAGATATTGCCTTTGTAGTTAGTCGAGTCAGCCAGTTTATGCATGCACTGACCATCACTCATTGGGAAGCAGTGGTTCACATTTTCTGCTACCTTAAGAAAGCCCAGGGCAAGGGCTTCTCTTCTGGCCTGGTGATTCTCTTTCCTTACGAGGATATTCTGTTGCTGACTGGGCAGGATTGGTTGATGATAAACATTCAACTAGTGGGTATTTTATATTCTTTGGAGGAAATCTCGTATCTTGAAAAAGTAAGAAACAACTCGTGGTAGCCAAATCAAGTGCATGTCTGAATATCGAGCCATTGGGCATTTGGTTTCTGAAGTTTTACGACTCAAACCTCTTCTTCGAGACTTGACCACCCTGTTGTTATCTTCAGTTCCTCTCTACTGTGACAACAAGGTTGCTATGCATATTTATGAAAATCTGGTGTTCCATGAGCGCACAAAACATATCGAAGTTGACTGTCACTTCATTCGAGATGAATGGGAAAAGAAGGTGATTTCATTTTCATATGTCATGTCCAGTGAACAACTTGCTGATATTCTAACTAAAGCACTACCACCTAAGATTTTTCACACTTTCTTGAGCAAACTTGACTTCGACAATATCTACGCACCAGCTTGAGGGGGAGTGTTAAAGTGGTTTTAGTTTAGTCCCACATTTGAAGTAGATTTATATTACTTTTTGTGATCTCCTATATATAGGAACCAGTGTATTCAGTTATAAGGATCCAATAAAGTATTTTTTTCTGTCTCTATATTATACTTCAACATTATTTAATGGAAATCCTTTAATTTTATTGTTTTGGTTGAGAACTCATCAAAATAATCTGATTTAACTCTTTATAAACTATGGTGTACCTTTTATAATGTGTTTGGGTTCACAAGCTGCGTAATTTGTGACATATGATGGTCTCTTGCAAAATCTTATATATTTGTTTTAAAGTTATATAACAGTTATCACCATTAAGCAGAATCTTGTACCTTTTTTACATGTGAATCAGAATTTTTTCTTGCACAATTTTCTAGCTAATCACATCTTAGAATTGGACTATAAGTAATGAATTGTCAAATATAAATTGATTAGATTCTGTGAAATGTCTCTCATTGTAGTAGAACTCCGTAGTTATGGTGAGTGATAAGGAATAATTATGAACACGCACCAGCAAGTTGAGTGTCATTTTGTGGCCGACATAGGAGCTGTATGCAACATTTAAAAAAAAATTAAATTTCACATTTAATATGAACTTGGTGGAAATTGGACTTGTGTAGCTCGTATGCCATGTTGTATGGCACAATATGAGAGCAAGAGGAGATTTTCCTATTCTGTAACAAGAAGTAGGGGTATCCTCATGCCTCTCACCTCGGCAGGGGCGGAGCCAAGATTAGTGGTGGGTGGGGCCAAGAAAAGAATACAAAACTTGCATGAAATATAATTTATAATTTTTTTAATGGAAAGATGATTAGGTGTATTAAGAGCGAGGATTCAAGAGTTTTAGTAAAATATGAGGAAATTAAGGAAACATGACGAAATTATTTTGAGGACTCGAGGGAGAGTCGAGAGCATATGTTTTTCCGTAGAATTAGTACCTCGGATGTTCGAAATGCTCTAGGAATGATGAAAATAGGAAAAACTTTAGGACCGGATGGTATACCCATTGAAGTTTGGAAGTGTCTTGGGAATGTAGGGATGGGTTGGCTAACAAGATTATTTAATGGGATTTTGAGCACTAAGAAGATGTCTGATGAAAAGAAAAAGAGTATTTTAGTACCCATATATAAAAATCAAGGAGATACAAAGTTGCTCCAACTATCGAGGGATTAAATTAATGAGCCATACGATAAAAATTTGAGAGAGTGATCAAACATAGACTGAGACTAGAAACTATAGTGTCTGAGAATCAGTTTGGATTTATGTCTGGGAGGTCAACAATGAAAGCAATTTATGTACTGAGGAGACTTATGAAAAAATATAGGGAGAATAAGAAAGTCTATATATGGAGTTTATAGATCTAGAAAAAGCATATGATAAAGTCCATAAGGACATAATATGGTTGGTGTTAAATAATAAAAGAGTAACTATTCGGTATATTAAGATAATTAAGGATATGTATGAAGGGGCAAAAGACCACAATTAGAACAACCATAGGAAAGACCAGTGATTTTCCTATAACAATAGGTTTACACCAAGGTTTGGCTTTAAGCCCTTACCTCTTTGCTTTGGTTATGGATGAATTGACCTGAGGAATACAAGATGAGGTGCCTTGGTGTATGTTATTTTCCGATGATGTCGTCTTAGTGGATGGGACTAGAGCATGAGTTAATGCTAAAATAGAATTGTGGAGAGAAACTTTGGAAAGTAGAGGCTTCAAAATAAGCAAAACTAAAACAGAGTATATGGAATGTAATTTTAGTGATATTCGGAACACAACTGAGGAAGTAGTGAAGCTTGATGGTCAAAAGATACCTAAGAGAGACTGTTTCCGATATTTAGGCCCGATTATACAAAGAGATTGGGAGATTTATGAAGATGTTAGCATAGGATCCAAGCAGGGTGGCTTAAGTGGAGAAGTGCCAATGATGTTTTGGGTGACAAACGTATATCTTTGAAGTTAAAGGAAAAATTTTATGGGACGACTGTTAGACCATCAATGATGTATGGAGCAGAGTGTTGGGCAACAAAGAAACATGTCCAAAAATGAGTAGCGGAGATGAGGATGCTAAGATGGATGTGTGGTAAAACCGGGAAGGATAGAATTAGAAATGAGCATATACGAGACATGCTTAAGGTAGCTCCTATCCAAGATAAGTTAAGAGAGAATCGCCTCAGGTAGTTTGGATATGTTAAATGTAGACCTAGTAGTGCTCCCGTTAGAAAAAGTGATTGGATAAGTATTGAGGATAGAGTTAGGGGTATGGGAAGACCTAAACTTCTCGGGTGGAAACGGTGAGAAAAGATATTATAGCTGTGACCTTACAGAAGATATTGCGCTAAACTGAGCAGAATGGAAAACCAGGATTCATATAGCCGACCCCAACTAGTTGGGAAAAGGGATTTGTTGTTGTTGTTGTAAAGGTTATTAAACGAAGAAAATTTATTTTTGTCATATAAAAGTAAAGGTAGTCTTCTTCCATAGTTCTATTCAAAAAATCCTCCATAACAAAAAATCATTGCCATTTTTTTTTTCCTTTTAACCTATAGTCCCATAAAATTAAATATTTTAAAAGAAATTCATTATTCATCTTAGATCAAAGTTAAATGATGACAAATTCTAAAAGTAAATCACAAACATGAAAATTATTTTTTAACAAAAAAATCCTTCAAAGCAAATTTTTAATTATCAAAAGTTATTGTTTAGCAAAACAAATCAAAAGTTAGTAAAGACTTTTTTTCTAAAAAAAGTGTCTAAAATAACTTATTTTCCAACAAAAAAGAATTAATTGAATTAGTAAAATATATTGTGATTAATTAAGTAGTTAGTACCAAATAGAACTAACTTCGAAAACCGGTATTTTAATTTAGATTTGATCTCTTCTTACCGAAAAGAAATAGTTGATTTATAAGGATTTAATTTTTAGAAAACTTGAATGATCAATCAATTAATTTGTACTAAATATAACTAACTTATAAAGCATAATTTAATCGGGGGCCATGATGTAGCTAATTAACCGAAATGAGAAATTATAGGAGACTAATAGAGGGAAAACGAAATGAGAGATTATAAGAGACTAAAAGGGGGGAACAAAAATCCTTGTGGGGCCCCGGGCCCTGGCTCCCCCCCTGGCTCCGCCCCTGCACCTCGGTATAATCACCCTCTCCTAATTTATCTGTGGTGAGACTGCATAAGAACAGAAAGTTCATACAGAAGAAGTACTCACCGTACTCTCTGTTAGCCTTCTCTTCTTCTACGTACTCTCTGTTAGCCTTCTCTTATAGGTTCCGTATTTCATTGCTGTTCACCTTTAATTAATCATTTGTAGCAAGGTTTGCAAAAATGGAAAAGAACCAGTAGGCTACCGCTTAGGTTTCTTACTGCTTTACAAGTGATTTAAAGTGGGGGAAAAATCAACCCTATTCTTCAATAAAAATGCATTTGAAAGTAAAATAATCAGAAAATGAAGAAATAGTACAAATTATATATACGGAATAGTGGGAAGTGGTAAAATGAGACATTAGGGAAAAAGTGGAAGTAATGGTGTAGCTGACTTGCCTCGACAAGAAGTGGTTGTCATCAAGAAGAAGAGGACACGGCAGTGGAGCCTCCTTCGCTGCAGAGTAGTGTTGAAGAGGGTGGTTGTCATGGAGAAGAAGAGGAGTGTCAGTAAAGCCCACTTCCTTTGCTGCAGAGTAGTGTTGAAGAGGAGTGGAGAGGAGAGAAAACGAAGTGGTGGTGCCCTGCTTGTAAGTAATTTCCTGCATCAATTTATGAATTGGGAAAAGGCACCTAGCGACTATCCAAATGAAAATCACTGCTTGGGGGTTAAAATTTGCATCCTTAATCCTATGTACACTATGATTTAAGGTTCCTTTGCTATTCATTCTGGTAAGATTCTTATCATGTAATGGTACAATCATTTAATTGGCACCTGTTAGCATCACCTTTGATAAGAATTTTGCTTCCACGAACTCCTTCAAAGATGTATTCACTTGTTAGGCATGCACTCTTTGGGTGGGATTACTTAAAAACGCTTTACATGAGATATATCTATGCCAGTATTGTAACGAGACATGCGTGAAGTGTCTTAACCCTTACTTCATACATAAGAAATTAGATTTATGTTCAGAGCTGGTAATAAATTGGAAGATTCCTTTGTGTTTGGTTGTGCTTTGTTGGTATGGATGAGCTTTACGTTCACCAATTTTGGTCAGGAGTTTTTATTTTGAAATAGAAGATCTCAGCTGAAGTTAGTCCAAATTTGCTGAAGGTTCATGTTAGTGTCAAATGCTAGTTTTCTGTTAGCCATGAAAGGGATTCATGTGCACTGTTATTTTGCTTATCTGTTCTCCTAGCGAAACCTTTTTACTCTAAATTTTGTGTCAATACGATAAATAATCATGCAAAAGGTGTACTAAGATTTTGTAGGGTTTTTAAAGCTGATTGCAACTATTCTGTCAATTTATTAGAAAAGCTAAATTTGACTTTTGAATGAATTTCCTCTGCAGGCGCAAACAATACAAATGATGTATGCGATAATTGGACAGGAGCTCAAATCTATGAACATGGTGGATGCTCATCCACAAGACTATCTTAATTTCTACTGTCTCGGCAATCGTGAAGAATTGCCCAAGGAGAGTTCACAGCCAACAGATCCACCTTCAGAAAAAACTGCTGCGGTACTATTTTAAATAGTCATTTGTGTTAACCATCTATTCTTAATGATATCACAGTTTATCCATTATTGTAGTAGATGGCACTATAGTTCAGTAGTTAAGCTTCTTCTAGTTGCTAAAGAATTTCAGGTTTTTTCATGCCCACATCTCAAAGAAAAATGAAAGCAAAAACACAGAAAATAAAAGTTATTTATTATTAATAGATATGATGTAAACTTAACCCTAAGTAGAGAATTTCCAAAAATTTTAAAACATTAAGTTTACCAACGTGTAATGCAGATTAAGTCAGAGAGTAAAACTAATAATTAGTTGAATGGATTTTCAAGATATGAAATAGTTTAACAAGCCCAATTAAAGATTCAATCATAACAATCCATAAATATGCCTAAATGTGACTGGCAGGTAAGATATTCAATAACGATTCGTATACTAAGTGGCAAGTAGAAACACACACTCTCAAATAGTTCTAGACGACAGATAAATCAAATAATATTATAGAGATGATAAAACAGTATCACAAATATCTGAGAAGTAGAAAGAAGTTATTGGGTTCGTAGACAACGTTACGATGTTGCTAAATTTGAATCTGGATCTTGTCCAAACACCGAACCGACAATTACTAACCGAAATTAGATCTGAACCATGATGTTCCCTATTGCGCTCGGGAAGAAGGTGAAAGAGAGGCTGGGTTAAGAAGTGGCTTGCGGAGGGGAACCGATGGTGGATGGTTGCAGCGATGGGAGGTGCAGCACCGGCGAGGAGGACTGGGGTGGTGGTTGTTGCAGCGAGAGGCACAACGGGCGATGGAGGGGCTTCGATTGCGGGGGGATGGCGACAGGGCGATGGAGGGAGGAGGTGGCGGTCGACGGGTGCTAGCGGGTGTGGAGGTGAGGGGCTGTTGATGAGGCGGTGACGATGAGGGGGACATCGATGGCGGGTGGTTGGAGGCAGGGAGTGGAGGCGATGGTGACGAGGGAGTGGTGCCGAGGTTGCAGGGATTTTGGAAAGATTCAAGAAGAAGGGGACGATGGGTTCGATGGAAGACAAGGAGAGGGGAAGAAGGAGAGGAGGGGGGCTGGCAGCTGTGGAGTTGGGGATTAGGGTTAAGAATTTGTAGTGAATTTGGGGTAGTTTTAGAGTTTATCAAAACCCTAAAATTTCTTAGAATTTCTCGCAAACTCTAATAATTTCTTATGGTATCACACACAAAAAAGAATGCAGAGCAATAACTCAACACAAATACACAATATTTTTCTTTTATCAATAATAGTATGCCTTGAGTTGGTGCAAATTGTAAAACTTCTGTAGTGCCTTGAGTTACACACACTGGAAGCTCGTGACACTTACCCAGAATCTTTACTTCAATGAGTACACCACAGAAATCATAGGAAATTAGAAACTTACATTACACAAAAAAACTATATTCTCCACTTGGATGCTTTCCGCAACTCGAGTCCCCTGCTCTACGATCAATAATCCTGCAATTAGCAAACTGTGGGCACATCAGTTCAATACAACTGACGCAATGCGGATGAAACCCGCAATCTCCAAAATCCTCAACAATCAATATTTGATGCAGAAGAAAAAAATGTGAAAGTCAAACCACAAGTGTCAGTGTATGCCATGATCTAGATTCTAATGCACAACTCATATGCACACCATGCTCTTAATCTAATGCAAACTTGATTTGGAAATGTATGCATCCCATACTATATACTTCCCAAATCGAGTTCGTATTCTCCAGATGATAGGGTTCAATCCCTCGCCGTGCATCCTACTCTTGTACTCTTTCCTGTTTATGACATTAATCTAGTGACTGGTAGAGTCTGCAGTATATGCGGTCCATTTCCGCTCCTGCAGTCGGATCGTGGTCCTTCTCCACTTCGAACGGCAGTGATCATTCTGTTCGTTCAGATTATGGTCCTCCACTCCGACAGGATCGTGGTCCCTCTCCATTTCTGGTCAGGCCGGTGATCATCAGTTCTGCCGGAATCATGGTCCTTCTCCACTCCTGCCTCTACCAAAGTTATCATGAATATAAGGTGAATCAACAGAGCAACCCCTACTCTGCCAAGAGACTTAGAGTTACATTCTTGCTCCTTGTTCGTATTGATAACCTAGAACATAGACGGAAACTTAAGAGTCCATCTCCTAAGTTTCGACAGGACTTGTGACTTACGTCTGCATCCTGTTCTTATCACTAAATCCCAGAAATTGTTCTTATCACTAAATCCCAAAAATTAATAGTCGAGACGACGCCGGACGTGTCCCAGACGAGACGACGCCGCACGTGTCCCCTTGATAGGTGAGTACACGCCCAACTAGTGTCTGTCCTTACCAATCATGAGTCACATTACTTAGGATCAACGCCTTTACTAATTTATACAACTTAGGTCAAATCTCATCTGCTTAATTCCTTCATTAATCACCACTTACTTTCTAGGTGAAATTATTAGTTGCTTAAAGTCTCTTGGCAACTTTAACTCTTTCTATCTTTAAGTTTTGACTAACCTTTTAATGGCATATCTCTCTACTAGCTTCTAATTACCCATGTATACTTACAGTTTCAATTCTTTTATACAAAATTCTACACCATAACCTAACATAGGTAGTTATTTTATACCATCGTTGTGCATCATTTAGGATTACGGACTTAACATGAAGTTTATTATACATATGAATTTAACATAGTTATTCTAATCACCCTCTTATTACAATTACATGAACTTTTGAATAAACACAAACTCTACAACATTCTTCTACTACTACAAGTGACTACTACAAGTGATTAAACTATTCTACTACAAGTGACTACAACAATAACTAAACTACTACAAGTGATTGCATGACTTTCTATGAATTACACAAACAACATTTACTAAGCATATCATACCAACAACTCTATTTTTTATATAACTTACTATTTACCGTATATAGATTAGTATACAACTAATTTGTTTAATTACTAGACAACATTACCAATTTCTAAACAATACTAACTAGGTATTCATCACTAACACTTCTAGTCTATATAATTTGCTACTTGTGTATTACTAAACAAATAATTAAGAATAGAATATGAGTTATAATCAAGTAATACAACACTAACAATACTCTTATTTAATTTCTTTTCATGATATTTTAAATTAACACATCAACAACCATTCATGCAAGTAAGTTGTAGCTTTTTAGGATAGGATATAGCAAGCATCAATCATTCATTCCATATATAAAGAAAAATAATAATGAAATATATGAGGTATGAAGAATACCCTTTTTTTTACTTAGTGAAAAAGTCTTCAATTGCGTTCTCCTCCTTGCTTCCCTTGATTCTTCCTTGACTTTTTGCTCCAATAGTAGTAGTAGTAGTAGTAGTAGGTAGTAGTAGTAATAGTAGTAGTAAGCAGCAGTAGTAGTAGTAGTAAACATCAGTAGTAGTAGTAGTAAACAGCAGTAGCAGTAGTAGTAGTAAGCAGCAGCAGTAGTAGTAGTAGTAAACAGCAGTAGCAGTAGTAGTAGTAAGCAGCAGCAGCAGTAGTAGTAAACAGTAGCAGCAGTAGTAGTAGTAGTAAACAGCAGTAGTAGTAGTAGTAGTAAACAATAGCACATATATAGAGAGAGAAAGGGGGGAAAGACTGATGTTGCTGTCGGCCTCTGCAAAAAGAAAGAAAGAGAGAAAGAAGTGGAGTGTAGGAATTAGTGGAAGGGTGTAGAAATGCTTAGGTGTCCCCCCCTTTTTGCATTAAACCCCCTAGATTTTAACTAATTGCTTTTTAACCCCCAATTGAGAATTGTTTTGTTGGGCTGAGCTTCTTTTCTATTTTTTTATTTTTTTTGTAAACAATGTTGGGCTTTAAGGCTTAAAAAATCATAGCAATACTAATAGTATATAATGATACTAATAGTATAGGTTAACAAATATAATAATAACTATGTATGATAAAGATAATAATAACAATGTATATGTCAATTTTTGTTTTAATAAAAGAGAAGAAAAAAATGTTATTAACCATGCATACTAGGGTATTACAACTTCTACATAGGGCTAAATCTCAAAATAAAACAACAGAACCGATGACCTCATCATTCTCTCTGGGTGGGAGAGAGCTCGACCCAGTTGAGTCAAAACCAGTGATCATGTCATAGTGCTCCAAAAGATCTGGATCTAAGCGTTGGAGCTCTTCACGATCAATCCAAGTATCCTCCGACTTCGGCTTATTTTTCCATCTTACCACATACCTATGAATACCACAATCTCTAGTAGGGACTATTTGATCATCTAAAATATTATCAAATTTTTTTGTCGGTGGGTAAGTAGTATCAGGTAGAGGGAAAAATATGGGAATCTCACCATTAGGCTGCAGGGTAGGCTCATCTTTAAGAAGATTTTTAGGGTTAAATTCTGGGCTTTCATAGGGTACTATATCCTTAATATTGAAAGTCTTACTTATACCAAAACCTTTAGGAAGGTCAACGACATATGCATTATCATAGATGTTATGCATAATTTTAAGTGGGCTCGCAGCACGTGTGTTCAATTTCTTAATGGATTCAACTGGAACCCATTCCAGACGAATCTGAACCAGCACTTCGTCACCAACATCAAGAGTTTTAAATTTTTTTCTAGTATCTGCTATTAACTTGTAGTTAAAATTATTCTCATTAATTTTCTTGAAAATTTCTCTATGCAAATCATGAATGCGGGATGCAAATATGGATGCAGACTCTGAGACCCTATGATGTTCTAACACAGGGATAAAATCTATAGGTTGCCAAGTAACTTGGGAAGGGATGAGTGACTCAGGTACATTCAATGGAGGTGACTTGATCGACCGAATACAATTGAGAGACTGGTCATCATCTTCTTCGCCGAAGTCATTGCTTACATGAGGTTCATAGGTAAACTCATTTTCGGGCTCATCAGCAATGACAGCGGTATCTTCTATGATGTTGATCCTACTGGGTCGGGACAGTTTCCAGCAACATTGCCGTATCCCTTACATTTATAGCACTTGGTGAGAGGATCAATATTAGAATAGTCTCTTTCAGTGTTCTTGCCCGTGTTGTCATTTTTAAGTGGATAGGGATTTGAAGTAGGTTTGCTTGGATAAAACTTGTTGGGGTGCTAAGAAGAGGGGGGCTCAAGTCTAGAGGGCTCAGTTCAGGTCATTCTAGAGGAATGATCTCTCGAATCGCTGGACTTGTAGTGGGAACTTGCTATAAGGAAATTCATATCGAGGACAATGGCATAAGCTGCTGCCAAGGAGTCCACATTTCTATGAATTAGCTCGTTCTTAAGATGGCTCGTAGTCCAGCTCTGAACCTATAGAGGGTTTCTTCTTCGCTCTCTTTACCTAAAGCATTGCACCGAATGAGAAAGTCGTAGAACCTATCTACATATTCTTGGGTGGATTTGATTCCTTGATAGAGTTGGTTCCACGAATTAAGCAATCGGGTATGGAACGACAAAGACACATATCTCTCGGTGAGCTTCTCTTTCATGGCTTCCCAAGTGGCTATGAGTATCAGGCCTCGGCCTCTGCGGGTGTGTTCAAGATTGGTCCAGTGTTGAGCTTTACCAATCAATTTTATCGTGAGAAATTTGACTTTCAGGGTTTCGCTCATGTCAAACCACACAAAATAGTGGTCCATGGTACAGATCCAATCGAGATAAGTTGGGGGTTCCATATGGCCTTCGAAGTGGGGAATGTCAGCCTTGACGTTTTTTTTATATTGTTCGTCAGGGTTACGACCTTGATGTCGATCGTCACGTTTATTTCCTTGAGAGATTTGACGATTAGCATGAAACTCAGAGACAAACCTTCTAATTTAATTCCACTTGCTCAACCCGTTGATTGATATTAGCAAGAGTTGCTTGAATAGCAGCGAGGGTAGTGGAAATGTTAGTGTTGTCCATTTGGGAAAACGTGTCCTCAATGCACCTTTTTTTTAATGACCCTAAAATGAATGGATAGCATTTTTTTAAAATCTGAAATAATCTAAAAGAAAGAAGAAAAAAATGACTCAAACGATCCTAAATAAATACAAAAATTATGGCTAAATGATACAAGAACTAGGGTTTTAAAAACCTTCGTGCTAATACCAAAATGTTGTAAACTTATCCTTAAGTAGAGAATTTTTCAAAAAATTTAAAAGATTAAGTTTACCAACATATAATGCAGATTAAGTCAGAAAGTAAAATTAATAATTGGTTGGATGGATTTTCAAAAATGAAATAGTTTAACAAGCCCAATTAAAGATTCAATCCTAACAATCCATAAATATGCCTAAGTGTGGCTAGCAAGTAAGATATTCAATAACGATTCGTACGCTAGTGGCAAGTAGAAATGCACTCTCAATAGTTATGGACGACAGATAAATCAACTAATATTATAGAGATGATAAAACAGTATCACAAATATTTGAGAAGTGGAAAGAAGTTACCGGGTTCGTAGACAACGTTACGATGTTGCTGGATTTGAATCTGGATCTTGTCCAAACACCGAACACCGACAATTACTAACCGAAATCATATCTGAACTACGGTGTTCCCTGTTGCGCTCGGGAAGAAGGGGAGGGAGAGGCAGGGTCGAGTAGTGGCTTGCGGAGGGGAACCGATGGTGGCTGGTTGCAGCGATGGGAGGTGTAGCACCGGCCAGGAGGACTGGGGTGGTGCTTGTTGCGGCGAGAGGCACAACGGGCAATGGAGGGGCTTCGATTGCGGGGGGATGGTGACAGGGCGATGGAGGGAGGAGGTGGCGGTCAACGGGTGCGAGCGGGTGTGGAGGTAAGGGGCTGTTGATGAGGCGGTAACGATGAGGGGGACAGCGGTGGCGGGTGGTTGGAGGCAGGGAGTGGACGGCGATGGTGACGAGGGAGTGGTGGCGGGGCTACAGGGATTTTGGAAAGATTCAAGAAGAAGGGGACGATGGGTTCGGTGGAAGACTAGGCGAGGGGAAGAAGAAGGAGAGGAGAGAAGGGGCTGGCGGCTGTGGAGTTGGGGATTAGGGTTAAGAATTTGTAGTGGATTTGGGGTAGTTTAAGAGTTTATCACAAACCCTAAAATTTCTAAGGATTTCTCACAAACCCTAATAATTTCTTATGGTATCACACGCACAAGAAAAGAATGCAGAGCAATAACTCAACACTTTAATTTTTTTTTTTTCAATAATAGAATGCCTTCTCATTATTCTCAAGACTTATATATAGGCTCAAAACAAATCTCAATACAAATCTCCAAATTATTCTAAAGCATAAAATAAAGGGTGCAAATTGCAAAATTACTACATAGGACTAAATCTCAAAATAAAATAAAACAGAACCGATGTCCTCATCAAGATACCAATGGGATTATTTAAACCCCACACTGTAGCCATATAATATCCATGTTGGTTTCAAGATGTATTTGATATTCTGTTTTGATTAAGAAATTTACTGACTTTTCCCCCTTTGTTTTAGAAGTAAGGGAGATCATGGATATACCTGTCTGATTATTTCATAATGTCTTGCGTTGTATTTCAATCTTGTGCTATTTTAAACTTCTTTCTACACTTTTGACTCGACAGTTGGTACTTGGTATCTTGCTATCTTCTGACTTTTTTACTTCATTGTGAATACATCAAACTTTTATAGAATTTTTCCACCTACAGACTGTCCAATGCACTCCACATAATGCCAGTAAGCTCTCTATGAGCACACCACATAGAAATCCAATGCACTTCAGTTTTCACTAGCACATTTTAGTTTTCGTTCTTTACTGCTTGTGAGTAATTGTTGCATGTTCTAATTATTCTAAATGTATCATCACTTTATCCATATCGTACTCTATTGATATTCCAAATCAATGCTACATGAAATCTGTAATATTTCCGGTTCTCTTACCACTTGAGCATTCATACATAGGCATAAAATTCATTATAATCCATATTACTATAAGTTTCTGAACTAGTCTATCATTTTTATTGGGTAATAAAAATACAGTAACTTAAGTATTAGACACCTTAACTGTTGCTACTACACTCAGAGCAGAAACCATGGAGAATCATTTTTAAAATTTTGTATTATATAACCATAATATATGTTTTTATTATTTTAAGTTATGGAAGCTGGCTTCTGAAATGTAGGGCTATAGATAAAATTTTATTGCAGTCATGTTGTGGCCATGAATCTGTTCTGAATTGTGTTAAGGAATTATTCAAATTCTTGTTAGTATAACTTGAACACAAAGCAACAAACATGGTTAACTGTTCTCTTCCACACAGTGAAGGTGATATCTCACCATACTGTTTTAATGTAGTCTAGATTGACACTGTTTTACTGATTTATTTTGGATGGGATGTAACGTTTTTACTGAAGAATTGAGCATATTAACTATTTTTCTTGGAAAGTTCAAAGCTACACAGATAAATCGTCTCACAAAGATGGTGGTGCTGATGAACAATGGTTATTTGATTATGAGCATTTTGCCTTGGCCCATATTTTGTGCTAATTTTACCCTTGTTGTAATACCTCTTATTTGTTGGATAATATATTCGATACTATACCTGCCTTTTAGACAATAACACTGGAAAATTTCAAGTGCTTCAGGCGCAGTCATGGAGTTCAGGAAGTCACATACTTTCTGTTACATGCCATATTTCCATTCTATAATCACCTAAGCCTGTTTCCTTCGAGAATGGCTCATGTCTCTGGCCGAGTGTTGAAAATAAGTCATATTCAATAAAGCTTCAAAATCAATTGATAAATATTGAAATGTAAATCATGCATGCAACCATATGCAGAGTCATATAAACCAGCTTAGTATTATTCAAATTTTTGTTTGTTTTGCTGCATAGCATTAGTATGTGATGATTGTGCTTGATTTCTGCCAGTTATTACTTTCAGAAGAGAGAAAGGTAATAAAAAAATGTAGAAAGAAAAAGGGAAAAAAGAAAGATAAACACCGGTCTTGAATGGCCATGTTGTATGTAGAATTCAGTACATGACATATTCAAAAATATTCCTTATGTTTGAAACTTATATTGCCTTAGAAACAACACTTCAAGAGAAAAGTGCGTATAAATTTATTTTTCCAAAACTTTTTTTTGGACGTTTATGCCCTGTAGAACTCCAATAGACTTGTAATCTTTCTTTCCCCTTTTTAATAATGTACTGAAGAACTTGTTTGAAATCCTTCTTTATGCATGTTATTGATGGGAAGTATGAAATATTGATGAAAAGTCATAAATTATTACCTGCTTCCAGGCTTTGTGTAAAAAATATCGGCGCTTCATGATTTATGTTCACGCTAAAGGAATGATAGTTGATGATGAATATGTGATTCTGGGTTCGGCCAACATTAACCAAAGATCTCTATCGGGTTCAAGAGATACTGAAATTGCTATGGGTGCATATCAGCCTCATTACACATGGGCTGACAAAGAAAAACATCCACGTGGCCAGGTTAGATATCTTTCCTTTTCGAGTTTCCACTTATCTTTTGGTCAAAAGTTTTATCCAGATGTGTGCCATTGCAGACACTTGGAAGATTATCCAGATGTGACGATCACATGGATGATGAGGATCATAACATCTCTTGTTGAGTAAATGTTTACGAATTAAGAGGTTCTGATGACTGATATTATTCTTCCTCAGAACTCACAAGTGATGGCTCTATTTCTATATTACATAGTCCCATTTCTATTAACTAGAGTCGTAACTTGGAAACAGAATTGAAGCCCTTCTCCTTGAAGATTACTCATGACCAAGATTATTCATGACTTCTCTAAGATCAAATTTATCTTGGGTTGGTGCTTATTCACCTTCTCTTAGATCAAATGATGATCATCTAACTTATTGTCTGAAGTGTCTATCCATTTGTAGATGCAGGAACTAAACAAATCTATATTATAATCTTAGGCACCTGTTTGTTAAGGATCAGTGCCCTCCTTTTTGTTTCTTTTTGTGCTTAAGACTTAATCAGCATATCCTTTACAGATACAAAATCCCTCTCCTTTTGTATTATTGTTCAAGATTATACAAACTTCAAGCCAAGTAGAGAGTTATGATCCTCATCGTCCATGTGATCGTCACTCTTGCCTTGTAGATTTTGAGAATCTACCCAAACAATGTTGTTCCATTGTTGGCACTTTGCATATCGAGATGAGTTTTCATTAATGATGTTTCCCTTTGGGGCGCTATTTGATTTTCTGTAGACACAACTGTTATGCTATTGCTGAGGCATTCAAGTTATGCATATATTAAAGAATCCAAGGGAAACACAAAAATTATTTTCCGATTGTACTCTTGAGTTTGAAAAGCAAAACGAAGTCTTGTAACAAGTGTCAAATGATTTTACTTCGACCTCATTTAGTTACCTTGTTTTTATTATAGGTATACGGGTACAGGATGTCTCTATGGGCAGAGCATCTAGGAATGGTGGATGGCCGCTTCAAGGAGCCCAATGATTTGGAATGCATCAGATTTGTGAATAAGGTAGCAGAGGAAAATTGGATAAATTTTACTGCCGAGGAATTGAGACCTTTAACAGGTCACCTCCTCAAGTATCCCATCAAGGTCGAAGCTGATGGTAAAGTGAGCTCTCTTCCTGGTTATGAATGCTTCCCCGATGTTGGTGGGAAGATACTCGGCTCACCTACTTCTCTTCCCGATACACTTACCATGTAGAAAATTTCAGAACTTACTGTATATAATTTTATCTTCATCATATGCTACCTTGGTACATACTTAAAGCTGAGAGAAAGAATTGATTGGGCGGAGTTATCATACATCATACCTGTGTAAAGAGTGTTAGAATAGACATTTCATTCCATTCCTTATTAGAATAGACATTTCATTCCTTGTCTAAATTAATTGTCTACTGTTCACAATAATGAGTTTAATGTTTTGTACCAACCGTACAATATCAGAGGGCAATTTGATTTGATTTGATTGGTTGAGCACAACAATTTTTTTTTTTGGATATTATTTGTTTGCTGTTTTCATACTTTTACTTGAAATGTTTTTATTTATTTATTTATTTTTTTTGAGTTAAAAGGTGGAATAAGGCTTCTACTTGAAATGTTGGTGTTTCTAAATCAGCACTTAATCTGTGTCGATCCCGATAATGCATATGACATCAGTTGCGGTTAAGTTTCAGACGGCAGGTTGTTGAAAGGCACATAGCAATGAAAAGGTACTCGGGACACTGATGTTAACAGAGCCACTTCAACAATTCTTCCACTTTGCCAAGCAGTTGTAGTGGAGTTAGCATGACATTTCACTCTTAAAATGAGAGATTGTGGGTTCGATTTCAGCTTTCGAGAGGTTGGAAAGTCTCTCTGGCTATTTTTAAAAGAACCATCCAATAGACAACAACCTGTAATTTGTAGACAATTATTCAACCAACCATTTAATCTCAATCATTTATTTTTAAGTGGGAGTTATATTAACCATTCATTTACTTAACTGCTGTTAGTTACCATAATACCCTCCAAGTTCAAATTTATTTACGACATAATTATTTACAAAAATGTCACACATATAAATAAACGTTGATGCCACTATAGATAATTTGTAAAGAGTATGTGATGAGTAAAGTGAGATATCAGGTTCGATGCTAGATTATGTCTTAGTATTTACTTTTGAAAAAAATTATTATAACGTGCATCGCACGTGCAGTAACTAGTACTAAATTAATGGGAGAATTTGTCACCAAACAAACTTTATTTGTAATCAAACAAACATGTATAATGCACATGTATAACTAATATAAAGGAGGTCTTAGGTTCGATGTCAGATACCATCAGATTTTTTTTAATATATATCTACTATTTTAATGGGAGAGTTTGTCACCAAATAAACTTATTTGTAAGCAAACAATGCAATGCATATGTATAACTAGTATAAAAGAGGTCTTAGGTTTGATACCAAACAATTAATTTTTTTTAATTAAAATATATATATTTATAAGGACCTGCACCGCACGTGTAAATTACCAGTATATATATGGAAAATCTTTCATTGTAAACGTACTGCAGCGTTTGTAAACGTGCAAACCACTTAACCCGTCGTTGTCAACGACATGATGAGTTATAATGAACTCGTTGTTTGAAAACAACAGGTTTATTACTAATATGCCTTAACTCGTCATTGCTAATGACGGATTAAGTGGTTTGTACGTTTGCAAACGCTGGAGTACGTTTGGAATGGAAGATTTCCCTATATGTATATACACAAGGAAAATGCAAGTCCATCTTATAGATGATTCAAACCGTTCACATTGTTTAACATAGCTAAATTAGTTTGGAAATCTAAAATCAAGTCATTTGAAATTTATTTGTCCATGCATCATATCATTATAAAAATAACGATTTTCAGCCATATAATTTGTAACACTTTAATGCATGAGCAAACGAATCTCAAACGACTTTACTTCTCATTCATAGGCTAATTTAGTAATGTAGATCAAAATTAACAGTTCGGATCTTTTAATTAATGTTCTAAACAAAAGTTCTCAAGTGGTTCTGACTAAAAGAGCAAGGCCAGCCCTGGGCCCGTGCGACCTGTGCGGTCTCACAGGGCCCACGGTTGCACAGGGCCCACTAATGACAGACCCCATCAGATAGAATTAATAGAGAGTTTATTCTATTTATAGCACAAAAGTCAATTTGTCCATGTGGTTAAGGGGATAGAATTTAAATCTAATGGGTGTAGGTACCTTGTTCTTGACATTTTTTTTGATTTTATATATGTCTATTTTTTTCATTATATATATATATACACACACACACACTTTTATATAAAATTTTTAATGATTTCTATATTCCTTTCATTCATTGTTGAGATTATATATAGATATTTACTTTTAGAGAAAGTTTATTAATGATTTCTATGTTGTTGCTTTTGCTTTCGTTAATTATTGAAATTGACTTAATACGTACAACTTTTTTTAATCATGTCTTTCATGCGTTGCAATAATATGAAAATTCTTAACCACATTAATATTATTTTGTCTTAATTGATTAGATGACTAATTCAAGATATCGATTAAGTCGTCCCAGGTATTGAAGCCTCCAATGATATAAAATTTAAAAGGTATCTTTTAAATGAATTCATATAAAAATTTTAAGATACAGAATATACCATATTCATATTTTTCAACTGAATTCATATAATATATATATGATATCAAAATCAAAATAAAGTAAAATTAGTATTATAATATTTAAAGAAGGCCCATTTTTTCTTTTCGCATAAGGCCCTATAAATTTCAGGACCGGCCCTGTAAAAGAGTTATTACTGGATCATGGCTATATATATATATAATCAAGTCATTTGAAATTCATCTGCCCATCCATTGATGTGTTACAAAATTATATGGCTGAATATCATTTTTTTAATATAATGATATGATGATGGACAAATGAATTTCAAATAGCTTGATTTTAAACATTTAGACTAATTTAGACGTGTAGATCAATTAATGTGAACGATTCGAATCATCGATACGAGCCGGAATTCTTTATTAGAAAAGGGCAGGCAAAGCCCGAAGGAAGGCTGCTATCCTCTTGGCCTTCTTCGTTTTCGATGAAAAACAAATCGACATCTCAATATCCGAAAGCGTTTTGCTTACCCCGCCGCATCTCCCTTCGTCGAGCCTTTCCCTTAGTGGTTTGGGAAGCATTCCTATTGATATAAATGCTATCATAAACAAGATGACAGAGGAAGCAGCTACATCCTGCAGTCCACTTCACAGTGGGAAAGAGACCGTGAGCCAAGAAATGAAAGTACACGAGAGTGCCGTACAACGATACGAAAGGTGTTGGGATTGGGTAGAGATCATTTCAACTAGAAGATGAAGCTATTGTTCTAAGTTTTCTTTGCAAGTGGAATTTGTTAGAGTTTGGAGATGAGTAACACATCATGTGATAGTATTCGTATGCAATCCATGGAGTTTGTTAGGATTGTGTCTTGTATACTCGTTGTTCAGATTAAAAGAAAGTAATATGAAGCATGGAGGTTGAAGCGTCGAAGCGAGTAGAAGGAGAACAGCAGCAGCAGCAGGTGCAGGCTAGTTGCGGTCGACCGGTCATAGTGACAGTCGATCGCACCCCCCGACCGCACCCCCGACCACTCGTTGTACTGGGAGGTCAGAGAGTGGTACGGTCGACCGCCCGCGGTGCTGATTCGTTTTTTGGGCTTCGATTTGTTAGGTTGGTTCAGCCCAATCTTCAACTCTAAGTTAGATCGTGCGGCTCCTATTTAGTTACTTCTTTTCTAGGTTTTATCGGACGACTGAGGATCAAGATTAGACATAGGTTTTCTCTCTATTCTTCTATATATTGTAAACTCCTCCAATATGAGATGTAGTACTTCATAGATTCTTTTCTCCATTGCAAAGAAAGGCTCGAGAGAGAAATAGTTCTTGGTTGGTGAGTTTAATTCCTTGTATCAAGTGAATCAGTAACTCCTTGTAATCTCTTCGAGTTGAATATCAGATCTCCCTATATTTCCCCCCGGATTAAGCAAAAGCTAACCGGGATAAGTCATCGTTGTTGTGTTTGTGTTAGTTTGGTGGATCTACTTACTTGCTCAATTTATTCGCCTCATCTACTTCGACTTCCTCATTGCTCTAATTAGTTTCGCTGCGACCAGAGGGCGTTTGTTGACACCCCAATCCCAACAAAAGGAGCAACTAAAAGTCAAGGGAATAACGGGGACCTGCACAAGCGGTGGAGCATGTGGTTTAATTCGATGCAAAGCGAGCGCTCGAGCAGAATAGGGTTGACCAGAAGCCAAAGGATAAGAGTCTAATGTTTCTGGCCTGGCAAGCTTACGAGGGTCTTCTATCATCATCCATCCCATGTTGTACCTGATAGGCAGGAAAGATCTTTTGGTAGTTTGTAGGTTCGACTCCCTTGTCATCAGGTCACTATTTTCCTTGACCTTCCGGCACTGGCAGGCGTCAGCCCCCATACATGGCCTTACGACTTTGCGGAGATGAAACAACAAGCGATGAAACCAAGGACAGATAAAATAGCTAAACTATAAGACAAATAAGCCTTTCCGGACCATACAAATGCACAATAGCAAAATCCGTGACTAAAAAAAGGAACAGACAACGAAGCTTGATGACATGAGACGGGAGACATACAACACAAAAATGCAAAAACCTTCTATAAAAAAACCGGATCCATCGAGATTTCTATATAAAAAGAGTCCAAGTTTGTAAATTCATGGTGTAATCAATAAGCGTGTCGTTGTAATCGGCCAAGAGGCTACTCAAAGACTTCGCTTCAACTCACTCTGAATGTCACGATGGAAGGACTCGCTGAGTACCTATACGTATCTACAAAGGGTAGCTACCTTGTGTATCACTTTGTGGAATATACATTTGGACGATTCCCCATATCTAATCATTAGTCGTTCAACTAATGGCATAAGTAGAGGAGGTCTATGAACAAGGAAGCTATAAGTAATGCAACTATGACTCTCATGGAGAGTTCGATCCTGATGTGCACAACGAAAGGTTTGTCTATATATATAAGTCCAAATCTCAAAAAAAAAAAAAAAAAAAATCTTCTCTTACTAAATCCGCAGCTCTAAAATTTCTGCTTCGTTTGCAATGATAATAAATTTTGAAGCAATTTACACCGGGCCAGGCCCAACCCACTTCTCTGGGCCCTGCAAGTCACGGTCCAATAATCAAATAACAAGCCGAGTTAAAGTACCTCCCCTTTTAAACAAAAACACACATACGAAGAAGAAAGCCCTGGCGGCCCCCCCATCACCACCAATCTCCCATCATCTTCGATCTCAAAACAGGGTAATTTTCTCTCCCTCGCCGATTCTTCAATCTCAAGAATGGCCATTTTCGAACCCTAATCGCTTTTTGCTGTTGCTCTCGTTTTGTTACAGGCCGACTCTCCTCGTCGAAGAACGGTAACCCTAACCTCATCCCATTCTCAGATCCGAAAATTAGGGTTCATTTTATCTTAAGACTCGCGTGTGGATTTGTACTTGCGTCGCTAATGTGTGCAATGCCTCTTGATTTCGTAGCTTAAAATTAATTCCTTTTTATTTTACTTTTTCTGTTAATTGTGATGAATTGTTTGTTGGTTTAAGTACAAGATTGTTAGGGTTTTTGAATCGAGAAAACTTAATAAAATCGGGGTATTATTTAATTCAGTAAATTGGTCACTGGTTTTGTTAATTTTAGGACTGTACGAATACGGAATCTTGTTGATGGTTGCAATTGAATATTATAAGTAACTAGATGGTAATGAAAGCTGCAAGCAAGAATTCGTAGAATCTTTCCTGAATCTTGTTTGCTCTTTGTCTCTAATATCTCTTCTTCTCCCCCAATTTTCCTTATCCCAGCCGTTACCCCGTTGGTGCAGTCATCTTTGAACTCTAATGGCTGAAGGCACTCGGTTCCGTTCAGTTGATGAGGAGATTCAAACGATAAAGGAGATAGTCAATAAACATAATGCTCTAATGTAGTTCATCGTCAAATTGATGGCTGCTGATAGGCAAACTGAGGCATTTCTGCCTGCTTCTTCAACAATTAGAAGAAACCTCAAACGCTTTCGACCCTAGGTCTGGTAATCATTCTTTAACTTCGTTCTCAAATCAAACTCTTCCTCCTAGGCTATTGTCACAGTTTCTAAGATTTGATTGAAATGATCGCTTAGGGTGGACTTTTAAAGCCAACCAGTTTTTTTTAGTATCATTGCACTACTCATGACCAATGATCGAGTATCTAATTGTATTATATGGATGGACAAGATTCTTGAAGCTTCGGAAACTCGTTGAAAAATTAGCTATGGTAAAAGAAGCCTTTTTGAGTCATTTTTTGACATGTTCTTTTTCTGGATTGCAACCTGAATTGAGGGAAGCGACATTGTTTTGCAGTTTTAGGGATGTACAAATACAGAACATCCTAGATGATGGATAGGTTTTAAAAGTGAGCATGCGCGATGTTCTGGAGATGAATAGGGATTTGGGGGTTGTTGTTGTTGAAGTTAACCGCAATCGGTGGGATAGTTTTAGGGATAAATTTGGAAAAAATCCCTTGAATTATCCCTTTTTTGTAGAAAGCCACACCGAACTTCTTTTTGCGCCAAAAACCACACTCAAGTTATTTTTCAAAAAACCCCACCCCGACCGCGTGAGGTTTTTTTTACAAAAAAGAGAAAGATATAGGATGTTTCCTGAACCAACTTGCAAAGTTGAATGGGGTTATGTGATACAAGAAGAAAAGTTAGATGTGGATTTTTTTGACATACTTTGGGGGGGTTTGAACAATCATACTTGAGTGTGTTTTTTTGCGCAAAAAACCACACAAGTATGATTGTTCAGTGTGGTTTTCTGCAGAAAGGAGATAGTTCCAAGTTTTTTTTCCCCTCAAATTTAGCCATAGTTTTAGGGTTAAAACGAGGTTGTCGCATTGGTCAGGTTCTTGGAAATTATCATGAATCTTTCCTTGTAAGACTCGACTGAGATTATCTGCAAAGTGACAACTTTGGTCCTTTGTTCGTTATAAGTAAGAGAGCCTGCAAACGAGCCGAGTATCTTCAGGCTCGAGCTCGGCGCGGCTCGTTTACAAATCGAGCTCGAGTCAAGCTCGAACTCGGCTCGAAAAATGTCAACCTGCACAAATATAACAGCCTATTGAGGCTGCAATGCAAAAATTTCAACAAATTTAAACTGCGATCGCAATTGTGCATCCATATCAATCCTTCAAACCGACATAAAACAGTCATAAAGTTATCCAACCAACAACAACATATAAAGTTCTCCAACCATATAAAGAGAAACTAACATAACATAGTTGACGGAGCTGATTATGATGCTCCATGAAATCAACAACACAAAGTTCTCCAACCAACATAACAAAGTTCATCAACATAACAAAGTTCAAATCAACATGACAAACTTCATCATCATCAACATAAATCAAACATAGTTATAAACTCCATCGACATAACAAAATTTATGTTGCAGAACGAGAGAGTGGTATGAGAAACTCCTTAATTGCATCATCATCCGCGGCCTGCAACCATGTATACCAAATAACCAAGTTAAGAATTGATACTAAAGATATATAATTAGCATTCTCTTGACAAAATAACAAAGTTAAGAATTGATAATAAATAGGGAGTGCACATTAGAAATCATGAAAACATCGACAAGAAAATAATAACAACCACAACAATCCCTACTATTGCTGGCATAACAATCTGTACAGATTGGCAAAACCAGGTGCACTATTTGGTTACTTGATGGAGTGAACACAAAATATTAGGATAGACACAGATTTTAGTGAGCAAAATCATAGAAGTCTCGAAGGAAGTTCTTCGAGTATGAAGTCAAATAAACCCGGAAACCCAGATTTCTATCTGCTCTTATTAAACGCAGTAAGAGTGGAGCAAGCCAGGCTAGCCAGCCACTGTAAGAGTGATTTACTATTACTATTATTAAGCTTTCCTTATTCCTAGTAAATGGCTGCAGTATATTTCTGTCTCAATTTATAACTTACGAATCCAAAAGATGTAGAAAGCAAGTGGGCATGTGCATAAGAACAAATTGAAGTACATGATATATAGACAATTTTTCTATGTGGATCTAAAGCAGAAAATATTGTCTCTGATTTAAATTAACAATTGCTATTGAGTATTGTTAGATGACTCATTTTGATTCCCTATATCTGCTGCGATTTTTAGTAATTGTATGATGTGTTTCTTGCATTCTACTGTTATGCACTTCAATAAGAATATGATGTCTACAGGCAAGATTGGATTCAACTAATATATTGCTCAAGTAACCCAAATTTAAGGTAGATTTATCAAACTCAAATTGCAATAAAGTCAACAGACAATGTGAAAATCCTTGGATCTCTATCAACATATTGATGAAGTTGGGTTATAAACACTGGGAATTTCCCCCCATGAAATTGTTATTGGTTACCCTAAATCGACATTCACCTATCAGCTAAGTCTGCAAGAACAATGGTTGAGAAAGTGTAAGAGAAATTGAGGAAGTATGAGCATCCACCATATCTACAATTCAATTAAAATGGTACATTAATTACTAATTGAGAAATATGCAACTGAAATATTATTTCACATATGATGAAAATGGTGACTTACATTTTCATCTTTCATACAAAAGACAAAATATACAAAGATCAAATCAGATAATGCAATTAACCTTTCAACACACAATTTTCTTGTATGATTCAATCAGGTATTTTATAAATTTGAAATTAGAAAATACAACGTAAATTTTCTATATGCATATGAAAAGGTTGCAACAGTAATATTGAACTAAACTTAACCAGCAACTACAAGGAGTGCTTTCATACTCTTCAATTGATACTGCTGCTATAATTAAAATGGGATTCCAAATAACAAAACTTTATATCTTCTCTGTATAGTTGTACTTAACTCCACTTAGCTTAAAAATTCAAAAATCAGTAGTTTTAAGAGTTTATACCCTTTAAATAGAGTGGTCAACTAAACAAGTAATTCAGATTAACAATAAAAAAGTACCTACCGACTAAATCTATAATTATCTAAAACCTAGCTAAATCTATAACCATATTGATCAAGACTGCTCAAGCCTAAAAGTCAATCCATTAACTAGAAAAGAGAGACGGAAAGGGGAAGAAAACAAAAAAAATTCCAAATTTCCTAGAAATAAACAAGAAAAGCAACCCATTAAGTTGAACAATTTTAACAAATAAACTACCTTTGAATCAACAAACTATCAAGAAGAGGTTGAGCTCCCCATCAGACGGTCCGATAGCCGTGCACAGCCATCGAGGTCCACCTCTCCGTCACGGCGCCGTCAGAGAGGGAGATCATTGCGCGGTCGAAGAGATAAGCGATTAGGGTATGGAGGATGAGGATGAGGGCGATGTGATTGGAGGATGAGAAAGAGGCCGCGCGATTAGGGTTGGATGAGAAGTGAGAGAAAGAGAAGTACAGTGGGTGTGAATGTGTGAAGTGTGATGAACTGATGATAATTGATTAATATGGGCCCTTAAACTATGTTTAAACATAGTTACATAGGCCCACAGGCTTTAGCCCACTCAAATACTATCCACAAGCGGTTCGCGAGCCGATCGAGCTCATTCATGATCAGTTTGCGAGCCTAACGAGCTGATCTTGATCAAGCTCGAATTCGGCTTGTTTAACTATCGAGCTTGATTTTCAAGCTCGAGCTCGATTCGAGCCGAGCTTTGACCAAGATTTGACCGAGCTCGAGCCGAGCTACTCGTGAGTAGCTCTGTTTATTTACAACCCTAAGTAAGAGGCCTTTTTTGGTCATAAGTAAGTGTGTATTCTTATCTTTCATAGGGAGTTACTATCTCTTTCTAAAATTTATTTGGTTTTCTATACTGTACTCTTTTGCCAAGATGGGGATGGCTCTTGCATGAAAGTTTATGCATATGTTTTGGAAGGGAGATTTTCTTTTTATCTTCTAAAGAAACTAGATTGGGGTTGTTAAGTGAAATGGTTGTAAAGTTTTAGGAGTCCTTTTCTAATCCTCTTTTGCCAAAGTCAGGGTGGTTTTCTTATGGAAAGTTTTTCCATGAGTTTTGTAAGGGAGTTTTATTTGTTCTTTTATGGGAACTAGATTGGCGGGTTTAAAAGTAAAATGGTTGTTCATGGAGGTTTTTGGGAGTGTCTTTTCCAGTTCATGTTCAATTGAATCTTGTTTGAGATTGTAATTAGCCAGGTTTTAGAGTTTCTCTAGTGTAGCCATTAACATGGTTGTAAACTCCTTAAAGGTCCTGCTTGTGCACCCCACTTTTTCTTAGGCTTGTTAGATCACTGTAGACTCGCCTTTTTAATTAACAGCAAATAAGTCTTCGATGACTGATTTTTATAGTTAGAAACTTTTATTAAGTGTATTTAATTTTTTAAAAATCTTAGGAACTTCAATTAAGTGTTTTTTTGGGTCACTTTCTTGCTGTGTTTTGTCTCTGTTATGAATTATGTATATATATATCTATATAATAAAACACAAGACAATTTGGAAAAAAAAGCTATCAAGTGGTTCCCCTTCAATTGAAACAAAATCAACGGTTCAGATTCACCCTCTGAAAACATATTCTCCCCCTCCCCCCCCAAAAAAACAATAAAAAACTCATTACTTTATTACTATCTCTCCTCTCTTCACTTTTTCATATTTCTCTCTTTCTCTACCTCTCTCTCTCAATCTATCTTTATTTACTCAGAAATTCAGATTTTCAGATTTTTATGCTTTTTTTATTGCTCGTTACATTGAAAATAGCAAATATCACCTCAGCAGTTAAATTTTATCATTTTTCATCCTAAGTTCTAAGAAGTTGGATTTACATCCCAATTTCTAATTATTTTTCAACATATACTAATGGAAACATGGACTTTTATTTACAACTACTTATTGTCACTATTTAAACTTGAGCTACATAATTGTTGTTTTACTGTTTACAAGGCTTTTCATATGCTGTATCGTTCCGAAGACGTGCTGTAGGCACGTGCCCATGGGCAAATCTAGTATATATATACTAGGTTTGCCCGTGGGCACGCGCCTACGTTACGTCTTCGAAACGATGCAACATATGAAAGTAAGCATTATAATGTCAGGAATATAAAAAAGAATTAATTGATCTACTATGAAAGAGTTGTAGATGTCATACAAAAAAGGAAACTTACATGACCATATATAGTGATATTATCCATTGCAGGAAGCAGTGAGAAACTAAACAAATGTTGTTGTTTAGTTCTGATAAAGAACTTGCTCTGTATATCAATAATGAAAAATATTTGACGATTAATTTTGGTGTTCTCAGGGTATTCTACTATCAGATGTTAATATACTTTCTAAGATGTACACTATAATAATGTTCATGTATAATTTTGGATACATTTATCTTCCAGCATTTCAGATGCACGAATCTGAAATTTCCATCATGGAGTTTATGTAGCTCAAGTTTGAATAGTACGACAACAATTAGTTGTAAATAAAAGTCCATATTTGAATAATTATAAATGGGGGTGTAAAATTCAACTTCTTAGAACTTTGAGGGTGTAAAATGATGAAATTTAACTTTCAGTGTAACTTTAGAAGTTGAAATTTATCTAAGTGAATATCCATATAAATCTTTCATTGCATTTGAAATCAATCAGGAAAATCAGTAAAAATTTCTACATGAGCAATAAAAAGCATAAGAAATTTGAAAAATCCGAAAATTTACAAATCTGAAATCTGAAAATCAAAATTTCGGGGGGGGGGGGGGAAGAGGGAAATCTGAAAAAGTGAAGAGAGTAGAGAGAATAATAAAGTGAGGAGAATTTTTGTTTTGGGGGGAAAACTTTTGGAGAGAAAATGTCTTTTGGAAGGGTAAATGCGAGCCATTGATTTTGTTTCAATTGACGGAGAGCTACTTGATAGCTTTTTTTCAAATTGCCTTGTGATATATATATATATACTAGATTTGCCCGTGGGCACGTGCCTACGGCACGTCTTCAGTACGATACAACATATGAAAAGCCTTGTAAACAGTAAATCAATAATTATATAGCTCAAGTTTGAATAGTATGACAATAATTAGTTGTAAATAAAATTCCATGTTTCGTATATGTTGAAAAATAATTATAAACTGGGATATAAAAGCCCATGTTTCCATAAGTATATATATAGAGAGAGAGTAAGAGATAGAGAGAGAGAGAGAGAAATAATTAAATAAATAAAGGAGTTCTTTTGGGGGATTTGAATTTGAGTTTTGGGGTAAACTTTTGGGGGGAAAATGTGTTTTATGAGATTTGATCTGGGCCTTTGATTTTGGGGGGAATTGAAGGAGGGCCACTTGATAGCTTTATTTGTGTTTTATTATATATATATAGAGAGAGAGAGAGGAGAGAGAGAGAGAGAGACACACACACACACACTCTTTAGTACTAATGGTTGTTATTTTCTTAAAAATATTATTATAAAACATTTGAGTTTTTTTAATATATTCACCTTACTTAAATCTCGCTATTGCCTTGAGGTGTATCTTTCAGCTTTGCTCCGTATTACACTTTCAATAACATTGCCATCCACGTAACCAAAGTTTGGCTACAGCTGGCTTGGTTTGTCGTCTGGATGGCCTTCATCTATTTATGTGTTACTCTAGAAATGCTCTATACTGATCATTTTTTAAAAATTCAACTCCCGACTGTTGCCAAGCAAGTGTTACCTCAACATCTTCATGATTTGGAGATGGATAAGAACCTTGAGAAATATTATGTAGTGGCTACTTAATGCTCTATAATGAAAACTCCAGGTGCCATGAGCATTAAGAAAGCACCTAGAATGCTATGTTGAAGTGGGTTTATGATGTTGAAAAGGTGGTCTCTAGTCCCGGTATGCTAAATAACCTGGAATGCCTTATAAGTAGAGGTCTCATAGTGCTATAAACTTAACCCTAGGTTGAGAATTTTCCAAGAATATTAAAAGATTAAATTTATCAACATGTAATGCTGATTAAGTTAGAACTTAAAACTAATGACTAGTTTGATGGATTTTCAAGAATTGAAATAAGTGAACACGCCCAATTAAGGATTCACGTCTAACAATCAACAATTGTACTTAATCATTCTTAGTATGTAAAATATGCAATAATGAATCGTACTCTAATTAGCAAGAAGACGCACACACACTTAATATTTTTGGACGACAAATAATTCAATAATATTATAGAGACGATAGACAGTAACACAAATAATGAAGAATTGGAAAGAAGTTACCGGGGCTCGATGAACGTGTTGCCACGGATGAGGGAAGTTACTGATCGTCGATGTATGTTGTACTCCTCCACAAATTAGCCTATGGATCTGGAGATTAGGGTTAGGATTTGAATGAGGGATTTTAGAATTAGGGTTTTGGGCGTGAAAGGATTTGGGGAGTCAGGTTCGTCAACGGTGAGGGAGAGGCAGCAAGGTGGTCGATGGTGGCAGTCGATGGTGGGTTGGGCACAGTTGTCGAGCACTGTCGTTCGGTGGTGGGTTCTGCAGCGGCGTCGGGATGGGGTGTTGGAGGCATCAGAGTTGTGGCAATGGTGCACGAGGTGTGAGGAGGAGATGAGCGTCGGTGCTTTTGGGGCTTCTGCGGTTGTGAGGAGGTGAAGAGGAGTCGGGATGATGGGTTCTCAGGTTGACGATGAAGAGGAGAAAGAGAGATGGCGGTTGAAGGAGATGATGAAGGGAATTAGGAGTAGGTTAGGGTTTTAATTAATTAAGGTTAGGATTTGGGGTTTTGGATATAAGATTTGGAGATTTGGGTATAGTTTAGAACTTCTCACAAACCCTAATACTTTCTTAGAATTTTTCACAAACCCTAATGTTCTCTTATGGTTTAATACACACGAGGAGAATGAAAAATAACAACTCAACACAATAATTTTTTAAAACAATAATAGCATTCTTTCTCATTATTCTCAAGGGCTATATATATGCTCAAAACAAAATCTCAATACAAATCTCAAAAATATTCTAAACCAGAAAATAAAGGGTGCAAATTGCAAAACTACTACATATGGTTAAAATTGCTAAAAACAAATATGAATGCTGAAATAAAGATAAATAGACTAATAAAATAGTCATCCTAGACGACGTCTGCGCTGATATAAATGCCTGAGTTGTCTGAATCGATGTCCTCATCACATAGCCATAGTTGGAATAACATCAATGATGGTCATCTTAAACTTGAATTTTATTTTGTTTTCTTTATACCTTTGAAAGTAAGTCCTTAAGAATTTTCAGTAGTTCTTCTTATTCAAAGGAGACATTCCATTTGGATCTTATATCCTATTTCCTTAAAAGTCTTCTATAGGTATGTGTTTTCTTATTGCAACGTTAACTCTATATAATTTTCTTTAGTTCTTGTTGGGAACTTGAAAACTTTTTCTTCACTTCTCGTACTCTAAAGTGTGTATTTATTTTGTTTGATAGCTTTATCTATATTCAGACTGTATTTGCATCTGGATCATCTGAGTATTTTGTCCTTTAAGTTTTCTATTTATACATGGTAATGTGTAAATCCCTATACATGTATTCGTTACTACTTGGTGAATGGCGTGCTTACAGTTTCTGAAATTTATGTTATCCAACTTTTTTCAGTCCTCTCTTACTATTTGTAGTGGTTAAATCAGTTATTTGATAATATTTTTCAGGTTTTCACCAACCCCTTCACGCAGAGAACCTTGAAGATCCAGATCCAAGTCGAGGTCCCCATCTCCCTGTCCCAGCCTACCATCTCAAGGCCAGGCATACTCAAGGTCCCCCTGTCCTCATCGCGGCTGACAATCTCTTGGCCGAAGCTCACTCAAGGTCACCCTCTCCTTATCCTGGCACACAATCTCAAGGCCGGAGCCGCTCAAGGTCACTCATTCTGCCATGCAATCTCGAGGCCGGGCCCGCTCAAGGTCACCATCTCCTCCTGGCACACAATCTCGAAGCCAGGGACACTCAAGGTTGTTATCTCCTCCTGGGGCACAATCTCTAGGCCGGCCCCAGTCAAGGTCACCATCTCCTCGTCCTAGCAAGCAATCTCGGGGCCGGGCCCAATCAAGGTCCCCATCTCCCCACCCCAACCCCCGATCTCGTGGCCGGGCCCAATCAAGGTCCCCATCTCCCCACCCCAACCCCCGATCTCGTGGCCGGTCACAGTCCTGGTCCCCTTCTGCCCGCTGTGGTCCGAAGTCACGAGGCAGGTCGCGTACGAGGTCCCCATCTCCCCGGCCCAGGTCGTTTTCACGATCACGGTCGCGATCTCCAAGTCGTGGTGGCAGGTAATTGCCTTTATAAGTTGTTGAAGATTGTGAACTTCAGTAATTTTTATTTGTTTCATGACAATATATTCTTTTGCATCATTTGTAGGATGGCTGCAGTAAATCCTGGCAATACTCTGTACGTTACTGGCCTTTCTTCTAGATGTACTGAACGGGATTTAGAAGACCACTTCTCAAGAGAGGGAAAGGTTAATTTGCACTGAATTCATCTATTTTTATTTATTGAAGCAGTTTCTTAATGTGTTTGATTTATTCAGGTTGCTGAATGTCGTCTGATTGTTGAACCCCGCTCAAGGATCTCAAGAGGTTTTGCCTTTATAACAATGGACACCATTGAAGATGCTGAACGCTGCATCAAATATCTCAATAGCTCTGAGCTGGTGGGTCGCCGCATTACTGTGGAGAAGGTAGACTTTGGACCTTGTTTTGTAGGGTTTAGACGAAATGAATAAAATTTCCTCTGTGTTTTTCTTTGTTTGACTTGAAAGCTTTTGGTTACATTCAGAAGACATTCCTTCAGCTATGTTGTCAGCATTCAGAGATGATGTGTTCATCAATCCATCTCAAGTTAATCAATACAGCTTGATGAATGGCTAGCCTAATGGTCTTTCCATGTCTCACATTCAACTAAAATTAGCAAAAATGTTCAACTAAACAACTTCATCAGCATTCAGTGAACAACTAATCAACGGACACTATCAACTCATCTCTCTAGTGGGGGCTTTCATGGTACCTCAACTGGCATTTAATATTTTGATGTCGCTGGTAATACCATGATGTTAGTCATTTATTAGTCTTTTACAGCTCCACTTGCTCTGTTTATATGTTCGCTGTTGTTACAACCATACTTCATATTTTAGGTTGCCTAGTAGTTCTTGCTTTATTTAGGTTCCTTTTCTTATTCAATATTATTTAAATCATATATTTAATAATTTAATGCTTAATTGGTTTTTTTTCTTCAGTCAAAGAGGCAACGACCTCGTACTCCGACACCTGGTAACTACCTTGGACTGAAGAATGCTCGCGACAGTAAGTTTTTTCTTTTTTCCCTCACCACTATCAAGAGATTGTATTCTAATCATTCACTATTTATAACAAGTGCTGTAATTAGATATTTTCTATTCCAGGCTACCGTTATGAACGTAGCAGGTACCGTGGGGGACGTGAGGATTATGGTGATGGATATGGCAGGTCACCAGGGCGATCTCCTTATCGTAGTAGTCGTGATTGTTCCCCTCGCCGATCTCCTTATGGAGGCAGATCAAGAAGAGACCGGTCTTGATCTTTTCCTTCGCTGAACCAAACCCCATATGTAGGTACCTTCTTGTAACTGGAAGGACAAATTATTCAACTGTTTACTGTTATTTGTCTGCGTGTTATGTTTCAAAATCATCTTGTATGGAATTCGGGAGAGGATTAAAAACATTTTGTACCTATAACTGAATCTGTTGCAACTTACGTGCAAAGTTTATTATAGGCAGTTTTGGTTCCTATTTAGTTTCTATCGTTCCTGTTGTTGTAATTTGTTATTGAGTTGCTTGCACCTAAAGCATGTTAATTGTGTTGCATTGATTTGCCGCATTTGCTGAATATAATCTGAAAGTTATTCAATGGGGAATGTGATTCATGTGAAGATTATTAGGCACGGGATTTGGGATAGGCAATCGTGTCCTAACGTTTTGTTCGGTTATTGGCCAGGAATTGTAATGCTAATCATACCTACATTAGAAGTATACAGGATTATTTCTGTTGTTTCATATGTCATTATTTTGTTTGGGTTATACCATTCTGTGCAAGAAAATTGACACTATTTGTATGCAACCTACTTTACTTCTATTATCTTATTCTGAAGTTGGGAGTTTTTTAAATGTGGATAACAATTTTCAAGATTTCAAATTTAATGTTTCTCCTATCAAAAGTTGATGTAGTTAAAGCTAATTATTTTGTACTAGTAATTTGCACGTGCGATGCACGTCTTAATAAATATAGTTTTTTAAAATAAAAATTTAGACATAATCTGGATTTGAACTTAGAACCTCCTTTAAAATAGTTATGCACGCATATTGCACGGGTTGGTAGATTGACAAAATATTTACAAATGACACTAAGGTCTTCTTCCATTATAATATTAGAAATAGGAGTATTTCTTAGTTTTTAAAAATAGTAGGGGTATATGCTAATTTTCACATTTTAAATGGGGGTATTTGCTAAAATATTTCTTTTTTAGGAGCTGCACGTGCATCACACAGATATGTTTGGTGGATTTAGTTTGCCGTATATTGCACGTGTTTACTCAGTTACAAAATTAGGATTTGTTTGTTTACAATCCCAACTCTTCCATTAAAATAGTAGAGAGATGATTCTCAATTTGTGAGTAGGTGATCGTGATTCACTGTTATTGTTTTAGGGGTCGACCCAAATGTTTTCAAATGGATTTAGATTCATTGTTCTTGTAATGTGATTATGGATTGGATATTTTTACACGATGGATACATGGTTGTGAGTGGTTGCCAAGGACAACCAGTACAATACTTGCATGATACTTTCACATGGGTGTCACTGTCACATGAATTACTGGTTTCAAAATAGATCCGTGGTAAAAAGTTTCTTTTCCCCTATCGTAATTTTGAGTGGCGAGTACAACAAGCGAACTCAAATTTTCCTTTCTGTTTTATTTTTAGAGAAAATTGATCATATGCTTTATTTTGTAGTATGGATTCTCCATTAACTGGAAAATAACTGTTGGGAGATACATTCTATCGTGCCACTAGGGCAAAGATGTCCAGGGCACGACCTTCTGTACTTTTGGTTGTATAATGTATGAATGATTAGACCTACCTCCCAGGATTTTGTTGGGGAGTATGTTTTATTCCCTGCACTGTACTTTTGTTTCCTCCCGGTATACCGGGTTTGTTTTGTTAACCTCTTATTAATGAAACAGGATAGCATTATTTTACCTTTTCCTTCAAAAAAAAAAAAAAAAAAAAAGATGTCCAGGGCAAGAAGGCAAGAAATCGAACTATTCGATGTTAGAGTTCCGCTTGGACCAGTCCCTTATTATAAAAATTAGTAGTACATGTACATGTGTGAGACTAAGATTTTGTTCATGCAAAAACTCTTTTTGCTGGGCCAACAATAACTAGACAACTGAGATCATTTGTTTGGATGTAAGTGATAAAAACGGAAAGAAGGATGTGATAGAATATAATTCTTCTCTCTTGGTATGATGAGAGTAAGGGCAATGTAGTTGAATGCATAGGAACTTTGATTTCTTTCTCTTATCGGGCTCGTGAAGTCTATCAAATCAAGTTTTTTTCCTCTATATGTCGCACAATTGAAGTAATAGCCGTTTGTCTGTTTAACACATGCATTGAGTTCTTGCCATAGTCTTCCACATTATCTATACTAGTGTAATGCACGTGCGATGCACGTGGGAAAATGGGGAGAGGGAATGAAAAGGATAAAAAAAAAATCTACCAACACGTGCACTGTACGTGTTGACATACACACACTAAGAAATAAAAAATTGTTTATTTGTTTACAACCCCATCTCTCCCATTATAATAGTTATAGATTATCAACACAATACTAGTAATTTTCACATGCGATGCACCTCTTAATAATTTTTTTTTTTATTAAAAGTAAAAACTTCAACGTAGTCTAGCCTTGAATCTAATACCTCATTTATATTAGATATGCACGGGCAGTATACGAATTTGTTTATCTACAAATGTTTGTATTTGTTGAAATTAATTTGGACGTGTATTACACGTGTTTGTTTAGTTACAAAGTTAGGGTTTGTTTTGTCACAAACCCCAACTCTCCCATTAAAATAGTAGAGATATTATGCTAAATCACTTTTATTCAAACATTTTTCAATTTTTTTCTTTTTAAAACAAAAACAGAGCAAATGTAAGAGGCAACCCCCCCAAACCCAACTCTTTTTCTCCATCGAAATTTTAAAGTACAATCATATTCCTTTATCAAACATTTAAAAGTGTGTAATATTGGATAGATGTTATTAAAAATTTTTAACAAAAATAGTTTTGTTATTTTTCTCATTTTTTAAAAAATTATGTGCAATATATTGCACAAGGATATACTAATATTATACTATATATTACGCAAAATGTCTACCCTCTTATTTTTCTCTATTTTGAAATGAAGAAGAGAGAAAGTAGCGGTTGTCACTCAAATTATGATTTTAAATTTGAAATTAGATTGAAAAAACAACTTAAAAGGAAATAACCAACTAAATTGCTTTCCATTGATTTCAGGGTCCCTTAACTCCCACTATCTCTGTCTCTCATCTCTCTTTAAAACCACATCCTCCACCTCTGTCTCTCTCTAATTCATGACCATTCCTCTTGCCTATCTTTTTTTAAAAAATAAATTATATTATCTTCACAACACAACTCTCTTATAATTATTAAAGTTTCCCAACATCATAATTTTTTTCTTTTTAACGTCAAGGTTTTAAATGTTGTTTATTTCTAACTATTTTTTGTAATCTCGGTTTATTTACATTAGCATTTGAGGACAATTGCTTCGAAGACTTTTGAATTTTATATGCTAATTTGTTAACTTTTTTATATATTGTAGTTTGCTTGCATTAGGATTGTTTGGGTGACTGCTTCAAAGATGATTTTTGAAGGGTTGAAGGGTTTGCAATATGATCCTCTATTAGTTTGTTTCTCTTGATTATTTTGTTGAATTTCTTTATATGTTGATGGGTAAATTTAAGTTTATATTTTTTTACTTATTGTGAATTCATAGAATGAGATTGTCTCTCTCCATTGGATCGGTAAGACTGCTGATGTTGAGGACTGACAAGTTCATGAACCACAACGATAACAATCAGTTAAATACCTTTAGTCATTAGATGCAAACATCATACTCTGTTTCTCTTTTCTAATATTGCAAATGTTGTTTACGTTGATCTGCATTGTTCCTCTTCATATTATAGTTAACACTTCAATGGAGGAGATGAAGCTTATACTGGAAACATTGTATATTTAGTGAAATTAAGAGATATTTTATGAATTCACTATCGTCTTCTCCTTAAATTTTATTGTAGAGTTTAAACCATTGGAGAAATAAAAACTACTTATAAGGTGCATATACACATTAATCATTATGAACTGAGTGAAATTCGATTAGGTAGATGAGGTCGAGAATGTTTATTTTTCTTTGTATACATTGTCTAAACGTGGTTCTTCTGATTTCTCAACAATTTTCTTTTTCTTGAAATATTTCAAATGCAATATTTTGGTTTCGATCAGGATTCAACTCTGACGATGATGCTCTTAGTGCTTGATTAGAATCAATCATCGAACCTTCAATGTCTCAACTTTTCGATATAACTAAAATGTGCTCTTGGATTGATTGCTCCACACTATACTTTTTTGTATATGAGAAATTTCATTGTTCATATACTTCCAATACATTTCATTTTCTTCTAGCAAAGACTATATGTAATCTAATTTTGTGATTAAAATCAACTGTTTGTTTTTATGATACTAATTTTATTTTGAATGTTGAAGTATGAAAAAATACTAATAATTATGGTAGTTTATAATATTTGTATGTTTGAAAATAATAATAGCAGTTTTTAAAAAATGAGTAATGCTACAGCCGCTACCAATTTCACTACATTTCTCTTCACTACCTTAGGTGACACATTCCAATAGGTAGAGGAAGATAGAGTAGGTTGAAAAACTCTCCAATAGGAATATACCACCTAAGGTAGTGAAGAGAATGATAATGAAATTGGTAGTGGCTGAAGTATTACTCTTTTAAAATATCATTCTCATTTTGAAAAGTTTGTGCAATATTGCGCAAAGGTATGCTAGTTTTTCTTAATTCAACCAATGGTATGCTAGTTTTTCTTAATTCAACCAATCTTTCTTTCTGAGAGAGAGAATCAAACAAACAGACGCTTCAATCACTTAAATCAGTACTCCTCAATCAACCACGTGTATACATTCTTGAGCTAGTTATTACCCCCTATATATATATATATATTGGCTTGGATGCATATAATGAAACACATAACTTGTAAAAGATGATGTATAATAATGGCATTTGGCTTGTTATGTATACAGCCCCTTTTGTCTCTTTGAATCGGAACGTTTCACGCTTTTTAGCTCTGTGTCATGATTCAACCCTTGAACAAAAATATGAGTGAACGTATGCGTTGTCGATTAAGCAAATATTCTTGGGGAAACGAGCAGCAATTAATAATCAAGATTAGGAGAGCTATAAGACACTAACTAAGTAATTAACTATTTATTAATTTGTTGTTATATAGTAAGTGAAAATGATTAGTATATATAGGAGGTGACAAAAAAGTGCATCGTAAAGAGAGGCGAGGTTTGCGGAGAAGTGCATGGCGTTTAGCTATTGTCTCATTGCTTGGATTCTCAATTGCCAAATGAATAGTGCAGCATTCAGGCCTTTTCTCTGTTTGACGTACATAAAGTATGCTGGTCCTTGTTTTTGCATTTTGCATGCTATAATTACGTATGTCTATAACTTTTTGTTTTTTTCGTTGTTATTTAGTTCTCAAAACTTTCAGTATTTCTATGTATTAAATTCTTGATCTAAAGTTATATTTTGGTCTAGGATATGATACGTACTGTATGAAGGGTAGAAGAAAGTACATGAAAATGCTAAGCACAATCAAAACATTGTAAGCAACTCGAGCTTAAGAAGACAGTTTCGTACATTAATTGAATAATGATTTGTATTAATATCTTTTTAGGTCTATTCTTGACGTACGTGCGTTGTAATTTCAATAGTTATTTTCTTTTCAGGGGCCAAGAAGGCCCATGCTGGGAATCGAACAAATGACTGCGTGCAACATAAGGCGAATGCATCAACCATCCACTTATTCGTAGATGTTGTTGGAAGAAATTAAGTAAATAAATATTTGCACATAAATGAATATGGGTAATTGCAATATATATATAAAAAAAGGTTTAGAAAGGGCATGCCAGCATTAGAAGAATATCGAGACACTCTCCGTCATAAGAGGTAGACCGCCATTCTATGTGCGAACAACCATAGCCAATCTACAATTTAGCGGCAATGAACTCCTAGACTACTATAGTAGTATCTTGTAACTATTTTCATAGAACCCTGTGGTTCTTCAAGGATCCTTTCATGCATTATATTCGATATCAAGGAAAGGGAGACCTCCACGTGCACAGAAGGGTGGAGGAAGATCCCGATTAGTATCGAATGCTCACAAGGCCGGCCTTGGCCCATGGCAGACAGGGAGACGGCCCAGGGCCGGGTTTAAAATGGCACAAAAATAAAAAAATTTAGGGCTTCGATGGGGTACAAAATTAACAAAATTTAGGTCTTAGAAGGGCACAAAAGTCACAAAATTTATTACTCTAATAAATTAAATTCTAAGCCTAGAAATTCTAAAAGTCCCCTAGGAATTCCAAACGTCCTCTAATTTTTTAGTTTCTTTTGTTTCATCATCATCAAAATCCCAATAACATAACATTATTCATGCCGCCCTCCGAAACTCGATCTCCTCCTCCACCGATAGCCACCCATCACCTCCATCTCTACCTCAGCTCCATTAATATAACCATTTATTGTTTCTAATAATCAAATAAATGTAAAGACTTTCATAAGAAAACTCATCTTTCATAAATCAAAAGAATAATTTTTTCTATTAAAGAGAAGACCAATTAATTATTATGAAATTGTTAATTGATTTGAATGCAGAGTTTTCAGTTGAAGAATTTCTAAGTGCAAGTCTTTGCATTCATTATCCAGGTTCTATTGTTGTATACTTCTATGTTCTATTAATTTCATTTTAATTTCGGGGTATTGATTTTGTGGCCTCCTTGTTGTATCATATTTTATTAATATAAAAAAAAATACATGCATGTTTATAAAGTGCACAATTTTATTTTTGCTCAGAGCGTTAAATACATCAAGATTGGCCCTAAATGCTCTCTTTCAATTTCCTACAACGTAATTAACCATTCTTGGAAAAGATTTAGCCACATTTATCATGATAAAATTAATCTCATAGACTACAAGAAAATATGGTCGTGCTCAAGCAAACAAGAAATTGATGACTACTTTATAAAGTAAAATATAAATTCTCTCATTAGTGTAACATAATAACACTCCATAAAATGTCACTTAACAAAATGCTTGCAAATAAATGTTAATACTGATTTGGGGAAATTAGGGTTAGGGTTAATCTCTAGCCGCTTAAGATATTATACCCTGCTTATCAGTATTGGAATATCACAGAGCACTATCTCTAGACCAGCTTATAAAGAGATTAGACTGGGTTTAGGGTACTGGGCTTTTAGCCCACTCAACCCGTTCCAATAATTAATACATAACACGTGTAAACCCGTGTTGCCCCATAGAATAATATACACAATATTATCCTATTATATTGAGAATATACATATACATCCAACAATAAAAACTTTCAAATGGTCACTAATGCAACAATAATTATAGTAACATTGATCTCACAATTCTTACATATTAATTGAAAGCAAGTTAGATATATCACAAATATTCACTTAGGCATATACTTATTAGTAGGGGGACCATGAATTCTCACATTAATACAAAAAACAACCCCCCCCCCCCCCCACTTGGGTAAAATAGGAAAAACTTTTAAACATTTGTTACACTATGTATTGTATCCTTAAAAAAATGTTAAAAAAATTTAAAAAAATTTAAAAAAATTTTAAAAAAAATAAAAAAACTCATATCACATTAAAGACCTCATAAAACCCACAAAACACAAAAACATTTTTTTGGGAGAAATAATAAGATAATAAACACTAATAACTTAAATGAGAAATTTGTCGACTAACAAAGAATATATACCTATTTAATTTAGAAATAATTAATAATGATTTAGAAATTTTATTTTTTCATAAAATATTTTCCAACAGATTTCAGTAGGAAAATGCAGTTGAATGTTTGGATTCGGAGAGATTGAATCGGAAAAGTCTAATAAAATGAGAATATTAGTGTTAACTTCGTTCACAGTAATCGTTTTCATGTAGATATTGTTATAATTTCTTATTAGATTGTCGATCGTATAATTGAGTAGAAATTTTAGAATATATAGTTTATGATCGAATAATAGCTAAAGTTTTAATCTAGATTTCTTGTTATATATTAGTCTAAAACCTTCTTCTCTCTCCTCTCATTTTCTCTGTAATCGCAGCATATGAGAGTCATTGTCGGATTGCATCACTATAGCGCTCATAATTAGACCTTAAGAACATGCTTGCCCTCAAATTAATACCCTAATCTATATGCATTTGTCAGCTGCTCTTCTACATATGACTTTGTTGATATACAAATCAGTGTTTCAATTCACACTGTTCCATCTCTTCGAGTCGGCAAAATGATGATGACTATTATGAACATATATAAATCATAGTTAATGATATGGTTTAAATGATGTGGCCCCACTAAGGCCATCAAATCGCCTCAAATTTTGCTCCTCCATGGTCATCAGGTCAACCGAAGTCCAACGGGCTTCTGCCAACTCAGGCCCACAGACAAATGGGTCCGACCCGGCCCGTTAGGGTCCCAGATCCGTTTACCCCTGCCTATAAATACCAGACCCCCCCCTCCCGCCCCCGTCCCCGGCCCAGGGTAATAAACTTTTCCCCACCTAAATCCTAGCTACTGTTTCTTTCTCAGTGACTGACTAGATTGTCGGAGGGCCTGTCGCCGGAACTTCTCCCGGTGTTTCTAGGTAGTGTGCAAGTACAAAAAACCGAGCCGAGCCTCAAAGATCCAAGCCGAGCTACTAGATCCGAACCGAGCACCCGGCTTCTACCTCTCTCCTGCTACCCCCGAGCCAGTCCTACAGCCTAGGATCAGATCAACGCCAGTACCACATCTTCCGCTACACAAATTACAAGAACTCACATCTGTTGCCCCCACACCCCAAAAACAAACAATATCAGGTTGGCGTCGTTTGTGGGAACTTCCGGTACTGAAGCCATCTGATCCCAGCCAGGGGGCATCCCAAATTTGAGCTCTTACATGGCTCCCAAAGCCAGAAGGGCCGTCACATCTGGACGTCGTCCAGACCCTCCTCCCCTTCACAGCCGCACTGATGCCTAGGGCTCTAACCAACCGCGGGTCGATGACGAGGCCAGACCTCGGCCGGGCGCTTCTCATTCGATCACACTGATTTACGGCATGTCATCCTGAATCGGCAGGCCAGTAGATCAAGGGGAGGGGCCGCTTCCAACTCGGTCCCGAATCATCGCAGGCAGCCATCCCTAGAATGGGAACCAGGACATAGCCACACGCCCCGGGGACCTCCATCCCCGCGTGACCCGGTGGAGCAAGCCCCAATCACAAGGGCCGAGTTCCAAAACTTTTGGAACGAGGTCCTCTAGGCAATCTGAGGCGGCCCTAGAACCGCGGCGCGTGACAACTCCTACCCCCAGTCAGAAGCCAGAGGCGGCGAATCTCACAGATCGACCCGCCCCATAGAACGGGAAGATGCCATCCTTCAACGCCTCCAGGAGATAGAGAACCGCCTCGCCCATCTCGGCGAGGGCGAGCCGATGCCAGGCCATGGTTATAGGCCGACCCGACCCCCATTCTCCACTCAAATCTTGGAAGCTGAGATCCCTAGAAATTTCAGGCCTCCCTAATTCGAGACGTACAATGGCGATGGTGATCCCGCTGATCACTTGGAAGGGTTTAAAACTCTCATGATGATTCACAGCACTTCGGATCCCCTCATATGCTGCGCTTTCCTGCCACTCTGCGAGGTCCGGCTCGGGAATAGTTCTCGAAGCTCACCCCCGGCTCGATCTTCTCGCTCGACCAGTTAGAAGCAAACTTCTTGGCCTACTTCGTGACCAACAAGAAGGTCGAGAAGACAAGCGCGTCCCTTCTAGACCCCAGACATAAGGAAAGGGAGTCACTTCGCGAATTCGTTCGGAGGTTCACTGCCGAGGTGAGGTCTATTTCCTCTCTCGATGCGAGCATCGCTTCTGCAGCTTTCTGACACAACGTTCACCACGGCAAACTTAACGCTTCCTTAGCCAAAAAACCACCCATCGACTTCCCTGACCTACTCAACAGGGTCGAGAAGTACATTCGGGTGGAAGAGGACCTACACCCTAAGGGCACCAAAGAAGGCACAGCAAAGTGGAAGCGCAAGGCAGACGATGCTAAGCCCGTCAAGAAATTCACGAAGGAGGCAGCTAGTCTGAAAAGAATTTCGCCGGTCCCCCGTTTTGAAAGGTATACACTGCTGACCCAGAACATGTCGGCAATCCTGATGGAGATCGAGGATAAAGGGATCGTCTAACTCCATCCCCGACCGAGCAATAATAAGAAGCGGGACCAGAGATTTTACTGCCGCTTCCACCGAGACAATGGGCACGAGACGGACAACTGCCGGGCCCTCAAAGACGAGATTGAGACCCTCATCCAATGAAGGTACTTGAGGGAGTTCACCAGGGATAACCCAAGAGATCGGAGGGATCCGAGGAATCCGAGGCCTTTGCCTCCCCCTCGAACGATCAACCGGCGACCCGAGCGGGACCCCGAGCCCGAGGAGACCGGAGGGCAGGCCATCCTACATTGCGTCCATGGTGGACCCATGGGAGGGAAATCCAATACCTCCCGTAAGGCCTTCGTCCGAGAGGTTAACTCTGTTCAAGACCATCCCCCCCCCCCCCCCCCCCAGATTCAGCAGCAGCCAGTCTCCTTTTTCGAAGAGGACCTGGAGGGAGTCCGGCTCCCGCACTACGACACCCTAGTCATCAGCCTCGTCATGGAAAACTTCGAAGTCCACCGAGTTCTCGTGGACAACGAAAGCTCAGTTAACATCCTCTTCTTGGAAGCATTTGAGAACCTCAAGCTCCCCCGAGATAAGCTAAAGCCGGCCGGGTACACCCTTCACGGGTTCTTGGGTGTCCCCATACAAATCGAAGGGACCATGACACTAGAGGTAACAGCCGATACGATCCCCATCATATGGACCGAATCAATGGACTTCATGGTGGTCAACGTCAAGACAGTGTACAATGCCATTCTCGGCTGACCCGGGCTCTGCTCGTTTCAGGCCGTCCCCTCGGCCTACCATTTGAAGTTGAAGTTCCCCACTGACCTCGGGGTCGGTGTTGTCTGAGGGAATCATGAGTCTGCACGTTCGTGCTACATGACCGCGGTAGGAGGCTGTAACGCCCCTGCCCCAACTTAGACAATTTATACAATTTATCAAACAAATTATTTATAGTACAACTACCCACCACAGGCTACCTCTCAAAAGGTGGTTAACTGGATTGGTGACTCTTGATCATAGGCTCTATTATTTATTATTTTTTTAATCTATTGTATTCCCGATATGGGACTAATCCCATAATCTTTCTCCTCTTTCTCCCATGAGCACAGCGCCCCATACATGGGCCCCATGCCCACGTCAACAGAGGACAACACTCAGTGCCTGCTGCCTCTCATACATCCCGAGTGGGCCCCCTTATCCTGCTGACATCATCTGATGATGTCAGCCACAACACAGGTTCCCGTTGTTATGCCCCTGCCTCGAGCTCAGACAATTTATACAATTTATCAGACAAATTATTTATAGTATAGTACAACTGTCCACCACAGGCTGCCTCTCAAAAGGTGGTTAATCGGATTGGTGACTCTTGATCATGGGCTATATTATTTATATCATTTTAGTCTATTGAAACTCCCGATATGGGATTAATCTAAACATTTCTCTCTTTTTCCCGTGTACATACAAGCTCCTTGGTGGGACCCATGCATACACGTTAGCGCTCACACAAGAGACAGCCGCTGTCTCTTTGTGCACACCTGGGCCCCTAGCTGACGTCATCCTTGACGTCAGCAGGCAGCAACTCATCTGCTGTCTCCAAACACCGTGGCCCCCCCTTTTTTCCAATTATTTACACTTTATGCCATTACCATATATATATATATACACACACACACACACACACACACACACACACATATACATAAAGTGAATTGCAAACTTGTAATAAAATTGTATTAGGGGGGCCCACCAGTTGAGAACGCAGCACGGATGTAACATCCCGTAATTTCTAAAGTATAATATATAGCATATATATATATATATATATATATATATATATATATATATATATATATATATATATATATATATATATATATATGCCTTTAGAAATTATGGGGTGTTACAGATGTGGGGTGTTTCCCCTTGACGCAGTCGAGCTCCTACCTGAAAGAAGCCAGCCCGAGTCGGAACTCGCAGACGAATTGGAGGAGGTCTCATTCGAGGTAGAACACAAGTCTAAGTGGTTTCGCCGCGTGAGCGCTCCTTTTCCCCCGATCTGAGACCATGCCTAATTGATTGTGTCCACCGCAATATCGATCTCTTCGCTTGGACCCCATCCGACATGCCCGGGATTTCTGAAGATCTGATCATGCATGGGCTAAGCGTTGCCCCAGGATCCAAGCCGACGCAAGTTCGCCCCGGAGAGGCAACAAGCAGTAAAAGCGGAGGTGGACAAACTGCTGTCCGCGCGGTTCATTCAAGAGGTCAGCTATCCCGAGTAGCTGGCTAACTTCGTAATGGTGAAGAAGGCCAACGAGAGCTGGAGGATCTGCATAGGCTTCATGAACCTGACCAGGGCGTGCCCCAAAGATCATTTCCCCCTCCCGAGCATCGATGCTCTGATCGACGCAATGTCGGGTCATGAGCTACTGACCTTCATGGATGCCTTTTCAGGCTATAATCAAATTCGAATGTTCCCTCCGGACATCGCCAAAATGTCCTTCGTTATCGACCACTGTCATTACTGTTACCGAGTCATGCCCTTCGGGCTTAAGAACGCCGGAGCCACCTATCAGAGACTTGTCAACCGAGTTTTTAAAGATCAGATCGGTCAGCCGACGAGGGCAGGACTATGTTGCCGACCTCGAGGAAGCCTTTGGGGTCCTTCGGTCCCACAACATGAGGCTCAATCCCGCCAAGTGAGCCTTTGGTGTCTCCTCAAGGAAATTTTTCGGGTTCATCGTTCGCCAGCGCGGCACAGAGGCAAATCCCAAGAAGATCCAGGCCATAATCGACATGGTCCCTCCCAGAAACATTAAGGAGGTTCAACGGCTCACGGAAAGACTGGCGGCCATCGGCCACTTCCTCTCCAAGTGTCATGTCCCGCTTCCCAAAAACATGGAATACGAGCACGTGACGAAGCTTAGCAAATAATTTTAACATCACCCATAAGCTATAGAATCGACTCAGTATCATAACAAGAATATAACAAGATATATATATAACCAAACATGCAAGAGATAGAGGATAGCAAATAATGTAAGGAAGGAGAAGCAACAATAGGATCCTGGGACCTGTGGGTTATGGGCCCACCACGCTTCCGTTACGATACTCTGATGGTGACGTTCCAAGCTCCAGACATTTCGTTGTAGACCACGTGACACCAAGTGACGAACCAAGCAGGTAGAAAACAATGAGGCACCAAAATCAAAGAGAATATAGGTAGGGGAATTTGGGCTGGGCTCGAGTTAGATATTAATAAATACTTCAATCAAAGGAAAATAAAATTGGCTTTTAGATGAAGGCTTTAATTTAAATAATTAGGTAAAAACTAATGGGCGTTAACAAAAATAATATTAATAATACAAAAATTCAACACATATTAATAATAAAAAAAATAAAAAAATAAAAAAAATAAAAAAAATAAAAAATAATATTAATAGTAATAATCATCATAATCATACTGGTAATAATAATAATAATAATAATAATAATAATAATAAAAATATTAACAATACCGGTAAGGATAATAATGTAAGACAGAATATAATTTGGGGTTCATCATTTTTTGTGAAACTAATTCAATATTAACAATAACAATAAAATAGTAAAAATAATACAATAATAATAATAGTAATAGTAAAAACAATAATAATAATAATACTAATATTAATAAGGAAAACAATAATAATAATAGTAGAAATTCTTTGATGTGGGGTTCGCCTATTTATATTCATCTGTAGACTTACCTTCTCGACATCAAGTTGCAGATTTGCCTCCACGACATCAGGTTGCAGGTTGCCATCTGGATATTCGGTTGCACATTTTGCCTTCCCGATATCCAGTTGCAATTTGCCTCCATTGACGTCTAGTTGCATGTTTGCCATCTCGACATCCAGTTGCAACAAAACGATGAACGAGATGATGCC